>ML677507.1:3457130-3547132 GCA_007922305.1 Dermatemys mawii
CGACGAAGTGGGTATTAGCCCACGAAAGCTTATGCTCTAATACTTTAGTTAGTCTTTAAGGTGCCACAGGACTCTTTGTCACTTCTACAGACTTATATATTTACTAATGCCTAAAGATGTGTCTGCTGTTCTGTATTTGATCTTTTTAATGTGACTGGGTTGGTGTAGTTGCAGCTAATGTTGTACAAGAAACTAGCTGTGTGGACGGGGGTCTCTCCTTTTTATGATGTTTTGTTGTTGTTGTTGTTTTGTCACCGGTAGAATTTTCTGCTGCTGTGAATATGCAGCCCAGTTCATCTGAAGTTGTTATCAGGAAGCTGCACTGCTATGCTCTGAACTCCCAGAAGTCCTGTGATTGAGCTGGTAGGGTCATAAATGTATAACCAGCTGAGTTGTTGCTTTATTTCTGCTGGTCGGCATCACACTCTGTCTTATAATGGTAGCATGTGGGATGGCATGTTATGAATAGGTTAAGTAAATCAAACCAACCATTGCAAGGGTAAGACAAATCATAAATATCATGGATTTTACTTTGGAGGCAAAATTCAGCCTTTCCGAAATAACAAGCAAACATACACATCTTTATTTTAACGGAATAGGACACATTGTCTTGATATTTTTCTCTGATTGGGAAGAGTTGACACTTTTGGTTAAGTCCACTAAGTTATAGGAGTAGATAGATTATTCATTTGAGTATCTAAGAGTTTATTTTTATATATTTTAGCATAATTGTAGGCTTGAATGGACTTGCAAAATATTCTGAGATTGATAATGCATGTAAAATGAATTTTGCATAAATGATAAGATATTGACACAATGATATAATTCTGCAGTTTGAATAGGTTTAAAATTTCCAAACCACACTTTAAGGTCATCTGTCATTTACAGAGCAGTGCAAATGACTGCTTTGTCCGGGACTAAAGTTAGGTAAAGTAATGTTAATGTTGAAAAAACTACTTTACACCCACTTCTGCTGATATAAACTAGGGCACAGCGCCTTTCATGATGGGAAGTCCAGCAAGGAGCAGGTTGTGACATTTCATGGTGGTTATAACGTCTGCTCCACTTTGATCTTTGAGGAGTCAATAGAGAGATTTTTAAAAGGTGCTGGCTGAGTTCGCTCATTTGGCACAACACCTTGGCAGGAATCTTTTATGTTACCTTTTGCGGAAATCAGAGCTGCCATCTCCCATGAGAAACTCTTGGATAGGGTAGAGATGTGGATGCTGTCTACCCTCCATTGGGGATTAAAACCCCCAGGTCTTGATGGTTTAGGGAGCTACAAATTGCACCTCGTTAAGTCAATCTGATTCACTTACCATAATTTGTAAATTGGGAGAGCACATATTTTATATACTCTATAGACCTGATTTTGCAGGTTGACTTAAACACATTTATATATGACCAAACCCTGTCATTTTAAGCTTTACTCTAGAAGAGCTCTCATATCTGTCAATGAGTGCTACGTCCCCAATCCAGCATGGGCAAACCAGAATGTGTCCTGTGAAGTGCTGTTTGAGTTAAGGATGCTCTGCACCTCACAGTCACAGGCCCTAAAGAATGACGCAAGACTTGATTTGTACTACGTACAAATTAGAACAGTTGAAATTTTTCTCACTAAAGCATTTTCATCGAAAAGTGGCCTTTATTCAAAAAAGGAACATTTTGACTTTATGTTCCATTTTTCACAATGTCTCATGCCATATTTTTACTGAAATTTTTATGGAATTTTTTAAATAAAAATATGGGTAATCATTTTGTTTAAAAAAAATGTCATGAAAAACATTTTGGAAAACAGAATGGACCCATTTCAAACTCTGCAAAATAGAAGCAATTTTAAATGTGTTGCAAAATCCTCCTCCTGTTCTTCAGCCAGCCCTAACACAAATACCTGCACAGTGAAACCAGTTAATGATGGCCACTGTGAGGACCTTGATTTTGTCCTATTATAACCAGTGACTGTTCAACACAGTGCGACAAAAAAATGAAAAAACCCATCACCTCAGGCACTTTGACTTAGATGTCATTAAGTATGGATTCACTTCCATTCATGTAATTTCACATAGAAGATTTTGCTGTCCATTAACAGGGATTGATGATAGACAGCAGGTGACCTTAAGTACAGGTGTGACACTGCCGGGTCTCATTCTGGTCTCTCTTGAAGTTAAAAATAGTTGGAGACCTTTTTCTGGTAAGCACCTCTTGTGGTTTATTTTGCAGCATTCTCCCCACCACTTTTACTGAAGTGTGCAGCCCCCTGTTTACAATTTCGTACAGTCCTTAACTCCCTTAACCAAGGAGGGATTACGGAGAAAGGATCTTCCTCTTGGGAGATCTCTCTGGGCTGTGGCTCTGAAAGCTGCATTCTCTCGTCTTTCCTGCCTTCCCCTGCCTTTTCTACCTTCTGTCTGATGGACTAATTAGCCTTTTAGTTCTCCACAGCCCAGCCCAATCCATCAATCAGGCCTAGTTCTTCTTAATCAGTTCTATTCCAGAGCAACTCATTAGAGTTGCAGTGGCCAGGGTGCTGGATCAGCTGTTGTTTCCCAGCTCTCTGTCACAACAGGTTATCACTGTAAAGAAATAAAATGCAAACCACAATGCTTAGCACTTCTGTAATTTTGTTCTCTTCAAAACATTTCATAATCATTGAGTAATACCCCTGTGAGGTAGGAAGGATTACGGCCCATTTGAAAAGCACAGACGAAGTGACTTGGCTCAGGCCACACAATGAGTCATTATAGCTGGGATTTTTTTGCTGTGTGGATGCAGGGCATCCTATTAAAATCAGTAAAGTGGTGGACAGATAATTAACTGGATAATCTGGCACCAGTAATTTTTGGCTACCATGTTTGTGTTTTGACACCTAGACTACATCTCTCTAACCCTCTCTCTCTTGTGTGTAAATCAGGGGAAATCACTAGTTTTCACAGGACTTGTCTTCACTGCTAAAAAAGGTGTATTTTTAACCTCGGGGTAACTAACACACATGAGTGGTCCTGGGGTAAAACCACAGAGAAGACCAGGCACTTCAGTTTCACCACTTGGTATAAATCCCGTGTTAACAGCTCTGTACTTCTTTCAAGGGCTGACTTCGGCAAGTTCATCTTACAGTAAAACTAAAGTGCTTGATCTTCACTATGTTTTTTTCCTTGGGATAATTCATATATGTTAGTATCCATCCCCAAGGTAAAAAATTGAATCTTTTGTAGCAGTTGAGGGCAAGCCCACCACATTATCTATGTATGCCTTATTTTTCATGCAGTACTAGCTCTGTAGTTTATTTTCTTTCTCCTTAGGATTCCAAGCTACAGTAGCAAATGTTAATTAGGACCTTTCATCTCAAATTTTTTGTACTCGTGACAAAGCTGGAGTTTTGGACATTAGAGGAACATGCCAGCTGGGCAGGCTGCTTATCCAATTTTTTGTTTTTCCTCTGTAACATCACACCATTACATATGTAACATTTAGGTCATGATTCAGTACAGATTCCTTGTACTCTGGGTGTTTTCAGTGTGGAACAATTTAACAAATAATGTTTGCAAAGCACGATGCTGGTGGTTCTGAAAAAAAACCCTCATGGAATCTAAAGAATTTTGTGTTGTGCTTCCTTGCTCAAAAAGTTATTTCCCTAGGAAAGGGGCCTGTTAAATTGCAGCTGTTCGTGAAAGAAGAGGTGTAATGTCCTGGGATCCTAGGTAATGCTAGGGAAGAAAACAACAAGCTCTTATGTTTTGATTAGACAAATCAGATCACTCAACTTTTTCTGAATTTCTGTATAAGGCTATTGGACAAAGAGTAACTGTCCTCTTTAACAGGTTTAAGATTAGCAACCATGTTAGTCTGTATCCATAAATAAGATGAGGAATACTTGTAGCACCTTAGAGACTAAACAGTTTATTTCAGCATAAGCTTTCGTGAGCTATAGCCCACTTCATCGGATGCATAGAGTGGAACAGAAGTAAAATGTATTTATATACACAGAAAGCAAAGAGAAAAAAGTTGTACATTAGCATATCAATTCTAGTTAATTTCCCTTCAATAGTTCTTATCTCCTGTCAGACAGAGATATACTACAAAAGGTTTTTTTTTTTTCTCCTGCTGATAATGGTCCAGCCAAATTAAACAGCCTCTTAGAATTGGTATGGTAATGTACAACTTTTTTTTTTTTTTTTTTTTTTTTTTGCTTTCTGTGTATATAAATACGTCTTACTTCTGTTCCATTCTATGCATCCAATGAAGCTTCAGCTTATGCTGAAATAAACTGGTTGTCCTCTTTAAATGTATCTGCTATAATCTGGCAACCTTGCCTTGCTTTATTCTTCTGAAATGAGCATGTCTCCTATTACTTGCTATGACTTGTTTCTGATTGCCACTTGTTTCCTTTTTACCTCATGTCATGTCCCCTCTCTCCAACCCAGGTACGTGTGTCTAACTCCCCGGACTTGTCTACATTGGGAGATTATATTGTACTAGAGCACGACTTTGTGGAGTTATGGTAATAGAACATTAGACCGTTAGGATTAGCTTGTGTAAATTGTAGCTCCATTGACTTCCATGTGTCTGCTCTGATTATACCAACTAAGAATCTCAGTAGACAAGCACTATCCTGTTTAGCATTGTCCCAGCTGGTCATGATAATCTTAGCGTATGCACAATGTGCTTCACATGTCATGTGACCAGGATTCATGAACCTAAGAGCTAACCACAACTAGCTGACAAAATGTTACACCTGATTCATGGAGGTTAAGTCCATTAATGGCTATTAACCAGGCTGGGTAAGGAATAGTGTCCCTAGACTCTGTTTGTCAGAGGGGAGTGATGGATGGCAGGAGAGAGATCACTTGATCTTTACCTGTTAAGTTCACTCACGCCAGGGCACCTGGCATTGGCCACCGTCGGTAGACAGGATACTGGGCTAGATGGACCTTTGGTCTGACCCAGTATGGCCTTTCTTATGTTCTTATGTTCCCTGTCTATGCTATGTGCTAAGTCACATTTAGCATCATGTTGTCTACCTTGACTCCTTAGAGTTGTGTTCTAGCACAATGTAATTTCCCAGTGTAGACAAGCGCAGATGAACAACCATTGAAGCTGGGTCCACATGTTAATTGCTATTTACCAAGCACTGATTAAATTCCCATAGCTGTACAGACAAAGAGAGAGACACTCCCAGCCCCATACAGCCTTCCCTGCCCTAAAGAATATGCACAGGCACCACTCTGCTCTTCCCACCCCAACTCTTTGGTGTCAAACAGAAAATGTTTTTCCCATTGTCTGTATGATAATCTACTGCTAGAGACTCCTGAAATACCTAGGCAGTGACTTCACCCTGTCCAACAGAAGAGAGATCAGAGGTCACACTGGATGGTAGTGGTTTTGAGCATGTGTGAGAGAGTGATTTAATGCCATTATTTTCTGCTAGCACTGAAAACAAAAGGGGGAGAAAAGAATCTGTCATTATTTGTACTAGAATTAACATCAGACTGTAAATGAGCCCTCTGGGGTGGGTGGGTAGATAGATTCATGATAGCTCTCATCTGTCCTTAAAAAGGCAAACTTGATAGGCTTCTGGGCCAAATCCTGAGCTCATCATGTAGTTTTCACTCTATTCTCACTGATCTTGCAAAAAGAACCATTTGCTCAGAAACCAGCTCAGGCCTCTGTTGCAGGGTCAGGTCCTTGGTTAAAAACTGTTTGAGATGCTCAGGATTTGGCCATTAAATTATTTTATATTTATTATATAATTTATATTTATATATATCTTTATAGCACTGCCCATAGAGTTTCTGCATTGCTAATACAGTTGCACATATTAAAGAATAAAAAGAGTAGGACCTCCACCCAAAGTTATGATGGATGCTTTTGAGTAGGTTTCCACATGTTAAACTCACTTCATTTTCTTTAATGTATGAAAAGTGCTCAGCTGTATTGGCAGCCTTACAAAATTGTTTCATTTACAAAACAGAATAAAACAACTCTTCTGAAAAGTATCTATGAGTGCATAACGATATCTGAAAGTTCAGTTTCCGACACTTCACAGAAATGTCCTTTTTTAAATGTTCTCTATTTTGAAAATAAAAGAGTAAGTTAATTAAACCAATTTTCTGTACCAAGGATCCATTCAGTTTGCTAATGACGTTAAGTAAAGTTTTTCCATTGACTATGGAGAATTGGATCATGGCCTGAAATCTTATTCCCGACTTTGTGCCTCTAGTACTTTCCCCCAGATGATTTATATGTACCCAGTGGTCTGCTTTCTCCTCTACAATGCAAAACGTGCAACTCCCACTGAGACCAATAGTCGCTGTGTGCACATCTCTGAGGGAACGATTTGGCCAGGACTGTGATATTTCTATTTGAAACTTGATCGAACTCTTAATTGCAGCTTTTGCAACATAGATGTTGGTTTCTAAACCCAGGACAGGTGTCCATTTAAATCATTGCTTTCTTTGACTGGCACGTATTATTTTTTCCCCTCAACTGTCTGTGCTCTGTAGCTATTAATCCTTCTTTTTCAAATGCCCCCCTTCACTCAAAGACAAAAGTGAAGATATTTGTAGCAGGACAAATCAAGAAGCACGAACGTGATATACCTCCTGTATCCCATTTTAGAATATAACTCCCATCCATTGAGATTACCAGTCCTATAGAAGCCCTGATCCATTAGAGTCCATGGGATCCTTTCCATTGAATCAGGCCCATAACTCTCCGTTTTGTATGATATTCACCAGTTACTCTGCCTCTGACTGTGATGATTTAGGCTTCTTCTTTTCGCCAAATTTTGGGTGGCCCTTATGGGCACCCTCTAGCTTTCCAAACCTGCAAACAAAGGGATGTGTGGATCTTTCCTGTGTGTTCATGTCCCCACCACGTTTTCCTCCCGCTCCCTCGCCCCCAGTTAAATTGCTGCATTGTTGTTGGTGTGAATTATTCCTTTAGCTTTGTACCATGTAATTACCTTCTATTATCTTAATTTACAGATAGTATTGAAGCCAACATTGAGACTGCATCTTCTAATGTAGAATCAGCCAATGAGCAGTTGGCTAAAGCCAGTCAGCACCAAGTAAGTTGGTCTAAAAAATCCTATAGCTACATTCAGTAACATTATTTAAAAATGAAACAGTAGAAAGCTGTTTTATTTTCATCAGCACATGGCACAAACTCTGCTGTGTTCTTGCAGTACATGGAAGTATAATAAAGAGTAGTCTAAGTGAAAGCTAAAGTCTTTCATGTGATTAAATGACTAGTGTTGGCAACTTGGATTTGCAGTAGTCATTTAGAGATCTGCGTATTAAAGAGACATTTCCCAGTAGGAAACTGAGCAATTAGCTACTGTTGTTCTTGGAAGGATGGCATAAAAAGTGCATCATTTAAGCATATATGTTCTTCTTACTGGAATGTTTCCCTATAATCCAGCAACACAGTGTTGCCAGCAGACAAGATGCAGTTGGTAAATAATGGGTAAGGAAATGATGTTCAGCACTTTTTTAAGACAATTTTCATTTTGTTTTCATCAGAGCAAGAGTAAATTACACTAAAAAAAAGTTAGTCTTGTTTGAAAAGAGCTGGACCAAAAAGAACAGCTTTACTTTTTGAGCTCAATGCTTTCTAGGAATGAAGACAGGGGTGGGAGATCCCAAATCCTTTAAATCTTCATTATTACTTACATTGGATTAGACAGACCCAAAGTCGTTAAGGTAAACTTTGTTTTTCTGAAACATACTTTTTTTTTTAAAGCCCAAGATTAGTTGCTTGTAACCAAACTTGTAGGCATTTTTATGAAAAAACTATAGCTTAGATTACATGTGAGTGAACAGAACCTTCTCTCTGCTAATTAATATAGGGCATAATTCTGAAGATCTTACTCAGCAAAACTCATTGGTAGTTTTGCCTGAGTAGAGACTGCAGGATTCTGTTCACAGGAGATGAAGTAGTGTGCTTTTTAAAGTCTACCCTGATTGTCTGATCATAGGTACTATAGGTGATTGAACACATAATAATAATATCTGTTCAGGCAGAAGCATTTCTGTGGAACATTGGCATGACCTAAATCTATAGAGGGGGAACATTGCATATATGTTTGGGGTAGAAGCACACATTTATGCACAAATCTCTTGGGCAATAATGTATTATTGTTGTGGTTGGAATAAATTGGCTATATTCATGAATTATCCCACATGCCTGAAACAATCCAAGATTACTGAACTCTGCTTAACAGAACAACAACCTATAGATACAATCCATGGGATTGTACTCTGGCCTCTTTGTAGAGTCTATGTTTCAGATCCCTCAGGTCCATAGCATAGTGGAC
This sequence comes from Dermatemys mawii, assembly GCA_007922305.1. NCBI lineage: Eukaryota > Metazoa > Chordata > Testudines > Dermatemydidae > Dermatemys > Dermatemys mawii. Next base: position 3,465,445 of record ML677507.1, read on the forward strand.
AGAATATCCTGTATGAATAATACTATGCAAAATTAAACCACTGTTTTAAGTACTTAGTACTGGATGTTTATAAATACATACTTGAGACAGACTGATGAGCTGAATGACTTTGTAGACTACTTGGCTTGAAAGGGGCTGCACTGGTTGGAATGTCACACCCTTTAAAGCTATTAGCGTTCGTTGTATCTCTGTGTAGCTTCCTTGTTTTATTAGCTGTTAATTTGCCATTGTATATTGCTGTTGCCCACAACCTATGGCATGTTGGGGTTCTCCTATAAATGCAGGCTGGCTTCCATGCATTTGTTATGTATCTCTTCTTTATGAATGTGTTGAAATATTTGAGTTTGAGACCCACGGTAGTCCTTAATAAAGGGATTTCTGATGAGAATAAAGTTAAAGTGATGGGTTACTAGTGTTCAAGCCGAGCATAGAACAGTAGCTTCAGCAAGGCAACATGGACCACTGGCCACAACCCAGACATGGACATAACAAAGCATAAGTAAATAGCTTTTCTTTAACTCTTACAAAATAGTTTTCAGCTTGTAATAAAAATATTTAAACAAACACAAGTATGCTCTGGCTGAGCAACTTTACCCAGTGCTTTACTTTTTCAACTGTCTTCCTCTCAGCTTATCATATCTGTGCTGACAGTAGCATTTTGCTTCTCTGCTATGACTCACCCCATCCTCCCTCCTATCTGTCTATCTATCTATATGGAGGAAACTGGAAATTTCTCATTACATAAAACTTATGCAAGAAACACGCTGTAGCTTATCTTCAATGGCTTTGCGGCCTCCCTTGTTTGAGTTTGTGCTTGGAGACTTGTTCAATTTGCCACAGATATATTTGCAGAACAGGGGCATCTGCTTCATAATGTGTGTATGAACACAGCCCTGTGTATGTAAGTGTACCTGAATAATAATTTCTCTCTCTAGAAAACAATAACTGGTCCAGTGGTTAGGGCATTATTTTAAGACTTCCTGCTGAGGGTTTGAGGCATGCGTTCAAGTCCCTGCTCCCCAAGAGATTTTCTGAGAGACCTTGGGCAAGTCATTTAGGCCCAGGTTTTTAAAGTCTTTAGGCATTGCCTAAATCCTTTTAGAAAACTGGATTTATGCTCCTAAATCAGTTAGGTGTTGTAATGCTGAGTGCAGCAACACCTAAATACCTTTACAAATCTGGGCCTTACAAATCTCTGTTTCTCAGTTCCCCAGCTGCAGAGCAGGGAAAATAACACTTTCTCACCTCATATTGTGAAGATAAATATTTTAAAATTTTGAAATGGTCAGATATTATGTGACAGGGGCCCATATACCGTAGACCTACCATAGATAGAGGTTAATACACATAGTGTCTGTACCTATCCAGAAGTTAAATGAAGATAAATAATATCTTAATAGTGTGTCTTGAATCCTTGGCGGCTGCTCTAAATCTGTGTAACTCCATTGACTTCTGATTTACACCAGTTGAGATCTGGCCTGCTGTATCTGGACTAGAAACAAGGGAAGTGGTGGGTGAATTTTTACTGACCATGATATTATGAGTGAAAGAGGTGCTATGTTAGCCCACAGGCATATCTGAGTTAATTATTTTAGTGAGGGTGTTCAGTGGTCTGGTACAACTGTGTTCAGCATTGGACAACCTTCCCCTTCATAGTGGGCCACAAACTGAATATGAGTTGTCAATATGATGTAGCTGCAAAAAATACTGATATGATTCTGGGATGTATTAACAAGCGTGTTGTATGAGACGGGAGTAATTATCCCACTCTACTCGGAACCAGTGAGGCCCCAGCTGAAATATTGTGTCCAGTTCTAGGTACCACACTTTAGGAAAGATACGAACAAACTGGAAATAGTCCAGAGGAGAGCAATAAAAATGATCAAAGGTTTAGAAAACCTGACATGTGAGGAAGGTTGCAAAAACTGGGCATGTTTAGTCTTGAGAAAAGAAGACTATGGGGGGGACCTGATAACAGTCTTTCAATATGTTAAGGGTTGTTATAAAAAGGACAATGATCAAATGTTCTCCGTGTCAACTGAAGGTAGAACAAAAAGTAAGGGGCTTAATCTGCAGCAAGAGATTTAGGTTAAATATTAGGAAAAACTTTCTGACTCTAAGCTTTTAAAAATAAGTTGAACAAACACTTTTCAGAGGTGTCCTAAGTTTACTTGGTCCTGCAATAGCACAAAGATCTGGACTTGATGACTTCTCGAGATCCCTTCCAGCCCAACATTGCTATGAATCTATAATTCTTGAGACACAAAGGGTAACAAGAAAACATTCTGCAAACACATTAGAAACAAGGGGAAGACCAGGACAGGATAGATCCATTACTCAATGAGGGAAGTGGGGGAACAGTAAAAGAAAATATAGAAATGACAGAAGTGATAAATGACTTTTTTTTGTTTCAATTTTCACCAAAAAGGTTAGTAGCAGTTGAGTATCTAACATAATGAATGCCAATATTTTAGCTGGAGGATCAGAGGCCAACATAGGGAAAGAACAAGTTAAAAATGACTAAGACATGTTACATGTCTTCAAGTCACCAGGGCCTGATTAAATACATCCTAGAAAACTCAAGGAGCTGACTGAAGAGATAGCTGAACTATTCAGCGATTATCGTTTAAAGTCATGGAAGACGGGAGAGATTCTGGAGGACTGGAAAAGGGGAAATACAGTGCCCATCTATAAAAAGTGAAATAAGGACAACACAGGGAATTACAGACCAATCAGCTTAAGTTCAGAATCTGGAAAGATAATGGAGCAAATAATTAAGCAATGTGCAAACACCTAGAAGATATACGGTGATATGTAACAGTCAGCACAGATTTGTCAAGAACAAATTATGTCAGACCAACCTACTAGATTTCTTTGAGAGGGTAACAAGCCTAGTGGATAGTGGGGAAGTAGCAGATGTGGTATAACTTGACTTTAGTAAGGTTTTTGATTGTGTCTTGCATGACCTTTTTGTAAACAAACTAGGGAAATGCAACCTAAATGGAGCTACTATAAGGGGGGTGCATAACAGGTTGGAAAACCATTTCCAGAGTTATCACTGGTTCACAGTCAAGCTAGAAGGGCATATCAAGTGGGGCCCAGGAGGGATCAGTTCTAGATCCGGTTCTAGATCTGTTTCTGTTCTTCATCAATGGTTTAGATAATAAGCTTATAAAGTTTTCAAACAATACCAAGCTAGGATTGGTTGCAAGTGCTTTGGAGGCTAAGATTAAAAGTCAGAATGATCTGGACAAACTGGAGAAGTGATATGAAGTAAATTGGATGAAACCCAATAAGGACAAATGCTGAGTACTCCACTTAGGAAGGAACAGTCAGTTGAACACATACAAAATGGGAAATGACGGCCTAGGAAGGAGTACTCTGGAAAGGGATCTGGGGGTCTTAGTGCATCAGAAGCTACATAGGAGTCAACAATATAACACCTGCAAAAAAGCGAACATCATTCTGGGCTGTATTAGCAGGAATATTGTAAGCAAAACATGAGAAGTAATTCTTCTGCTCTATTCCGTGCTGATTAAGCCTCATTTGCAGTATTAATGCCAGTTCTGGGCACCACATTTCAGAAAAGATGTGGACAAATAAGAGAAAGTCCAGAGAAGAGCAACAAACATGATTAAAGGTTTAGAAAACATGACCTATGAGGGAAGATAGAAGAAATTGGATTGATTTAGTCTGGAGAAGAAAAGACTGAGAGGGGACATGATAACAGTTTTCAGGTACATAAAAAATTGTTACAAGGAGGAGGGAGAAAAATTGTTCTCCTTAACCTGTGAGGATAGGACAAGAAGCAATAGGCTTAAATTGCAGCAAGGGAGGTTTCGGTTGGACATTAGGAAAAATGTCCTAACTATCAGGATGGTTAAGGACTGGAATAAGTTGCCTAGGGAGGTTGTGGAATCTCCATCATTGAAGATCTTTAAGAACAGGTTAGACAAACACCTGTCAGGGATGGTCTAGGTCAGAGTTTTTCAAACCGTGGGCATGCAAGGCACTGAGTTGCCTTGCTCTGGTCAGCGCTGCTGACCAGGCCAATAAAAGTCCCGTCGGCGGTGTTGCCCAGCTAAGGCAGGCTAGTGCCTACCTTTTCTGATCCCAGAAGCGGCCAGCAGCAGGTCCAGCTTGTAGGCAGAGGGACCACAGCGCTCCATGTACTGCCCCCTTCCCGAGCACCGGCTCCGCACTCTGAGCTGGGGAGGTGGTGCCTGCGAGCGAGAGTTGTGCGGAGCCACCTCCACCTAAGAGCCAGACCTGCTTCTGGCCACTTCCAGGGTGCAGTGTGTTTTGCGGTGCATCCCGGCTACGCCGCTGACTGGGAGTCGCCGGAGGTAACCAACCCCATGCCATAATCCCCTGCCCTACCCCTGAGTCTTCCCAAACCTGGAACCCCTTCCTGCATCCCAAATTCCTCATCCCCAACCCCACCCCAGAGCCTGCACCCCCAGCCCAAAGCACTGACCCTCTCCCACACCCCAATCCCTACCCCAGCCCTGAGCCCCCGCAAATGCAGAATCCCTCCTGTACACCAAACCCCTCATCCCCAGCCCAGAGCCCTGACCCACTCCCACACTGCAATCCTCTGCCCCATCCCAGAGATCTCTCTCATACCCTGAACCCCTCATTCCTAGCCCCACCCTGCAGCCCCCACCTCAACCCTCTGCCCCAGCCCTGAGCCTCTCCCATACCCCAAATCCCTCATCCCCAGCTCCAGTGGGTCATGGGCATCAACAATTTTCTTCAGCTGGGTCCCCAGAAAAAAAGTTCGAAAGCTGCTGAACTAGATAATACGTAGTCATGCCTTGAGTTCAGGGGACTGAGCTAGAAGACCTCTTGAGGTCCTTTCCAGTCCTACGATTCTATTATTAATTCAGTTTCTTTTTTTTTATGTGCTAATTATCAGTTTCCTTAAATTTATGTTTCTGAAAGATGACTAGATCACAATCTAGCTCATTGAATTCTGTCATTCTCTGAAGAAAAATGAAGGAGATAAAATGCTGAAGGTGTCATAGGTATTAGTCATTATCATCAATGCAACGTGGGGTCACATTTCCACATGAGGTACTCTTACTTCACTCCTGATCACCAGAGGTTGGCTTTTCTCATCTTCACTGGTATTTGGAAACTGAGGTTGTTGTGGGACTGAAATGATACTTCAGTGCTCTGGACTACCACCCCGTGCTTTTCACTTATAGGAAAGTTCTGTATCTTTGAGGACCTTTCGAAGGCTACCAATGAAGGGCTGGCTTCCGCATGTGCAAAAATAGTTACTTTGGATATTTTTATGTTCTCTTTTTTGTCAAACAGAGGTACAGCAGGGTAAATAAAAAAGTTCCACTAGTTTGTTCTGAGCTTCAGTTTTACCTTCTCAGACTCTTGAAGTCCCTTGGCATTTTGAACCTCGCAATGCAATTCATAGTTACTTGTGTTCTGATAAAGAAGCGCTACTGTTCTGAAATGTGTAGGGCAATCTTGATTTCTATAGATTTGTCCTTAAAATCTTATTTGCCCAGCACATAAATCATCCCAAATTTATTTTGTGCATATTATGATGATTTAGTGCCACGATGCAATGAGATTGCATCTTAATACGTGAGACTGCATTACGATATGCTGAGCAGTCACTGGAAATTGATGCCATGTCATGGTTGCAATGCAATGCGAATGTAACACAACCACACAACATGATTACTTTGTCTCATGCAAATAAAAGAGTGAAAGTGCTTGCAGATCAGAATCCTAACTGAGGAGTAATGGTACACAAGTGGCAACTAATTTCTTTTGGGTTATAGCTTAGTCTTGTCTGGAGAATGAGTATGGCTGAATATACTTCTTGTTTTAGCAGTTAGCACTGACTGAAAGTTTTATTTGTGGGATTTTAAAGCTGTTCTGTAGCAATTCTGTCTCTGAATGTAATGTAAGCTAAATAAAAAGTTCTGACGGGTTGCAAAGGTTCTGAGCAAACTACGTTAAAACAATGATTTTTTTTAACAAAAAAAAAAATTACAGTTAAACATTTGTTTGAATCTTTTCCCCAGAAGTAGAAACAAAACTTTCCTACCAGCCAAAATGTCCATGTTTCCAAGTCATGAAAGTCCCTTCACAAATAAACCTCCCAAAAAGTACTGAATCACTAATTCGTGGATTTGTACCTTCATGTCTTGCTTATTCTAACTGCATCCTTTGTCTTCTCCCAGCAGTACTCCCATCATAACTCCTTTCTCTTCTCCAAACTGAAGCACTGCTTTTCTCTACACACTGACACTAACTAGCCTCTTTAAAAAAGCTTACCCTCGTTACTTCCATAAACATACACAACTGATCTCCTCATTTTCCAGGCTCTTCATTCCTCTCACATCTCATTCTCTTGATCTCCTGTCCTTCTACCATCTCATCTCACTCTCAGTATCCCTACATCTTCTTTCTCCTCTACCAGGTTCCGGACTTTTCCTCAATCCCTCCCCGCCATTTATTTTTATTTTTTTTCATTTTCAAAGTTGGCCCTTTGCTGCCATCAGCACAGCTGCCTTGAACTTGCATTGATCCTACTAATTTGTTTGTCCCATGCAGGTCATAATCCACCTTGTCAGGATGCCTAAATTCATTCCCTATGGTCTACTTCCCCACTTATTCACACAAGTCCTTTCTAACCTTTTATTTTATTTAAAGTGAATTTAGTAATGTTGTATTGCACCACTGTGGGTTCAGCTCTGGTGGCTACAGTTTCCGGTTTAGCAGAGTGAAAGTCACCTCTGCTTCTTGCTTCAGATTTAGAGTCTCTAGGAGCACATAAAGCCATATACATACATTGAGAAGTACAAGGTCTAGTTTGTTTTGATAATTTTGTTAAAATTACAATTAAGGTTGTGAGTACCCAAGTGTATAAAGACCTATGCACAAGTTAGAAATATAGTCCTACTCACGTCCTTAATGATATTCTTAAGGTTTGAGGGATGCCTTGCCAATTGATCATCAGTAGAGGGATGATTCTTGCTGGAGTTTTCCCATAGAGAACTCATTTTACCCAATCTGGCAGTCCTCTTTTATCTTGTGATTCTGACCACACCTAACACTCTGTGCATGTGGCTTGTAGTCATAATTACTCTTACAGTTAATTTTTCTCAATACCACCCATTGGTACATCTTTTCCCATAATCTTGTGGCATAAGATCATTCTTTGGTCACTTAAGCTAAAACGTACAGGCCCAAGCCTGTAGGCCTTGTGTTTCAGCCCTACTTACCTAGATACCTAATGCATACTTAGCCATGCTGACTGCTGATCAATCTATTATTCTATAGTCCTGCAACTTAAATCTGTTTAGTATACAATTAATATATATGACAGAGCACGTTAGTTAATCATAACGTCATACAACACAATACATGAATGATAAAATGAAGTAATGGGCTACACCAGGCCTTCACAACATGCGGCCCTGGGGAGGTGAATAGGGGTGGGGCAAGCCAAGCGGTGGGGTTGAAGGATGCGGATGGGGGCGGAGTGAACGCAGGGCTTTTCGGCCCGCAGCTGGTTTTTTTGCAGTAATATGGCCCTCGCTGCTTTCCGAGATGTGCAGGCCTGCACTACACCTTCATGCCACTCCTTGTCCACTGTTCCTGCCTACTCTCATGCTTCTTTACTGTAGCAATATCCTGTGAACTTGCAAGGTATTTTGGTATGAACAACGCCTTTTACAATTAAACTGTATTGTGCTTTAACTTCCAGTGACAAATAGATTGGTGCAGTGGTTCTGATAAAAAATGTGCTTTCTTTTCTGCCTGCTCCAATGGTGCATATGAAAGGCAGGCTGAGATTACAGATTGGAGAGTGTTCTAGTCTGAAGCAGCTTCTGTCTGTATGTGTGTTTTATTTTATTGTAATGCGGCCCATTACAAAACAGCTGCTTACCATTGGAAATGGTATTCGAGTCAGCTGCAATCCAAGTGATAAATCAGATGAGTGAATGCAGGAATTTAACCTCAGCAAGGGCTGAGCCATAACATTTATTTAAACCCATCTTTTCCTCTAAACAATGGTTTTGTGTGATCAAATATTTATGGGGATAAGATTTATTTAGGGCTTTCAGATGGATGCTTGTGAGTGGCAAGGGGCAGTTTTTCAGGACAATTCTGATTGCATCTAAGCATTCAGACTATCAGGGGAAATGATTTCTGTAACTAGGTGTTAGTTTAATCATCTTAATTTTTTAATCCTGGCCAGTGGTTTGTTTACAAGAAACAAACTTTGTCCATCACATGTTTTGGCCCAAATGATTCTGTGTGTTTCATGAGAGAACTGCAGTGTATAGATTTTATGGCAGGGCATGTCAATGAAGCGGAATCTGTTACCTAAGGCTAAGAGTTAATTCAGCCCGATGCATACGGGGCATAACAACATCAGGATGCAATAGCTTTACATAAACTAAATTTCTCATGGTTGCATATTTAGGAACCTTAGTAGAGCTAGCAAACCAACCAGACAGCTGCAGGAAACAGATGGCTTAGTAAAGTTAGGTGTGTTGACAAGGCCATAGTGAAGTCATTATCTCCTCAGCAAGGAGTGATTCTTTGTTTAAAATATCAGACCAGACATTCCTCGTTATATTTAGACTGAACCATTTGACTTGAAGGGAATCATAGACAATGTTGTCCACCTGACTCAGAACTAGAGAATTTGTGGTGTTCATGTGAGTGTCCCTGCTGCTGATAGGAGTTCAGAGTTTATGCAATATGATCTCTCACACGTGTGTGAATCGGTGTGTGGTACATGTCCACATGCGTGGGTGAATGTGCCCCCCCATGGATATTTATGTTCAATATAGCAACTAAGCCCCTGACCCTACTTTGCTTGTCTGATATGCCTAGGTGATATGGATATAATGCTCATTTGCTGAGATTACACTGCCAACTCATCTTTCCTGTCAACAAACTATGACCTGTTACAGTGCATTCCTAAGCAGCTGAAAGTTTCTTTTTATTATTGGGCAGCTACAGGATATAGTTTGGAGAGCCCAGTTCTTAAAAATCATCTCAAACTTTCCTGGAAGTGCTTTATTTTAAAAATAAGCCCATTAATTATATATCATTACAAATGAATGGTGTTAACTCTTTAAAAATGTCCAATATATGTATGTTTCAGCAACCTGGCCATGAAGTCATACTTCCTAGTTTGTGATCTTCTCGTATCTTGTAAATTCAGTGGGATTGAGATTCATTATTATTTGGATGGGGGATCTTCAAAAAGCATAGAGCATATTGCAATGACTCATCATCTTAGATGCAGTCCTTTCAATGACAGGGATTCCACAACCTCCCTAGGCAATTTATTCCAGTCTTTAAACTTCCCCACTTTTTAAGCAGAGGCTGAAACTTGTTTGTTAAATTAAAATTAGTGACTGTTTAGGTGTATTTGTAACACTCTTAAAATAATACAGAACCTTTTAAATACTACTAATTTGGGTTACTTAAGTTTTTTTTTCCCTTCCTTTTTGAACGTTGTGTTCTATAAAATTTTCACAGATCCAGAGACAGTTTGGGTCAATTAAACCAGTGTAAATCAACAGTGATTCATTTGGGCCCTATTCTCCTGTCACTTGCACACGTTTCACACAAGTGTAAATTTAATTGACTTCAGTGCACAGTGTTTTGCTCTTATTTACACAGTGTGTAAGTCAGAGGAGAAGCATGCCCTCCACTCCATAATTCACTCTGTGTAACCCAGAAAGCACCAGAAATGTACGTAGCCGGACACCAAACTCCTAGAGGGAAGTTTGACACCCTATAGACCAGAATCAACAGTGATAAAAAAATGGTGCAAGTTACCTGTAATTAGATCAGAAAAAGGTATAATTCGCAAAGTTTTAAAAACAAGTTCCTCACATACAGAGAGTCCCAAAGAGAAAGCTGTGATAGGAAAAATAGCCAACAAAGGAGGTTGTAGATAAGTGATCCCATTCCCTTTACTGATCCTACACCCACTTTACCTTGAACTCTTCTATTGCTTTTCTCTCTACGTCCCCTCTCCATTCTTGTTCCTAATTGTACCCCCTTTTCTGTGACTGCCAAAATGGTTTAAGTTGCAGTTACATCCATTCCCTGACCAATTTACACCCCCTCTTACTTCATTGCTGAATTTGGCACCAGGACTCCTATGGGAGTTGCACCTGCTGGCTATAGTTCCCACAGTGTAACAGAAATGTAGAGTTCTGGGAGTAATTCTGCACTGGCAGAGCAGTTGCAGAACCCTGCTTAACCAGCCAAATAGACTCATAGACTTTAAGGTCAGAAGGGACCATTATGATCATCTAGTCTGAACTGCACAATGCAGGCCACAGAATCTCACCCACCCACTCCTGTAGTAAGCCCCTAACCTATGTCTGAGCTATTGAAGTCCTTAAATCATGGTTTAAAGACTTCAAGGTGCAGAGAATCCACCAGCAAGTGAATTGTGCCCTATGCTACAGAGGAAGGCAAAAAGCCTCCAGGGCCTCTGCCGATCTGCCCTGGAGGAAAATTCCTTCCTGACCCCAAATATGGCGATCAGCTGAACCCTGAGCATGGGGGCAAGACTCACCAACCAGATACCCAGGAAAGAATTCTCTGTAGTAACTCAGATCCCATCCCATCTAACATCCCATCACTAAATGAGATTCACAGCAATTTTACCCCACCAGGCTATACCAGTGAATCTGGCCCCAAATATCTTTTCCGTCTCTTATTTGCATGATTCTTACCATCTGATGCTGTTAACCTGCGTTTTTAAGCAGCCGAAACTCTAACATGCATACTCTCTGGGCTTATTTCTGATATCACAGTCCTCGCTGTAAATAAGAAGCCGCTCTAGTGAAGTCAAGGGGGTTAAACTGTTTTTGAAATGTAAGTGAGAACAGGGTCAGACTCTAGGAGAGTGATTCTCCTTTTGTGTAATTCAGGAGTAAGTCCCCTCAGGTTATTGGAAATGTGCAGTGTAAAACTGCCGCCAGAAAAAAATGGGGTTTCCAGCTGTGTGTGATGTTCTGAGCCTGAGAAATTACAGTGAGCCTGATTCTTCTCAGACCTACTTGACTTCACTGGAGATACTCCTCAATACTCCTCATTACTCCTCAATTCTATCAGGACTAATGAGTGCAGTGTCTGACCCAAAGCTTATTTCAACCTGTTAAATTGTGGCCCAGATCTTCAGCTGGTGTAAATCAGCATAACTCCATTGAAGTCAATGGAGGTGCACCAGTTTACACCAGCTGAGGATTTTATCCTTGTGTATCTCCTCATTTCTGTTCCAGTGACACTCCAATAACATCAAGCCCCCTCATCTAATGTTTTGTTAGTCATTGTTATTGTTAGCAATGACACATCTATGTACTTTGCCACATTATGCCCCACTGCATGAGCAGGCACTGACCAGCATCAGCGTAGCTTGTGTATTTCATGAAAGTATTTCAATGTGCAGTGGTCCTGATGAGAATCCAGCATCAAATTGCCCCTTCCTGTTTCATTTTTTGCAAGAGGAGCAGATTTAAAATGGCAGCTGGCCCCCGGAAGAGGAAGGAAAAGTTTTCTCCTATAGAACTTGAGATTTTGGTGGCGGAGGTGACCAAAAATCACGCTAGGCTCTATGGGAATGAGAGAGTCAACCTGAGCCAGCCAGAGAGGGAGAAGATATGGTGCAGCATTGCCAGAAAAATCAATGCTGTCGCCAGGTCTCCCAGGACCACCCGGGACCTCCGGAGGAGATGGGATGATATGAAGAGGCGCACCAAGGAGAAGCTGTCAGAGATGAGTCGCTCAACAGGGGAGCCCAGAGCTGATACTGTGCTGGTGCGAATTTTGGAAAGTCCTTTGCTTGGGCAGGAGGAGACTATTAAAGAGGCTGAGGCCAGAGTGGTGGCAGAGGATGATGGTGGTGATGATGGTATGCACACTGATGGCCCTCACATATCTCTGGAGCTTCAGTCAGGTAAAGAGTCCTAAACGAAACCATTCATCCCATCCACACACATCAGCAGACTGGGGAAAGCTGGGGAAAAAAGGGAGGGTGAGGAGCCTTTCTCTAGAAGGTTATCTTTGGTGGCTGTGACGTGGTCTCCACTGCAATGTTAGATTGCTACAGCCAACCTTGTGGCAAGAGAGGACTCTGCAAATGAAATCCCAGATCCAAACAGGCAGAACCTCTCACACAACAACTTTTGATCCTGGAGTCTTACGTTTCACCTCCCTCCGTCAGGAGAGGGATGTCCCCTTGTACAGGAGCTTGGAGTTACTCAAAGGAATTCACCCTGCAGAGCAGGAAATCATCTACGGGACATGAGGAATGTTAACGTCCCAGGACTTTATCACCTAATATTCAGATAAAACAATTACATGAGAGAGAGAGAGATCCCTGTGGGTTCACAAATACAAAGCACGAGATCTATTGAGACATTCACATGCACACAGTCAAATTAATGCCCCTTTCCTAAGCTCATGTGCGCACCCACATAGCATACATCGTTCCTTTAGCATATTAACCAAAGAGGCTGCTTTCTATATTGCTAACGTGTAAAGAACTCATGTTTTGATATTTTGATCCCCCACAGATGAGGAGGAGGAAGTGCCTGGTTGCACATGGGTGCCTTTGAGGACTATTGAAATGCCTATGCCAGCTGAGACAGATGCATTAGAGCAGCGGGGGGCACTGCACACCTCAGTTTCCTCTCCCTCCCCACCTTCCTCCCCACAGATGCAGCAGCGGGCTGCCTATGGGAGGCGGTCATCCCAGACTACCCGGCATCCTAAGCGTAAGTACAACATCTCAGAGTTTGAGAAGCAGCTGATGGATGCCCATCTCCAGCAAAGCACCCTCTTGTCCTCCTGGTACCAGCAGCAGAGCTCCCTCATGATCCAGCAGAACCTCATCTTGGAGAACTTAGTGGAACAGAACAAGAGGCTGGCAGACAATGTCGAGTCACTCAACAGGACGCTGGAGAAGCTGGTCGACTACCAGCATCCCTGCCGGGAGACAGTACATTTTGTGCAAGACTGCACCTCTGGGACTTCTGCCCGTTTGCCCTCCCAGGTAGCCAGTGGCGAGTCTGTGGGGCAGTCAGGGATCGAGGTGTTTTCAGGAATGATCTTGAAAGTCGAAGAGGAGATCTAAGCAGAAACACAGACTCTTCTCAAATGCCATTGTCATAGTTTTTAAGGACAGTTCTCTAAAAGAAACACTTTTTATGGTGGGTAAAAAATTCCTCATGTTTTGTAGGTCACGATAAATGCTACAGTAGCTCTTTTTTTTTAGTGGGTCAAGATTCTTGGGCATATTCTACATATAGCTATTTTTGGTTGCCCAGTATGGGACAGGGTATCATTCTTTTTTATACCCAGCAGCACTGTCCATTTATGAGAAAAAATTTTGTATTGGTTCTTTTTATTGTGAAAGAAGATATTTTTCTTACATAAATCGAAAACATCTAAAAATAAACTCTGTTCATATTTATCTTTACTCTTAAGAGTCTGTCCCCCGTGGATATTATTCTTTTCCAGAAACATTTTTAGGAACAGGTTTAAAAAAAAAAAAAGAAGAAATTATTGCTAAGGCTGTAGAACGTTTAGGCCTGATCTTGCTTCCATTGATGTCAAAGAGAAATTTGTCATTGACATTGATGGGAGCAGGATGGAACTCTTATCGCTATTTGGATTATGTTTGCTGATTTAATAATACAGGGGAGAGGTTTTTTTATGAGCAAATAAGACAGTATACAGTATAAGCATACGGAATTCCATTCATACCTCCTTCAGTCTATCCCGACTCTCTCACTAGTTTTGTGTTTGAGAGACACATGATGTATCAATGAATGAGACATTTAGGACTGCAGAAATATAGTACTAAATAATATAGTTCAATGTTGCTAGCTTGCACTGATTTTATCATGAATTTCATGATTGATATTTGTGTTTTTCTGAAAGCCTCAACTTGCGGGGAATACATGAGCATCTGAGTTTTCCTTTTAAAAAACCCTAAACGTCTATGCCACATGGCTTTAGAGAAAAGACTGAAAACATAATATGGCTCCAGAGAAAGAGAACCCTTGAGGTCGGCAATACCACATACCAAATCAGACTCAAGATCCATGTTGTCCAGCATCTCGTCTCCAGTGGAGACTAGCACCAGATGTTTTATAGGAAGGTGCAAGATACCCCAAAGTGGGGATAATCTGCCCCCCATGGAGGTCTCATTCTGATCACTAATATTTAGAGAATTCCTTATGCCACAGAGCTTGAGGTCTAATATCCCTTCCAAGCCTTTTTGTTTGCATTAAGTATTATAACTCTGGATATTCTTGTTATCCAGATAAATATCCAGTTCCTCTTCAAATCTTGCTGCATTTTTGGCCTCAACAACATCATGTGACAATGAGAGCCACAAGCTAATTATGTGTTGCTTGAAAAAAAATATTTCCCTTTATTGGTTTTGAGTTTGCCGCCTTTCAGTTTCATTGGACATTCCCTTGTTTTTATGTTTGAATTGGTTTCCTTCCGTTCCAATGCATAATCCAGTGTGAAACTTCTAGGGTACACTGAATCAGTTTGTTAAGAATAATGCCACTCTCTGCCCATGCAAAGGGTAGATTGATCTAAAATCTCCATTGAAGAAATAACCAAATAAATTCTTGGTAAGAATTAACATAGTTCAGTTACCAGAATCTTGCCGGTATCCCAGTTGTTTTTCATCTATTGAAAAGAGTTAAATCAAAAACAAATGGTGCTTGGCTATAGATCCTATATCCCAACCCCTCTGTTGACCTCAGAATCCATTTTAACATTTGCAAACCAGAAGGCAGTTATTTCAAATAGCTTGATACTTGGAAGGATTCACCTTCACTGGATGACTTTGGCTCCATTGTGGCCTTACACACGCTTTAAACCACTCTAATGGTATAAAGGGGCCTTAAAGTAAGCATAAACGTAATGTATACCCACTTTAAGGTCTGTTTTTGCTATCAGAGTGCTGTAAAGGGTCCTTAGTGTCAAAGACAAGCATCCCCGTGTCTTTTATTCCCTCTTGCTGTAAAGATTATACCATTTTCTCTGGCATAAGCATCTTTCAGATAGCACTATAAAGTATTTTCTCTCCTCCCCCCACCCCTCCTTGTATTCATAAAACAGCCACTGAACCAAGTAAGTTCCCTCAGAGTGTAATACACTTTAACATCATTGCAGAAAAATTAAGTTTACATATTATAATTGATATAAAAAGCTGGAGGTTTGCATTTATTTGTATATTTGTAATGTATTAAACAGCAAGCACGTAAAATATATATAAATGTAATGAATGTGTTTGTGATGATCTTCTATTTCTGATAGTGCCCTTTTTCCCCAAGGATCACAAAGCATTTTACAAATTGCTCTGTAAACTAGACATACAGATGATTTCTACCAGCACTGAAATTTCACCCCTCTTGGAGGTGAAACACAGCAACTGCTTCGGGGTAGGTCTCCCACTGGCTCTAGTGATGGTTAGATCAAGCTCTATTGGCACACAACACCACTAGGAAACAGTTTAGTAAAGGAAGGAAAGAATCCAGTTGAAACAGCAGGGGGATTTACATTGATGGAATGTAATTACTCAGGCTGGAGTGAACCCGAACAGTGGTATCTCCATCGACACAGTGCCCCAGTGGCTGATACAGAACACTGTCTTTTACTGTTTCTTTCGGAAGTGTTTAGATGTGCCTTAGAAATCTCCCATTCATGTACCTACAGGCTTCAACCCTGTTTGGCACGTGAGATCACAGTGCAGCGTGGACCATAAAGTACAGACCATATGCAGACTACGTCACAAGCAAATAATTATCTCATGAAAAAAACTTTGTAGCCAGAAAGTGTTGTGCTTTGGCTGGATTTTTCAAGCTTAGGTAGTTAGGGACCTAAAACCATATTTAGGACTAGCCTGATTTTCAGATATGCTGAGCACCTACGTTATCCATTGGTGGTGGGAGCAATAGTTGATCAGAACCTCTGGAAATCATTTTGCTGCAGTCAAGCATTTTGTTTTGTCTCCCTGCCCTGCTAGGCCCTGCCTTCACCTGTCTCTCGTTCTCCATCTTTCTCTACAAAGGGGAGTGGATCAGATTACAGTGTAAGCCCCCTGCACTCTTCCATAGAGCCAGCATCAGGAGTTGGGGGTGGGTTTAGTTAGCCAGACCTGGCGCTTGTCGCTGAGGAACTGTGGAGCAGCCAGAAACCTAAGCTGGCAAGGCATACTGCCTGGAGAACAGCGCAGCAGCTGAGGCCAGGACAGCCAGTGCAAAGAGCAGCTGAAGTTTTGTTGGAACACATAGGGGAGAGTTAGGAAACTATATGCTAGATGAGATCATGGGGATCAGGGCTGGAGAGGGGAGCCGGCCTGGCTGGAGAGTAGAGGAGGGAGGGAAAACTCCTCCTCAAAATAAATCACTGTGGAAAATAATCAACACATTTTACATCAATGAACATTTTTAACTGTGAGCAGCCAGTCATAGATGTGTGGGATAATGTGAAGGTGCAGGGATGGGAATATGTGATAACAGAATACAGTATTGTTGCAGGCAGCCTAAAGGCTATTGCTCCAGCATTTAGTCTCATTCTACCCCAAAGTGTATGGGGCCCTCGGTGATGATAATACTAATATCTCATGGGTTTTAATTTGTTAACATTTGTGAAGTATTTGAGGAAATTCACACCTAGATATGGCAATGATTGATGCTTTATAAGTACCTTGATAGATTGTTCATGCAAATATATGTAAACACAGCCACAACACTAGCAGTGTTGCCAGTTCTCATGATTTTATCTTGAGCCTCGTGATAGCCAGATATATTTTTAAATCCCCCGCTTCTGAAGTCACAGGATTACATGAGAATCTCAGCTTTCATTTTAAACAAAAAAAGAAAGTTACTAGTCCTTATCGTTGCAGAGAAAGACTTGAAAACATGACCTAAATGCTCTCTCTACTTTTCAAAAAATGGTAGACAAAAGAAATCACACTTTATTACTCTGAAAAATATCCTATCATTATTAAACCAATTTCATTCTATTGTGCCCACAAACATGGAAACCCTTATATTGGCCCTGATACGTGTGTTGATTTGAGAATTTTATTCTGTGCCCACTATTTTATCACACTGATGTAAAGTTCTTTTTCTTGCAGTATGACAACTGCATTTCATTCACTCTTTGAGTTCTTTGCAGGATGGAGGGACCTCTCAAACCTGTACTGACCTGTAGATTCTCATAGTGTTGTTGCTGATCCTTATTCAACAAGGAGACTGATAAGTTGGTAGCCTTGAGAAGTGCCTTTATCACTGTCATTCAGGAAACCTGGATTTGATTCATCAGCCTCTCATTTTCCAAAAACTAACATGGGAGGTGGAGCCAGCCCAGGGCATTAAGAGAATGTAATATCTTGTGCCATGCAGGAATGATTCTTCTTCTGAGGATGGCGGGGTGACAATTAATGAGCACCAGAGACAGAGGAATGGCAACCAAGATGCAGTCCCTCTAAGGGTATACAAGATGAAGAATAGGGGTAAATCAGCGGATCATTCAGAGTCCCAAGCCACATGGAGAACATACTTCTTTGCCCATCTGGAAATATGTGTATTGTTAAACATTTAGCCACGTTCTGTTTTGTGGAGCAGATTGAATTCTGGGTCTTGAGATAAGGAGCGGGCTTAGCTGCAGCCGTGAGTCAGTCGCAGGTAGCACAGCTGCCTCGGTTGTCCGAAAGATCAAGGATTCAGAAGTGAGAGGAAAAGGCCATCCAGGGCAGGCCGCGTGGGCTGGACTGTCTGAGTCAGGCTGTGCGAAACGGTGTGCCCATAGGACACTTGTGGGGTTGGAGGAGAGGGCAAACAATGGTGGCTCTGTCTACCATGCAGATTTAATTCACTTCCTCCTTAATTTTTCCTGGACACTCAGTTTGGAAACAATTTTGGGGATGCAACATAGATGAGAATAGAGCCATAAAGCCAAACTTAGTTGCACTGCTGTGAATTTGGACTTTGAGCTTCAGTGATGTTACACCAGAAACCTCCTGGTGTCACTGAGAGCAGAATCTGGACCACAGTCTAGCTCTAGAGCTTCTTGTCCAGGGGAGCATCTCTCGCTTTCTGATCAGTTCCATACTTTGGCCTTGCGGAATGGAGAAGGAATGAAATGCCTGCAGTGCCTGCCTGGCTCAGAGGTACTGTACTGCATGGCACCCACGTGCATCGATAAACATCACCATATGCTCACAGCAGCTGCCAGAAATTATACTACTCCCACCGCATCAATCCACAGTCTCATTCGGCAGCACTGCCTACAGAAAGACAGAGAACAAGTGCACCCGTTTTTTACTTCACTCAGGCGTCCCTTGCATTTTAGTATGGAAAGCTAATTAGAACTGAGCAAACTGTGGAATGGATGTTCTTACACAGATCATAAACTGCCCGAGCACGCACTTCATTTGCGTAAGTAGCGAAAATATCAACTGCATCACTTCTGAAATCCAAGAGCCAATCTTTTGCCCTTACACATGCCCACAGAGCTCTCACTGCAGTCAATGGGAAACAAGCACACTCCCTTATGACAGCATTTTGTCTGAAGATTGGAGATACAGTGGTCTGTCTACTTAATGTAACTCTTCATCACCATAGTATTTGCGCACTTCATGTGTATTAAGTAAACAGTCCTCACAACAGCCCTGTGAGGTGGGAAAGGACCATCCCACTTTTACACCTGGAGAAAATCTGGAGCCGAGTCATAAACTAATGCCCAGACCCTCTGACTATTGGTCTACTGCTTTAAGTGGAAATAAGATGTAAATTTTAATGGTCAGAGTAATTAACCATTGGACCAGTTTACCCAGGTTGTGGTGGATTCTCCATTATTAACAATACTGATGCGTCATTTAGAATGGAAATCTTAAAAACAAACAATAAAATGGCCGTGTGAATGAGTGGATTACTCCAAGTATTGGTAGTGGTAATGTAGAGCTTTCTCTCCTCGGTAGTGCTTTAATTTTAGTCCAAATTGCTGGTGGTCCAAGAGTTCTTACCATCTGATTGCAGCCTGGTGATAGGGTGACCAGAGGTCCCAATAAAATCGGGACTGTGCCAATATTTAACTCTTTGTCCCGCATCCCAACCGATATACTATTGGGATGCCATTTGTCCTGATATTGTAAAGTTGCCAGGCATCTAGTTGGCGCAGCAACTTTACAAGCAGAAAGTACCCGATTCCACATAGCTCCCTACCCGATTCCACGTAGCTCCCTGGAAGTGGCGACATCTCCCTCTTGGTCCTAGGTGCAGGGACAGCCAGGGGGACTCTGTGTGCTGCCCCCACCATGAGCGCCTTCGCCGCAGCTCCCATTGGCCAGGAGCTGCGGTCAATGGGAGTTGTGGGGGCGGTTCCTCTGAGTGAAGCAGCTCACACAGCTGCCTGGCCATGCCTCCGCATAGGACTCAGAGGGAGATGTTGACACTGACAGGTTGCTGCCTGAGGTAAGTGCCCCCAGAGCCCACACCCTCTGCTGCACCCAAACTCCCTCCCATGCCTCAGCCCCCTTTCCCAGCCCTGAGACCCTCTCCTTGTGGCAGGGGTGGAAGCCAGGGCCGTGCACCCTCAACCCACAGCTTGCAGCAGGAGCTGAAGCCATGCACCCCCAACCTGCACTTTGCAGTGGGAGCCAGGGGTGTGCATCCCCAACCTGCAGCTTGTGGCAGGGCTGCGGCCGGGGGCTGCTGTTGGGGCTTTGCGCCCCTGACCTGCAGCTTCCTTGGGTTGTGTGCCTCCCTCCCCCATGGCTCCAGGAGGGGCTGTTAGTCTGTGTCTGTCTCTCCTCCCATGTGTCCCAATATTTTCTTCTTGCCATCTGGCCATATCAGTGCTACAACTTTTTCCAAGCATAGCTACACTGGTTAAGGTTGTGAAGAGGAGTGATCACTGACTGACATAAGTGGTTCTGGCAAAAGTCTAGACACAGTTATACTCGCAAAGCAATTTCCTCAGTATAGCTTACTACATAAGGAGTATGTGTGTCAAGTAAGCAGTACCAGCAAAAGCAGTTTTGCAGGTATAAGCCCATATCCACACTAGGAGCTCTTTGGCAGGCTCTCTAATGACTGGTGAGGCTTTGGAGATGGATGTACTCTTCCATCCCCCACTCCTTGGCAAGAAGCAGGGTGGGAAGTTAATGCTGCTAGTGCCTTCCATGCTTGTTCAATAGATGGATGACGCGTCACCAGGGCTGCAAACCTAGCGCTTTTCACAACAGTGAAATGCATCTTGCTTTGTTTTCTCTTAAACATTAGTTTTCACTGGATCCCTGGAGACACTTTTTTTCATGCTAAAAGGATGTTATTGACAATGGGGAGTTGAAAAAATGGAGAAAAAAATTAAACCAGCACTTAATAGATTCCTTTGTTGAGGCAAGAATGGTTACCAGTTTGTATGTACACAGAGGACCTACTGTGTCAGTGGCACATGCACCACTAAGCAGAGTTAAACACTGAAGGGAAACAGCTGGGCTTCACACGAGCACAGGATTGGACTGGACCTGGGACATCACCTTCAGTCCCTGACTGGCACAGGCAATTAAAGCTGCAGTGGGGAGTTATGTTTGGTTTGTAGATCTTTGTATGTGTTTTGGTTTGGGTTGGGATTCTAGCTAAGCAACTGGTGGAAATCTGCTTTGAATTCTGAGATCTTGTAGCTATTCATATACAGTTTATTCTGTAACCAGCTGAGAAGCATTGTCTACAGCACCCACCGCCCTGAAAGAGACCTGAAGCCTGCTCCTGCTCCCATTGACTTCAGTAGTTCAGGACCAAGCCCCTAAAGTAGGTCATCTAGTCTTATCCCCATTGTGTGAAGCTGGCTTGATTTTAATTGTCCCTCGCCAGGCGTGATTGATGGCTGTCAGTCGGTTTGAGTACTTTTAGTGGAGACAATTCTTTGTTCTCCTTTGGCAGCTTGATCCATTGTCTGGTGTGCTTTTATGACAGTATTTTCTATGCATTTTTGCTAAGATTTAAACTAAAGTTTCTCTGCTGCAGTTTTAGTCCTGCACTTCTTGTTCTGACCCCACTGTCGTCTCCTTTTTTTTACATCCTTTTGAGTTCGTAGGCGATTAACCTATTTTATCTCAAGTTCTTTTCTGAGCCTGTCCATATGTCAGCACATCTTATTTTCCAGACCTTTTAGAAATTTGATTTGCTCCCCTCTGAAATCCATCTGGTTTATCCAGAAATCACAACTCCAACAGAAGCCTGGCTGCAAGGTAGGAAAGCAAAGGGGAGAAATGCAGACGATGTGTAAGTTTTACATAAATATATGAATTGCAGCACCAAAGAACTTCAGTGGACCAAGTAGACTGACAGCCAGTCTCCATAAATGACCAACATCGGATGCTGAAGGGAGAGTAATGGTTCTGGTTCTGAATCTCATCTCACTTGCACTGTCATACATTAAGAGTAGCAGCATTGAATTTAGTGGGGGTAAAACCAGCGTGAACAGAACTATATTGATTAGATATAACACTATGAACTCCTATAATGCACCTGGTTATAAAATATTCCACTACCAGATTTTGTCCTGAGGTGTATGCGTGTGTGCAATTCCATTTACAGTCAGTGAGAATTCTGTGGACACATCCATGACCTGAATTTTTCCCTGTGGAGGAGATATCTTTATGACCTCAGCTGGTGATCTTCTTATACCCAGAAGCACATGGAGTGAAAGAGCACTTATAACTTGTCTTTGTAACATAGCTGCAGATGCTGTTCTTAGTTATATGTGCCCAATATTGTATCGAGACTGGCTATATATATATATTTTTCCCCAGTAGCATTAAGCCATCGGAGCACATCGGTGGTTCATTTTTTATTTTTTTCCAGTCCCAGGTCTGTGAGGTCTCCTGGGATCCCGTCTTACATAGTTTTTCTGGCCACGCAGAAAATTGCTTTTCAGGGTGAAAAGCTGCTTTCCTCGCTTGGTTTTCCACTCTGCTCTACTTCAGATTGGGGACTGAATATGACGAATTGATGTCAACATTTGTCTCTTTGTAATACTCAGTGAGAAGGAAATCCCCTTTACCCACTTCTGTACTGCGGCCTGTTCCCCATTCCCATGCCTAAAACAGCATTCATTTTTACACAATAAAGTTTTCCTGATGTTTAAATCCATGGAATTTACACCTAATGGAATGAGAGGGAAAGGGAACATGCTCTTGCATTTTTGAAATCCCATTATAAATTAGGAAGAAAACTGCTCACAGTAGTCTGCAGTTTCCCATACAGCCCATGAAAGAGGCCAGACCACAAATGCCAGCCAGACTGCTCCCTCCCAGATGGAAGCTCAGAAATGCCAGTTCTCATTTGGAGATGGGCCCAGTGACAGTGTGGAGGGGCATTATCTGTTCCTGGAGAACAAGGAGTTAGATCTGATTCCTGGAGAACAAGAAGTTATGTTCAGCTCCCCCCTCTCCGTGCACAGGTGCTTAGGAGAAGGACTGTACATTGGCTGATCGAGTGTCAGAAAGGGAGAGTAGCTTCGGGAAAGTTGGGCTCCCCAGCCGGGATCAGAGGATTGGGGTAAATCCAAAGTTTTCCATTTGCTTTTTTGCTTATGCTAATTTGTGTTGCTTTCTTGTTCTAAGCATTATTCCTCATGGAGAAGACCCCTCCTGATTGCCTCTGTTTTTTTCTGCTGTGTCATGCTACCAGGTCACAGATCTGAACCAAACAGCCAGATCTAAACAAACCTCATCTTTAAAGAAACTCAGACGTGGTTTATAATAATGGGTTGAACCAACTTCCCTGTGAGATCTTTTGGGACATTTTGCTGAGACATACAAGCACCCTCTGCCTTTCCTTTATGATGGTTATGTGCCAGTTATAAAGGAGAGGAGGGATAGCTCAGTGGTTTGAGCATTGGCCTATTAAACCCAGGGTTGTGAGTTCAATTGCAGGGGACATTTAGGGATCTGGGGCAAAAAATCTGTCAGGGGACAGTACTTGGTCCTGCTAGTGTAGGCAGGGGACTGGACTCAATGACCTTTCAAGGTCTTTCCAGTTCTATGAGATAGTCATATATTTATTTATTTTATTTTATTTTTTATCAGTTGTTTTCCCTTGGCCAGCTGCATGTGGCAGCCTACCTTATGGATGACATAGATTCAGGTCAACTAACTTGAATTGCCAGGTCTTGTTTATTTTAGCCTTGTAAAGCACAGGAAAGAGAAAGTTGAGAGACATCCTGTAACACCAAAGCACAGGTCCCAGGTGGTTTTGTGGACTCATTACCTCACTTACATTCAGTGATAAAGTCTCTGGGCCTGTGGAACTTGTAAGTTCTCTGAGCTGAAAGCTTGCTTTATAGCAGGAGACAGAGGACTTAACTTCACTGCAGTATTGACTCAAGTGATGCCCTGACTTGGGTTCCCTCCAAACACAAACATTTAACTTAAATGTGATGATGCTTTTACCTGGAGTTGGTAAGCTCGTCAGGGAGTATTGGCTACATCTTAAGTTAGCACAAATCTCCAACTGCTCACATAATCACTCTGTGCTACCAGTCCATTCATTCTGTGCCATACTAGTGTTATCTCTCATTGCAGCTGCCTACACTCGGGCCAGGCCAACCTCAGAAGAGTTACCCTGAGTGTAGACAACTTGAGTTAATGCTGCAGTGAAGACCTAGCCTATGGGCTCTACTGTGGATGCTGTGCACATTCAGCTACCAATGGGAATTGAGGATGCTCGATCTTTGGGGAGATTGCACCCTACAGATGACTGGGAGAAAGGAGGAGGATGATATACACTGAAGGAGAGAGAGCAGGTTGCCCAAATTGGAGCTTGCAGATTGGTTGAACCACCCAAAAGCCCTGTTGCTCACAAAGGAGTAATGCCAGAAAGCTGATATGTGTTTGTGCCCCAGTTTTGCATCTTTGAGTCCTTTAGGCGTAAGTGAAAGGGACCATTACCAGGGAGGTAAAAAATAATGCAAATGAGAACTCCAGGAGGGAGAAGTGTATTGCAAGTGAAACAGCTTTAAACATAACCTAATTGAAACATGGTTTTCTTTCATTTTATTACTAATCATCTTAATAGGATTAAAACAATTATTTTCTATCCTTGGGCATTTTTTTCCTTTTCAGAAGAGTTCCATATTTATATCTTTTGCTCATTTTCTCTTTTTGGGGGGCATTAATTAAAGTTATTGTTATCTAACTGAGCTCTTCTTCCCAAGGATGATACCCCAGACAATGAAAAGCCACGAAGAATTTCTGCCGCTGCCTTATTAGAAGGAGAATTATTTCCTGTTGTCGATCCCCTTCCTATGGCCAAGCGAAGCTCATTTGCCTGGTTGTCTTTCCCAGGGTTGGATTTGGAGAGATGATTTTCATTCATTACATTCATTTTACCCAGTGTAAATCTGGAGTCACTATTGAAATCAATAGTTACTCTGAATTTACCCTGGGGAAGATGAAAGCAGAATTTGGTCCCTGTTTTAATTTTCAGGCACATCAGATTAAATGATCAGAAATTAGGTTGCATTAAAGTTTACAATGGCCCTTAACAAGTCAGAGCTCCTTTGCAAGCAGGGCTCTTGAAAATGGCATTTAGTTGAGCAGGTTTTTATGGATTCTGCCTTTAATGGCATTATAAGCCATCCCTGAAGTGCTTCTGAGACATGTAAATTTAATTGTTTTCTCCCATCCCAGTGAAGGGAGAGCATTTATATTTAAAGAGTACTTAAAATCTCTGTGTATTTCCCCTCCAATAGCTTTGCTATTTCTGCTATCCCAAATGGGATACTCTGCCACATATATGACCTTCTCTTATGTGTTAAAATTAATGCAAAGTAGAAAAAATAACCCTGGGCAAAGATTTAAATCAATCTGTTCCGTGTTGAATATATACAGGGAAGTCAGATACCTGTAGGCAGTGAAAAAAATCTTTGAGTCATTGCAAAATGTTGAAGGGGGTGGGGGAGAAGGCCATTCCAAGTAAAGTGTTACTGCATTTGAGGTCATATTTCAGCTTTATAACATTCCAGTCTGCCATTTTTTTTTTCAGACACCCGTTATAACTGGGTAACTGTAAAGTAATCTCAAACAACTCACTGACTATTTCTCTGTAAAGTTCCTTCCTCATTCATCCCATCTTGGCATTTCAATAGCCACTCTTTCTTGAGACCTGCCTGGCCTTTGGATATGCTATGGAAAGTTGTAGGAGAAATGTTTTCAATTCTGTCTATCTAAGGTATTTATATGACTGCCATCAGCCGAATATCTGAGTAGCTCAACACCCTTAAGTATCCTCACAGCAGGAGGTGGGCAAGTGCTATTGTCCCCATTTTACAGAGGAGACACAGGAAGAGTAAGTGACTTGCACAAGGTTCACTCTGGAAGCCTGTGGCAGAGCTGGTAATCGAGCCCAGTCCTCAAAGGTAGGCACTGGGCCCATGGGGCAATCTTTCTTTACACCCAGAGGGTGAAATTCACCTCAGTACAGAAAGTCCAGGCATGCCATGACACAGGGCAAGTCTTACTCCTAATGACTGTGCCCTGGAGTTCTCAATCTGGGGATCACGAACAGGTGAGAGGACATTAAGACCGCCCTCCCTTTCTTTATGGCTAGATGGGACTATGAGCAGATGGTCCCAGCCCTTTTGTCTTTTTCAGAATGGAATCACAATATGGTAACAGTTGAGAACCATTGACTTGAATTCACGTTGTTACTTTGGTAGCTTTATTGGTAGTCTTGGGGAGAATTTCAAAGATTCCAGTGGTCATAGAAGGCCTCCTGGGGCCCCAGTCTTCCATGGATCTCACTCCAGTTGGATTCATCTGACTGTCCCTGTCCTTGAGTGTGAGTCTGGCACTCGCAGAGATCAAACGGACTGGGCGGTGAAGGGAATGGAGAGGGCATCAAGTGCTATTTTACATGTGTCCCTACAAACCAGAGGGCTCTGCATTGCTCTGGGTTCATTTGAACTTCAGAAATATATTAAGTACAGTAGACTCTCGATTATCCAGGATTGGATTAACAAGAAAGTGGATTAACCAGGATGTCAAAAAAAATTGGCTATGTACACACTGCAGCTGATTTGCTCTTCCAGTGATTACATATCTTCAGTGTGATTTTCAGAAGCACCTAAGGGAGTTAGATGCCAATACCCATGGGCCTTTATTGATGGTCAGTGTGAGATGAGCACTTACTCCTTTATCAGCTCCTACCAAGTGCATTAGGCAATGGGAAAGGACCATTTATTTCAGTTTGTCCCAATTTGTATTTAGTTCAGACAGTCTGATTTCCTTTCCCAGACCTGAAGAAGAGCACTTTGTAGCTTGAAAGCTTCTACCTTCCACCAACAGAGGTTGGTCCAGTTAAAGATATTACCTCATCTCCCCGTCTCTCTCATTTATTAGGTGTCCATTTAAAATTCCTTCCAAGCACACAGTGCTCTTAGAGTGTGGTGGCCATGTGTGCCTCTCATTGCATCATGGCCTGAGTGGAAAAAGCTAACGCACATGTCTGCTCTGAGGTGCTGTCATTCAGAACAGCTACCAGTCATCAAGTTACCATTATCTGTCTTCACTCTATCACATTTCTGAGCCAGGTCTTTGAGCAGGAGATGAAATATCTCCCATCAAATGAGACTAGAGCTTTTGCTGGAATAGAAGTATTGCCAAAAAAGCACACCCATAACCAATATTACTCTGCTGACTGAAATTTCTATTGTAGACCTGCTTTAGTCTCTTTGCCCAGATCCTCAAAGGTATTTAGGCTCCTAAATTCCATTGATTCGATTGATATCCCGTACTTCAGGATAATAGCACTTCCCTTCCTCAGAGGCATATTGTGAGATTAAGAAATTAAAACAAAAATTAAGACGCTTAGTTACCATAGTAGTGGGGGCCACATAAGTACCATAGATAGATTATCCTGTTTGTTCCCTCTCCCAATAAGTTTGTGAGATGCTGTGACAGAGTGCTGGGAACCAATGGCTGAGCCAGCAGTCTGATCACTTAAACACACATTCATGCCCCTCCCCGAGCCTAATAGTGTATTAAAATGGGCTGAGGAGGATTAAAGAACTAATTAGCCCACTAAAACAGAGGGTAGAAGGTCACACAGGAAGGAAGTGCTGCGGAAGAGAGGCATGTTAACGGAGCCTGTGCCAAGAAGAGAGACAGAGGGCTGAGACAAAACTGCTGCTCTAAATGTGGTGTAAAGATCAGTAAGATGGCAGGAAGAGCAATGTAAATAAACTGTATGGTGGGGCTTAACAGCAAAAGGTCTCCGAACAATCTGTGTAGACAGAGCAGAAGACATGAGCAGGACCTCACTCGGTCACAGATGCCTTTAGCAAATGCATGGTGCCTAGAACAGAGGTGCTTCTGCAAAAGACTCTTTCTTTTGATGTATTTGGAATCATTATGTCAAAAGGGTCTTGTTCCTGAACCTGAAACTATACATTTCTTCCACAGTGATATTTACTTCTGTTTCTGTAACTGGTTTGTAGAGGAAAATATATGTATCTGTTGCAACCGTACATGGACATTTGAACAGATGCCGAGTCATAAAATCACTTACCTCTGTTTCTTAGAGACAGTTATGATCACTGGTAATTGTGTCTTTGGACCATGATACAGGGTATTGCCATATTGATTATATGCCTTGGACTGTTACAGGAAAAAAAGAGGTATTGAATCAATGGAGTTGCACTTCAGTCACTGTCCTTGTCAGGCTGGAACAGAAAGAGCTCACAGTCAGAGTGGCTGCACACAGCATTTGAAGGAGTCAATTTTGGAAGAAAGCTAACTGTTATTCATTCCAGACCCAGAGAGAGAGAAAATAATGGACTTATCAGTCACCACCACTCCAGTGTTGTTGGAGATACCAAATCAATATGGTTAAGGAAGATCAGGAAGGAATGTGTGCGAACCAGAGAGTTACTTATGATACAGGTTATAGCTTTGTTGGCATTGAGATCCAGATCCTGTGATATCTAAGTGCCTCCTCAATAACCAACAACACTTAGCACTTATACAATGCTTTTCATCCACAGATGTCAATGTGATTTACAAAGGATAACATCCCTGTATTTTGTCCAAGGTCATGAACCAGGCCATGGCAGAGGTCTGAATTCTGCACACGATACACCATTGCCCTCCTCTAAATAATAGATTCTAGTTATTATAAAGTGTATGAATCTGTTATTTATATTCTCAAATACCATTTTTGAAGAGGAAAAAAGATCTACAAAGATACTTGTTTGCGGTTTGTTTGTTAACCCTTCGTTAAAGTTCTCTAGCCTGAAGATCTGAATTCTAATGCTAGTTTGGTTTGTAAGAAATGAATTCAGTGAGCTGTATCTGGACACTCTGGGCATTTGTCCATCATACTCAATGTTGTAATTATCTCCAAATGTGATTGAGATTTTCTGGCATGATTTGTTGTTTATAAAGCTCTGCTGTTCATTGCTTATGGTTCTGTCCAGCAGCAGATGTGAGGGACTCCAGGACTGGAGTAGCAGGGCCGTGTATTGAAGATCTGGAGTAGCGAGGCATGTTGGGTACAGATTTGCTCAAATTATGTCCAGTCCCAGCTGTTGTATTTGAAGAGTAAGGAGGTAAATTAGAAATTTAACAACTGTGAAACAGGGCATTGGGTTTTGGGGCACTTGTGTGCCAGGTACAGCTCTTGGGCCCTTTAAAACTGGGATCTCTAGTTGCAGGGCACTTGGCTGCTTGGGATGGAATAAAAAGAAGAGGACACTGGGTGAAAGAGGAAGCAGGTGATGATTGTCCAGTGTATGTCAGGTGACTTGGTCGTGGTGATTGTTATTAGTTTTTGTGATCATTTGCCAAATAAGCCCAAGGAGAGGGCCTCTAAGAAGACTGAGGCTTGGAGCTTTATTTCCATTCTCATCTTCCTCAGATACCTCATAGTTTACAAACTGCTTGATCAGGATGCCTAACTAAACTACATGAGGAGTGTTGTTATTTAGTTTGGATTTTCACAGAAAGTCACACACATATTACCCCTTCCCCTCCCCAACAGTGAGAGACAAGTCACTCAGCCAATGATCTACAAGATAAAAACATTACATCATGAGAACCATTTCCGTGGGCTGAATGCACTCTGAGAAAGGGGACACTAGTTATCTAATAACTTCTGGAACCTGATTTCACTTATGTCCTACTTATCTTGTAAGCTCTTTGAGGCAGGGGCTCTCTCTTTGTTCTCTGTTTCTATAGTGGCTAGCACAATGGAGTCCTGGTCCATGATAGGGTTATTAAGCACTATGCTAATACTAATTATTATTATTTTATTTATTTATTAATGTGTATGTACAGCATGTCGCACAGAGAAGCCCTGATTTCTGGCATGCAGTTTTCTGTACATAGAAAAAACCATGAAAAGAAGTAGATCATACATATAATACTGCTAACAAAAACAATAATTAGCAAGTGTGGTCCTTCTGTTTCGATACCATAGAAGTCAACCAAAAGGGAAAAATAAGGTTTTTGTAATTATAAAGTTTTCAATATTTTATTGCTCAAATGACAAAATACTGCTTTTGAATGATGTTGGTTCTGGGCCTTCCTTGTCTTCCCTCAGTAACAAGGGAACTTCTGAGTAAGTCTCTTCAACAATAGCATGATATGCTTTATGTGAATTAGCTGTGTTACATTAACATCAGTAAAGTGACATACTGGGGACATTTCAAAAGGCTGGAAGAGTGCTAATGTGTCAAATTCAACAAAGGCAACTAAGGGAACCTGGGTAATGATAGACCACTTAGCCTGATATCAGTCCTGGGGAAAGCAGTGGCATGGCTGATAAAGGATTAAAGAATAGGAATATAATTAATGCCAGTTACTGTGGTTTTACGAAAAATAGGTCTCATCAAATTCAAGCCTCATTTCGTTAACATAAGAATAGCCATACGGGGTCTGACCAATGGTCCGTCTAGTCCAGTATGCTGTCTTCTCAACAGTGACCAGTACCTGATGCTTCAAAGGAAACTAACGAAATCAGGCAATTATTGAGTGATTCATCTCCCTGTTTTCAGTCCCAGCTTCTGGCTGTCAGAGATTTAGGGACACCCAGAGTATGGGGTTGTATCCCTGACCATCTTAGGATAGACCTATCCTCCAGTAACATATCTAATTCTTTTTTTAACCCAGTTATGCTTTTAACCTTCAAAACATCCCCTCGCAATCAGTTCCACAGGTTGCCTGTGCACTTTTGTTTGCTTTTAACCTGCTGCCTATAAATTTCATTGGGTGACCCCTAGTTCTTGTGTTATGAGGAGGGGTAAATAACACTTACCTATTCACTTTCTCCATATGAGTCATGATTTTATAATCTTCTGTCATATCCATCGTTAGTTATTGTTTTTTTTTCTATGCTGAACAGCCCCAGTCTTTTTAATGGAAGTGACAAAGAGTCCTGTGGCACCTTAAAGACTAACTGAAATTTTTTCAGAGCATGAGCTTTCGTGGGCTAATACCCACTTCGTCGGATGCATGCAGTGGAAGTATCCAGGGGCAGGTATAAATAGGTAGGCAAGAACCAGGTGGGAGATAACAAGGTTAGTCCAATCAGGCTGAACCAGCTTGTTATCTCTAATCAGGGAGGGTGAGGTGTTCCTCTAGCAGCTGAACTGGAGGTGTGAATAGCGAGAGAAGAGAAGCTGCTTTTGTAGTTAGCTAGCCATTCAAAATCTCTATTCAGTCCCAAACTGATTGTGTCAAATTTGCAAATGAATTGCAGCTCTGCAGTCTCTCTTTGCAGTCTGGACTTGAAGTTTTTTTGCTGCAAAATGCTGACCTTTAAATCTTCTATGGTGTGTCCGGTGAGGTTGAAGTGCTCTCCTACAGGTTTTTGAATATTGCCATTCCTGATATCTGATTTGTGTCCATTTATCCTTTTTCGTAGGGACTGTCCAGTTTGGCCGATGTACATAGCAGAGGGACATTGCTGGCACATAATGGCGTATATTACATTGGTAGATGTGCAGGTGAATGAACCAGTGATGGTGTGGCTGATCTGGTTTGGTCCTGTGATGGTGTTGCTGGTGTAGATGTGTGGGCAGAGTTGGCATCGAGGTTTATTGCATGGATTGGTTCCTGAGTTGGAGTTGTTATGGCGCGGTGTGCTGTTGCTGGTGAGAATATGCTTGAGGTTAGCAGGTTGTCTGTAGGCCAGGACTGGCCTGCCTCCCAGGGCCTGTGAAAGTGAGGGATTGTTGTCCAGGATGGGTTGTAGGTCACTGATGATGCGTTGGAGAGGCTTTAACTGAGGACTGTAGGTGATGGCCAGTGGTGTTCTGTTGTTTTCTTTCTTGGGCTTGTCTTGCAGCAGCAGGCTTCTGGGTACACATCTGGCTCTGTTGATCTGTGTCCTTATTTCCTTGTGCGGGTATTGTAGTTTTGAGAAAGCTTGGTGGAGATCTTGTAGGTGTTGGTCTCTGTCTGAGGGGTTGGAGCAAATACGATTGTACCTCAGTGCTTGGCTGTAGACAATGGATCGTGTGGTGTGCCCGGGGTGGAAGCTGGTGGCATGAAGGTAGGCATAGCTGTCAGTAGGTTTTCGGTATAGGGTGGTGCTGATGTGGCCGTCATTAATTTGCACCGTGGTGTCCAGGAAGTGGACCTCCTGTGTAGACTGGTCCAGGCTGAGGCGGATGGTGGGGTGGAAGCTGTTGAAATCGTGGTGGAATTCTTCCAGAGTTTCTTTCCCATGGGTCCAGATGATGAAGATGTCATCAATGTAGCGTAGATAGAGGAGGGGCGTGAGTGAACGAGATTTGAGGAAGCGTTGTTCCAGGTCAGCCATAAAGATGTTGGCATACTGTGGGGCCATGCGGGTGCCCATAGCGGTGCCACTGGTCTGGAGGTATATATTGTCACCAAATTTGAAATAATTGTGTGTGAGGATAAAGTCACAGAGCTCAGCAACCACTTGTGCTGTGGCATCATCAGGGATACTATTCCTGACAGCTTGTATTCCATCTCTGTGTGGGATGTTTGTATAGAGAGCCTCTACATCCATGGTGGCTAGGATGGTGTTTTCTGGAAGGTCACCAATGCATTGTAGTTTTCTCAGGAAGTCGGTGGTGTCACGGAGATAGCTGGGAGTGCTGGTGGCGTAGGGTCTGAGTACAGTGTCCACATATCCAGACAGTCCTTCAGTGAGAGTGCCAATGCCCGAGATGATGGGGCGTCCAGGATTTCCAGGTTTGTGGATCTTGGGTAAAAGGTAGAATAGCCCCGGTCGGCGTTCTAAGGATATGTTAATTTGTTCCTGTGTTAGTGTAGGGAGTGTCCTGAGTAGACGGTGCAGTTTCTTAGTATATTCTTCAGTGGGATCTGAGGGAAGTGGCCTGTAGAAATTGGTGTTGGAGAGTTGTCTGGTAGCCTCCTTTTGGTAGTCAGACCTGTCCATGATGACAACAGCACCTCCTTTATCAGCCTCTTTGATTATGATGTCAGGGTTGTTTCTGAGGCTGTGGATAGCATTGCGTTCTGCTCGACTTAGGTTGTGAGGCAGGCGATGTTGTTTTTCCACAATTTCTGCCTGTGCACGTCGGCGGAAGCATTCTATGTATAAGTCCAGACTGTCATTTCGACCCTCAGGGGGAGTCCATGTGGAGTTCTTCTTCTTGTGCTGCTGGTGGGATGGTGTCTGTGTATCAGTGCGCTGTTCTATGTAGTCTTGAAAGTATTCTTTGAGTCGGAGACGGCGAAAGTAGGCTTCCAGATCACCGCAGAATTGTATCATGTTTGTGGGGGTGCTGGGGCAGAATGAGAGTCCTCGAGATAAGACAGACTCTTCTGCCGGGCTGAGTATGTAGCTGGATAGATTGACGATACTGCTGGGTGAGTTAGGGGTACCACTGCTGTGGTCCCATGTGGCAGGCAGGATTTTAGATAGCTTGCAGTCCTTTTTCTTTTGTAGAGAGGTGAAGTGTGTAATATAGATCTCCTGTCTTATTTTAGTAAAGTCTGTTTGTGTGGAGGGTTGGTTGTTTATCAAGGTCTCCAGGTTGGAAAGCTCTTTTTTGATGTTTTCCTGTTTGCTGTACAGGATGCTGATCAGGTGGTTCCTCAGTTTCTTAGATAGTGTCTGGCATAATCTCTCACTGTAGTCTGTGCAGTATGTAGAAAGCAATGGATTTTTCACCTTCAGTCCATTTGGTATGATGTCCATCCGTTTGCATTTGGAGAGAAAGATGATATCTGTCTGTATTTGTGCAAGTTTCTTCATGAGGTTGATGGATTTCCACTCCATACGGCTAAATGCAGTGCCTTGCATGTTGTCAAGAATCAGAGGGGTAGCCGTGTTAGTCTGGAATTGCAGAAGTGACAAAGAGTCCTGTGGCACCTTAAAGACTAACTGAAATTTTTTCAGAGCATGAGCTTTCGTGGGCTAATACCCACCTCCTAACCTGTAGGAGAGCACTTCAACCTCACCGGACACACCATAGAAGATTTAAAGGTCAGCATTTTGCAGCAAAAAAACTTCAAGTCCAGACTGCAAAGAGAGACTGCAGAGCTGCAATTCATTTGCAAATTTGACACAATCAATTTGGGACTGAATAGAGATTTTGAATGGCTAGCTAACTACAAAAGCAGCTTCTCTTCTCTCGCTATTCACACCTCCAGTTCAGCTGCTAGAGGAACACCTCACCCTCCCTGATTAGAGATAACAAGCTGGTTCAGCCTGATTGGACTAACCTTGTTATCTCCCACCTGGTTCTTGCCTACCTATTTATACCTGCCCCTGGATACTTCCACTGCATGCATCCGACGAAGTGGGTATTAGCCCACGAAAGCTCATGCTCTGAAAAAATTTCAGTTAGTCTTTAAGGTGCCACAGGACTCTTTGTCACTTCTGCAATTCCAGACTAACACGGCTACCCCTCTGATTCTAGTCTTTTTAATCTATCCTCATGTGGAAGCTGTTTCCAATTTTAATATATTTTTTGAGATGTGGTGACTAGAACTGTGTGTAATATTCACAGTGTGAGTGTAGAATGGATTTCTATAGTGGCATTATGATATTTTCTGTCTTATTACGTTTTCCTTTCCTAACAGTTATTTCATGAGATTACAGATTTGATTGATAAAGATAAATATAATATCCTTAGACTTTTTAAGGTATTTGACTGAGTACCCCTCAATATTCTGATTAAAAATCAGCACTATACAATTTCAATACCACACACATTAAATGGATTAAGAACTGGCTAAATGGCAGATCTCAAAAAGTTATTGATAATGAGGAATCATCAAAAATGGGGGTGTTTCTAGTACGGTCCCATAGGGGTCAGTAGCAGACATTGATGCTATTCAACAAGTTTTCTCTCAATCAACATTTCTAACAGTGATCTTGCAATAAGTATAAAATAAATGCAGATAACATTTTCAGTTGACAAAACGATTGGTCTGTAATGATGAGGACAGGGCAGATGTATGGCACTATCTAGATTGCTTGGTAACTTGAGCCAATTCACACAAAATTATTTTTTAATACAGTGAAATGTAGAGTTAAACATCTAGGAATACAGGGCTCCATCTACAGCATGGGGGACTGTATCCTGGAAAGCAGTGAATATGAAAGGAATTTAGAGGTCATAGTGGGCAAACAATTGAATAAGAGTTCCCAGTGCAATGCTGTGGCACAAGAACTGCCATGACCCTTGCGTGTATAAACAGGGGAGTAGCAAGAATGAGGGAGGTGATTTTTATCTCTGTATACTGCATTGGTGAGGCTGTTATTGGGCTACCATGTCCAGTTCCAGTGCCACATTTTTCAAAAAGATGTTGAAAAATTGAAGGGGGATATAGAGAAGAACCACACAAAAAATTATCTGACAGCTGGAGAAAATGCCTTACAATAAGAGAATTTAATAGCTCCATTTGTTTAGCTTATCAACAAATAGATTGAGAGGTGACTTGATTACATGGGGAGAAAATACTGAATGCTTAAAGGGGTCTTTCATTTAACAAAGAAAGGCATAACAAGAGCTAATGGAAGCTGAAGCTAAACAAATTCACTTTACAAATAAGGCACACATTTTTAGCAGTGTGGGTGATTTACCCATTGGAAGGAACCAGCAAGGGAAGCAGTAAATTCTCTGTGTTTTCATACCTTCAAATCAAGACTGGACACCTTTCTGGAAGATACACCTCAGTCAACCCTCAGTTATTGAGTTCAATACTGGGATAAGTGGATGAAATTTATTGGACTGTGATATTCAGGAAGTCAGAATGGATGATCTAATAATCCCTTCTGGCCTTAAACTTTGTGAATCTATGAAATAATTAAGTTGTTTCTCCTCACGGTGAACGTAGTCTTACGTGTCTGCTGTGGCTATATTCCTGATTTGCGCTAGAACGTTAGAGAGGCAGATTCTGAGTGAAAACTAGGCTCTGGCTCACTGTAAATCATTTCTCTCCAAGGTAGAAAGGACTCGTGGATATTCAGGGCAAAACACAGCTGGACAATGTAGAAGCTGCCAAAGCAACCCCACCTCTATGTGTCTACCTTATGAACAATAAGACCAGTTGGCCCTGGCTCTGAAAGCATTAAGGCCTTCCTCAGCAGGAACTGTTGTTTTGAAAAGTTAACAAGGGATCTATTGGAAAGACTGCAAGCCCTAGCAGGGAAGGTTGACAAGTTTAATGAGGGTTAGAGATGAATTAGCTCAGTGCCCTAAAACCACAATAAATATATTCCATCCCAGCTAAGAAGTTCAACCTTCTGTAGCCAGCTTGGCTCAGGCTGAGTACAAAGCTCTGCCTGCCTATGAAATTTGGTTGTCATGGATTCTGTGCTAGTTGGCAATACAGTTCTCCATGTCAATCAGTAGATGCCTGTAAATAAAGACAAAGGGAACAAGAAGAGTGTGCTCTTTAGGGGTTAGACGATGGCTTAGGAGTCCAGACATATGAAGACCGTGGCCATGAAGTCCACCAGTGCCTTATCTGACCTTAGGCAAGCCACTTAATCCTCTCAGTTTGCCCCTCTCTGAATGGGTAAAGTTATACTTTCCTATCTCCTGGAGTTGTAGGAGGCCTGCCTACTACCTCTAAATCGCTTGGAGGTTTTTGAGTTGGAGTTCTGTGGAAAGGCAAAGTAGCAGTAATGTTTTCAGAGCACTGCCCCGAAGGTGTGCCTTGGAAATGTGCTGTTTAAACAGTAGGTTTCCAGAGCTGGGTTTACAAAGTGAGTCACTCAGATATTGGAACATAGTGTTGCTCAAGGGTGGAAGCCCATTGAAAGCTTTAGTGTGACTCCTGTGCAGAGCAAGGATTCTGGCAGGTCAAGGAATTTAGTTTTCATCCATCTCTGCAGTTCGGGCCATCCTGAGTTTGAGCC
The DNA here is from genome assembly GCA_007922305.1 of Dermatemys mawii. Classification (NCBI taxonomy): domain Eukaryota; kingdom Metazoa; phylum Chordata; order Testudines; family Dermatemydidae; genus Dermatemys; species Dermatemys mawii. The sequence goes on from ML677507.1 coordinate 3,501,867, forward strand.
CATCCCTTTTCTATAAGTGCCAGCTTTAGCTTTGTTTGTGCCTCAACATGATGTAGAACTACTTGGTTGCCCATGTTTTTTTTATCACAGCTTTCCCTCACTCTTCACTCTATCATTGGGTGTCAGCCTTCTCAGCCTGTTTGTTCCTTCCCCTTACCACCTTCCCCTATGCTTGGGACACAATCCCAATGTGCCACAACCCCTCATCCTTCCCTCATTCTGTTTCCTCCCGAACCCTCTTCAGCCCACTAAAATCCAAATCAACCAACACTCCTAACGCACATCAGGAGTAAGGGGCATTGGCAGAGGTGGGAGAACACTGTTAATTGTGGATACTGCGTACCCTCGCATTATACATAGTTCAAGCCATTGCTATTATTTCCTCTCTCCCTCATTATTAGGATTACAATAGCACCTTTGAGGCTCCAGCCAACACTGGGGGGCACATTGTGCTAGGTACAGTACATGTAGTATGAGATAGTCTCTGCCCCAAAGAGACTGCAATCTAAATAAACAAGCCAGACGAAGTGAGGGAGAAAAGAAGTACAGATGGGGAGAGTAAGGCATAGAGACATTAAGTGACTTGCCTAGGGTCACACAAGGAGTCTGTGGTAGAGATGAGAATTGAATCCAGATCTCCTGAGTCCCACTCCAGTATCTTGACCACAAGATTAGTATCACTCTTGTGAGTGCTATCCAAACTCACACATTCTTAGTTTGGAAACAATGGGTACAGAGACACTTGTAGACAGCTAAAATTCATACCTTATGTTATCATTATGACAGCCAGGGACACAGAGACATCTGAATTTGAACTCACTCCCTTTCCCTTCCCCTCTGCCTACCTGGCTGATTTTCACCCAGATTTATGCAATTCCAGTCTGTTTCTACCTTAAAATGTTTCCATGAAAACGGAAAATAAATACATTTTTAGAATCTGGTAACAAAAGTTCCAGACAGCATTTTCTATTTCCTTTAAAGACACTGCAAGCTTGAGGATTGTGACTGCCCTCCCCATAAAGCTTCTCCTTGAAAATACATTCTCTCACATTATTATGCACCAACTGGTAGCCACTTAAAGCAGTTCAGTGCTAGCATCAAAGATGCATCATTTGCTGGAATACAATGCAATGGTCTGCCAGAGCTGGCTCTCTCACTCAGTGGGTCAGGCTTTGTGATAACCCTTTAATCCTTTCTCTTGTCTCCATCCCTGGGGTCTACAAGCCCTACAAAGAGGGTTGCCCACACCATTTCTCATCACAGTTCTGCTTCAGCTAGCAGGAACAAAATGCAGACATGCAAAGAGAGAATCTGAATCAAAACTGCTCTGATATGCCCATTGTTATTCTCTTGAGGGAGTGATTATTCTTCTTCGAGTGATTGCTCATGTGTATTCCAACAAGTGTGCGCACCACGCATGCACGGTCCCGGAAGCTTTTCCCTAGCGGTATCTGTCGGGTCGGCAAGGGAGACCCCTAGAGTGGTGCCGAAATGGCAGTGTATATACGACCCGACCCCCGCCCAGTTCCTTCTTACCGTTCGTGACGGTCGCCGGAACAATTTAGCATGCTTCTGCACTGTCCTTAGCGGTTGTTTGTATATAGTTCACACAGTTCTTACTAGTTAGTTTCAAAAGTTGTAGATAGTTCTTAGGTTCTTTAGTTACTCCAGCACCGGGGCATGCCTCAGGCACCGGGGTTCAAAAACTGTGAAAAGTGCGGGAAGCCTATGCCAAACAGCGACCCGCACTCTCAGTGCCTTAAGTGTCTGGGCGAGGGCCACCAAACTGCGCGGTGCCCTACTTGTAGTGCCTTTAAACCACGTACCAAGAAGGAGACAGACTCCAGGCTAAAGCTCCTCCTCATGGAATCGGTGCTGCAGCCCCATGCAGACCCTCAGCCTACTACGGTGCGTAGCGTGCCGGCTTCCATTCGCGATACCGCGGCACCGAAGAGAGACGATAAGTCTCACTGGCACCGATCTCCAGCATGAGACCCAAGCGCCTCTAGGAGACATAGATCTCAGTCTTCGGTACTGAGGAAGAAGGCGAAACCAGACAGAGGTCGTTCCCCAGCCCATAGAGCCCAGGTTGAGTCGTCCAGGGTGCGTCAAATTTCGGAACACCATCACCCGAGCCAGAGAGAGCCGGCGCCGTCCACCTCTACATCAGCGCCCATGTCCGCCTCTTTGAGGGGTACGAATTCTCCCCTTCATGGCATCTTGGAGGACCTGGATATTCCTTCGACACCGGATACCTTTGAGGCAGCTGGAGACCTCATTGCCATGACCCGGGAAAGTATCCTGGCGCCGTTTGTGGCTCCGGCGCCGGTTTCTCGACCCACGGCACCGATTATCCCACCCCTACAGGGCTCGGCGGTGCTGTCCACGGTGTCGACATCAGCATCGACGGTGCCACAAGCACCTGCTACCTCTACGGCACCATCGCATCCAGTACAGGGGTTACCAGTACCCGTAGTGCAGCACCTGGGAAAGCCTGCCATGTTCCAACGGCACCGGTCCCCAGCACCAGAAGGCTCCGCACCGCCCTGGTCGGCGTCAGAGTACTCGTCCGAATCTGATGTGGGCTCATCCAGGTCGGGTTGGAGTCACCATACATCGAGGTCCCGCCACCATACCCGACGCCGGCACCCCTCGCACCGGGACACAGCCATCCCCTCATGGTCTCCCCAGTGGCAGAGTCCAGTTCAGTGGCCTTTTTGGATGCCCTGGGCTTACCATCAGGCCCAGGGTGAGGGTGCAAGATCCTCCTCCGCAACCTCGGTTCCACGGCTCCCTCGGTCAGCCACAGCTACAGCACCAGCTTCGGAGGCGGCACCGGATGAACCGGTACCGGGACCGTCAGGGGTCCAGGCCCTGGCCCCACATCCAGAGCCCACCTTTGACCCTTTGGCTGGACAACTGGAAGGTCAGGAGGAGCCATTCTTGGGTATCTCGTCTTCCTCCTCTCTGGATGAGGCAGTGGCGGGTACATCTCCGAGCCTACCACCCACGGACATGAAAGGTCACCAGGACCTGCTGTGCAGGGTGGCACAAAATCTTAATCTTCCGGCGGAAGAAGTCACAGAGGACATTGATCCCACAGTGGACATTCTTGCTCCGGGTGGACCATCTAGGGTAGCTCTGCCCTTTATTAAAATGATTCAGGCTAATATGGATGCTCTCTGGCAGACTCCGTCATCGATTCCACCAACGGCCAAGGGAGTGGAGAGATGGTATTTTGCCCCTCAGAAGGGGTATCAACATCTGTACACCCACCCGCAACCGGGAACCATAGTGGTTGATGCAGTCAACCATTGTGAGCGTCAGAGGCAGCCGGGTTCTACACCCAAATCTAGGGATGCTAAAAAACTGGACTTATTTGGCAGAAAGGTGTACTCATCTGCGGGGCTACAACTTAGAATCTCCGACCAGCAAGCGGCCCTGAGGAGATATGCATTCAACTCATGGTCAGCCTTGACTAAGTTCCAGGACACTGTCCCTAAGGAATCGGCCACTGAATTTAGAGCCATTGTGGATGAAGGGAGAGTAAGGTCCAGGGCGGCGCGCCAGGCAGCTCTGGATTCTGCTGATTCTGCAGCCAGAACTATGGCAACTGCCATAATGATGCGGCGTAGTGCTTGGCTGCAGGTGTCAGGGGATCCTGCCTGAGGTCCAAAATACAATCCGGGACCTCCCATTTGATTGACAGGGATTATTCACCCAGGACACTGACAGGAAGCTCCATAGTCTCAAGGACTCTAGAACCACTCTCCGACCTCTAGGCCTTCACACCCCACAACCTCAGAGGAGACCCTTCAGGCCCCCTCCCCCTCCTCGTTTCTATCCAGGGGCCCCTAGGTGTGATCAGCCTAGACGGTGTGGGAGAGGAAACAACCGAGCCCGGCCGCGATCTTCCTCTTGGCAAGGTCAAACAAATTCGGTTTCTAAGCAACCACCAGGGTCTAGGCCTAACTTTTGAAGGCTCAGTTGAGGACAGTTCACCAGCCACCTCTCTCTTACTTCCCTTTGTGAATCATCTGTCCCACTTCTACCGTGCATGGTCTCGGATCACCTCAGACAGGTGGGTCCTCAGTACGGTAGAGGTGGGATATTCTATCCAGTTTTCTACCTTCCCACCCTCCCTCCCCGTCCCTCTTCAGGGACCCTTCTCATGAGCAACTTCTGTTACAGGAGGTTCACACACTTCTATCTTTGGGTGCGATAGAGGACGTTCCTCAAGAATTCAGGGGCAAGGAGTACTACTCCCGGTATTTCCTTACTCCAAAGGCCAAGGGTGGTCTTTGTCCCATCCTGGACTGGCAGGGCCTCAGTTCCTACATAAAGAAACTGAGGTTTCGCATGCTCTCCCTGGCCACCATTATCCCTTCTATGGATCGAGGAGACTGGTTTGCTGCCCTCGACTTAAAAGAATTCCATATTTCAATAATTCCTGCACACAGGAGATTCCTGAGGTTCGTGGTGGGAGGTTGTCATTACCAGTTTACAGTACTACCCTTTGGCCTGTCTACCGCCCCAAGGGTATTCACCAAATGTATGGCGATAGTTGAAGCATTCCTCAGAAGGCGCCACGTCCACGTTTACCCTTACCTGGACGACTGGCTTATCAAGGCAAATTCAAGGGACTTGGTAACCCAGCAAGTATCCCTCACCAGAGATACATTCCTGAGGTTAGGCCTAATACTAAACAAACCCAAATCAATCCTCACACCTACTGAAAGGATCGAGTTTATCGGGGCAGTGTTAGACTCAGTGCAGGCAAGGGCTTTTCTTCCCCTTCCCCGCTTCACAGCAATCACGGACATAGTACAATCTTTCCTTCAGTTCCCGACCACTACAGCCAGAACTTGCATGGTTCTTCTAGGCCACGTGGCAGCGTGTATGTATGTAGTACCGTATGCCAGGCTATGGTTGTGACCTCTGCAAGCCTGGTTAAGGACCGTTCATAGACAGGGCCGGGACCCTCTGGACATGTTGGTAACCCTGCCGAAACATATCCAGGACTCTCTTCGCTGGTGGCTTCACCCTCACTCGCTTTGCGTGGGAGTCCCCTTCAGGAAGCCACAGCCCTCGATAACTCTGGTAACAGATGCTTCTGCCCTGGGCTGGGGGGCCCACTTGAAGGACCTCAGGACTCAAGGCCTCTGGTCCCAGAACGAGTTGGCCCTGCACATCAATGTCAGGGAACTGAGAGCAGTTCGTCTTGCTTGCCAGACGTTCCAGGATCACCTGCAAGGCAAGTGCATATCTGTTCTCACAGACAACACAGCTACAATGTTTTATATAAACAAACAGGGTGGTGCTCGCTCCTCTCCCCTTTGCACGGAAGCCCTCTTCCTCTGGAATTCTTGCATCAACCATGCGATCCACCTTCAGGCAGCATACCTACCAGGTCCCCAGAACGAGCTGGCAGACGGGCTCAGCCACTCCTTCCAGGATCATGAGTGGTCGCTCAGACCAGACATTGCTCACTCTCTTTTCCTAGAGTGGGGATTTCCCCTGGTGGACCTGTTTGCCACGAGGTCCAACAGAAAGTGTCAGAGGTTTTGCTCTCTTCTCAACCTCAGCCCGGGGTCCGAGGCAGATGCCTTCCAGATTCCCTGGTCCGGGGGCTATACTATGCATTTCCCCCATTCCCCCTTATTCACAGAGTGCTACTCAAGGTCCGGCAAGCCAAGGGAGCCCTCATCGTCATAGCCCCGGCTTGGGCCCGTCAACATTGGTTCACCACGCTGATGGGCCTGTGCGTGGCCAATCCCATAACACTTCCCCTGTCCCCGACACTGATTTCCCAGGACCATGGGCGCTTACAGCACCCGAACATTCAGTCTCTCCACCTCACCTCATGGAATATCCATGGCTGAATCCCCTGGAGATGCAGTGCTCTGGTCCAGTTAGAGATGTCCTCTTCGGGCGTAGGAAACCCACAAACACGGTCTACTTACATGGCAAAGTGGAAACATTTTTCCTTAGGGGCTCAATCTAAGGGGAGGGACCCTAATTCAGTTTCTATATCCTTTCTTCTCGATTACCTCCTCTCTCTTAAGCAACAAGGTCTGGCCACTTCGTCCGTAAAGGTGCACTTGGCTGCTGTCTCAGCCTTTCACCCGAACATTGACGGAACCTCCCTTTTTAGTTGCCCACTTGTCGCAAGGTTCCTTAAAGGCCTGGATAGGTTGTACCCTCCTGTCCGTCGCCCCCTTCCCCCATGGGACCTAAACCTTGTCCTTGCGGTCCTTATGAGACCCCCCTTTGAACCCATGGCTACCTGCCCACTATCTTACCTTTCGTGGAAGACGGCCTTTCTTGTTGCCATTACGTCGGCTCGAAGGGTCTCTGAGCTCAGAGCTCTTACCTCTGAACCGCCTTATACTGTCTTCCATAAAGATAAGATCCAGCTCCGTCCCCATCCAGCCTTCCTTCCTAAGGTAGTGTCACCCTTCCACCTGAACCAGGATCTGTTTCTCCCTGTGTTTTTTCCCAAACCTCATACCTCTAACAAGGAAAGAATGTTCCACACCCTAGATGTAAGGAGGGCACTGGCTTTTTACATACAACGCACGAAGCCTTTTCGTAAGTCTCCACAACTTTTTATTTCAGTAGCAGAAAGGATGAAGGGCCTCCCAATCTCATCACAACGGCTCTCGTCATGGATCACGTCATGTATTAAACTTTGTTACGATTTGTCAGAGGTTGCACCTCCTCCCTTGACAGTGCACTCGACCAGAGCACAGGCAATGTCCATGGCATTTCTGGCGCACATTCCGATCACCGATATCTGCAGAGCGGCAACCTTGTCGTCTGTCCATACCTTCGCCTCCCATTATGCCATTGTTCAGCAGGCGGCGTATGATGCTTCCTTCGGACGTGCTGTCTTAGGGATAGGGATCAAAGACATTCCTTACCCACCTCCATGATGATTGCTCGTAAGTCACTTGTTGGAATGCACATGAGCAATCACTCGAAGAAGAAAGAGCGGTTACTCACCTCTCGTAACTGTTGTTCTTCGAGATGTGTTGCTCATGTCCATTCCAAATCCCTCCCACCTCCCCACCGTTGGAATAAACGGCAAGAAGGAACTGGGTAGGGGTCAGGTCAGCAGGGTCATATATACACTGCCATTCCGGCGCCACTCTAGGGGTCTCCCTTGCCGATCCATCGGATACCGCTAGTGAAAAGCTTCTGGGACCGTGCATGCGCGGTGCGCACACTTGTTGCAATGGACATGAGCAACACATCTCGAAGAACAACAGTTACGAGAGGTGAGTAACCGTTCTTTTGGAAAGCACTGAAATCATTTCACTTGTGCTGCCCAATGTATGGAAATAACCAGGTTGGATCCAATTGGATTCCATTTCAGGTGTTGATCAACCATGGAGGAAGTGAAGGAACCTGCTGTATCCTCGATGAATCAAACTGCATGTATTTTAATGCAGCTAAATGTAAGCTTTTCATGTGGCTAAAAGTAAATGTATAGATTTGGGAACAAAGAATGTAGGCCATACCTACAGGATGTCTGTCCTGGGAAGCAGTGATTCTAAAAAAGATATAGAATCTGTAGCTGTGTGCGGGACTCTCCACACGGCGCCTTCTGCTGGTTGTCCAGGGAATTAGCTCACCAGCCATCGGAGCACCCTTCGCTGGTTGCCGTGCCGCGTGCCACTGGTCCCCGTGTCCCTCCCGGACCCCAGTGCCCTTTTTTCCCAGGGTTCTGCCCCAGCAGTATCCCTGCAGTCTCTGGGTCTCCCCTCCCTGGGGAACCCCCAGTGCACTACCTCAACCTTGCCTCAGTGGCTATTGCCAGTCAGCTTCTAGCCCCCGCTCCCTGGGGCAGACTGCAGTTTGTAAACCACTCATCATCGGCACGGGAGGGTGAGGGGGTTGAACCAGCTGCCTCTGCCTAACCTCAGTACCTTCCTTGGGCCTCGCTTCAGGCCTGCAGCCTGGGGAGTTACTAGGCTAAATCTCCCCAGTTCCCTTACCTGTTCCCCCTCTGTACCTCAGGCAGCGAGGTCCTGCCCTCTCCAAGGTTGGAGAGAGAGTCCCTAGCTACTGCCTTTCAGCCCTTTTATTAAGGCCAGCTGCCTCCTAATTGGGCCTGGCCCCAGCTGTGGCTGCCTTCCCAATCAGCCTTTGCTTCTAGGCTCTCCAGGGGCAGCCCTTTCCTAGGCTGGTTTTAACCCTTTTAGGGCTGGAGCAGGTAACCACCCCACTATAGGATCGTAGTGGATAATCAGCTGAACATGAGCTCCCAGTGTGATGCTGTGGCCAGAAGATCCAACGCAATCCTGGAATGCATCAACAAGGGTATCTCAAGTAGGAGTAGAGAGGCTGTTTTACATCTGTATTTGGCTCTGGTGTGGCTGCTGCTGGAATACTGTGTCTTGTGCTGATGCCCACAATTCCAAAATGGTGTTGATAAATTGGAGAGGAGTCAGTGAAGAGCCATGAGAATGATAAAAGGATTAGCAAACAAGGCTTATCGTGGCAGATTCAAGGAGCACAATCTATTTATCTTAGCAAAGGGAAGGTTAAGGCGTGACTTGATTACTGTCAGTAAATATCTACATGGGAAACAAAGATTTAACAGTGGGCCCTTCAGTCTAGTAGAGGAAGCTATAACATGATCCAAAGGCTGGAAGTTGAAGCTAGACAAATTCAGACTGGAAATAAGGCATACATTTTTAACAGCGAGAATGGTTAATCATTGGAACAGTTTGCCAAGGGTTGTGGTAGATTTTCCATCACTATTTTCCATCACAAAAAATGTGGTCTAGGAATTATTTGGAGGAAGGCCTATGGCCTGTGCTATGCAGGAGGTCAGACTAGATGATCACCGTGGTCCATTCTGGTCTTATAACCTGTGGATCTGTGAGCCACTACAGGAGGGGAGAGGGACTGAGGGGTAAAACATAAGCATGTAGTGGTTGAACAAATAATTCCACGTGGCAAAATGTTTCAGTTTGCTTTAGAGGATGGGTTAGAAACCCAGGCCTAACTCGACCACTCAAAAGTAAAGGGGAAAGAAGAAAAAAAAAAACCCAAACCTTAACATGTGTTTTAATGATTCAATCATCCCTCTGCTGTCTTATAAAAAATGCTGAGAAAAGTCTACTTTAATAGCTTTTCCAGTGCTCAGAAATGGTGATAATTAACTGATCTGCTCCTGTCTCAGTCAAAAACCTCTTACTGTTTGAAGAGCTGTCAAAATGTGAAATTATATATACAACATATAGATATAAAAATCTGAGGTGCCTGACAGTTATTGTGGCTTCTTTGTAAACACAGATGAATCTTTCGTTGACTTCTCCCTAACCTCCCCAGGTTCATGCTGAGAAGGAGGGAATGCTTTTTATTTGAAGCCAGATTTTCTAAAGTATTTACACTTGTACAAATGCAGTTAGGCGCTCAGTGGAATTAGTCACCTAGGCGATTAATTCACATTGATTCCAAGGGTATTTAGGCTCCTAGTGCTTGTGCCAATTCCACTGGGTGCCCGTTGCAACTTTAGGCACCTAAAATCTTGACATTTTTTCCCTTCGTCTTTTTGTATAGAACACTTCAGTGAATTGATTTTGGTGGAATTGTCTGTAGAATCATGTTTGCTGACTGATCTGTGGCCTTTGGATGCAAGCTAGTCTCAGGAGCAATGGTTTGGTCTTGGACATAGATACTCAAAATCAATCTATTAATGACTGCTGTGACCCAAGGCACTGGTGTACTCACACCCTACACTCTACTGCAATAATATTTGTACAAAATGTGCCTTGTGAGGTATCATATGAAAGTTAATAACACACTGACTATTAACATCATTATAAAGTGGATGTGTTAATATCATTTGTGAAATTTTGAATTCCCTCCTGTATGATGTTACTAAGACATGTTTTAGACCAGGCATCCTAGCCTAGGTAAAGGTGACAAACAGGTCTGCTCTAGACAGAGCAATGTGGGTTTACCTTAAATTGCATATTAACAATAAACAAAGCCATCAAGCTAAACAAGTAGGGTTTATCCTGATCCTGGACTTAGAATGATAGAATATCAGAGTTGGAAGGGACCTCAGGAGATCATCTAGTCCAACCCCCTGCTCAAAGCAGGACCAATCCCCAACTAAGTCCTCCCAGCTAGGGCTTTGTCAAGCCTGACCTTAAAAACCTCTAAACTTGAGAGATGGAGAATTAACATGGCTCTTGCACCCCAAAGAGAGAAAGGACACTGAATCCTCAGGAGACCTTCCTGACTTGTAAGACAAAGACAATTCCTTTGGGGATATAAGGAATAGTGAGACTCCATCTTTATACTCCACCCAGGAGACAAAGAAGTTAAGTGATTTGATCTCTGTGAGGGATCCTGGCCAGTCCAGCCAGTAAAAAGCTGGAAAAGAGACTTGAACAAAGACTAGTATCGGGGGTAGCCATGTTAGTCTGTATCCACAAAAACAACTAGGAGTCCAGTGGCACCTTAAAGATTAACAAATTTATTTGGGCATAAGCTTTTATGGGTAAGCAACCCACTTCTTCAGTTGCATCTGAAGAAGTGGGTTGTTTACCCACGAACGCTTATGCCCAAATAAATCTGTTAGTCTTTAAGGTGCCACCGGACTCCTTGTTGTTTTTAAACAAAGACTGTATCTTGCTAGATTAAGTTTTAGACTTTTAGATGTGTGTTTTATTTGCTTGTAACCATCTCCTCCTTTTTACCTGGCATCACTTAATCCATGCTCTTTTGTTAATAAACTTGTTTTACTTTTACTGTAAACCAACTCAGTGCTGTGTTTGAAGGGCAAGGTGCATTTACTCCAGTTAAATTAATAAACTCTGATGTCACTGACTCTTTAACAGAACAGTAAACTTAGTGTCTTGTGTCAGTGCAGAGAAAGAGGTGTCGTGCATTGCAGAGAAACATATCTGCGGAGCTCAGAGGCTGGAGTTCACTGATTGTTACATGCTAGGCGAGGTTTGGGCTAGGAGGGCCGTGAGGAGTTTGCTGATGAGGCAGACAGGCTGGTGTGGCAGAAAGTTGACACAGTCTAATTGCCAGCAAAATTAATCCTTGATGAAACAGAGGGATAAAACAGTGGCTCACAGCTCTGGGTATCCCCAGCAGCATGTTAGAAAAGTCCTACTATCCTTCTTTTCTTGTCAAGTCAGTATGAGCATCAGCATAGTATCAGCATGGATTAAGCAATGTAGTACCACAGCCATCTGGCCTTTATACTGAGCAAAAGAAAAAAGAAAGAAAGATAGATCTTCGTGAAACTTCAGTGTCTAAGTTAAACTCCATTCCATTTGTAAAACTGAAATATATTAGCAATCAGCAGCTCACTGTTTACATTCAAAACTTGTTGATCCAGCTTTTAAAAAGAAGGGGCATGCACATATGTCTGTACCCGCTGTTCTTCTGTTCCCTTCCCCCTCCCCCCCGCCAAATATGCTGAGCCTATCTGGCTAACTCGAAAGTCTTTGGAAGTAAACTCCTATTGGCATAAAGCACTTCGTTGCCCACATGAGTGATGGTGGAAGAATCCAAGAAGGGACTCCTAACGCCGGTTCTTATTGACAGGAGGAGCAATTAGATCAGGCTGTCAGAACCTGTCCCCGCTGCTCCCTTAGCAGTTCAGTAGTCTCTGTTTGTGATCTATATATGGGCCTTCAACCTCACTCTACTCCAACAGTATCCTAGATCACTCAGTCCACTGCAGTGGAAGACAGGAGCCATTCAGGGAAGCTTCATATGGTTTATCACACACCAGAAGAGAAGAAACAATTATGGGATTCTATGGCAACATGACCTATGACCGTAAGACCTCATGCGGTGCAGTACTTGAACTGATGGCCTTCTAGCTCACTTGTGCATGCTACCACCTAACCCTTAAGATGCTTACTATTGTGTTCTCTTTGTAGATTTCTGCTTCCCAAACTGTATGTCCACCACCTCAAAATGTTCGGTGTGCTATTTTGTAGATAGAAGCCCAAAACTGCCTCCCAGTCTGAGCATTCAGAAACTTCACATGTGGCCTCTCTCTCTATAAGGAGCTAAACTAAAATCTTAGATCCAGACACCTTTGAATCTGGAAGATATTTGGATCTGGATCTGAACTCCTTGGCCAGCCCCTGTCATTGTAATTAACCAAACTAAAATTCGCAGCATACATGGTCTCTTGGAACGTGAAGCATACATCTAGACCTCTACTGCACATTCTCTTTTGCAGTGGGTATATATAATCTGTAATACTGTATGCATTTGATCACAGCCTTGTCAGAGTGGTATACTGGGAAAATTCCAGTCATTTTCACCAGCTCCTCTTCGTTTGGACCCGATCCCTATATAAGTAATTGTGCATAACCATGGTGGAGATATGCCAAAGTACCCAACTTGAACTTGTAGATGGGTGACAGTTTGATGGCAAGTAGTGTAGCTAAACTAGCTGCAGAACCTATCACTTCTCCACAGAAGTACTGCTGCTGCTGCTGACTCTGCCCGCACCCCCATTAGTGAGATTGCGTGCATCCATCCTGATTGCATACAACAGGGAAAGATTGAATGAGAGGTGGAATGAAGGACATGAAAACATCAGCAGGCAAGGTCATGAATATTGGACACCATTATCAGTGGTACGCTGTGCTGTTGAAAACTAATGGTGCTCAGAAAGGAACCTGTACAGGTGGCTTTCTGAGGGGGATCCAGGCCTGCAGGAGTCAGCTCTGATTGCCAAGTTTTATGTCATCTGATATTATTGTAGATGAAAGGAATTTGAGTTCTACAAAGAGTTTTTTCATAATTAAAAAAAAATTCATTCCCCACTTGCTGCTGCTATTTACCAAAACCCGTTGGAAGCTTGAGACAACAGTGATTGCAACACAAAAACAGGAGCACTCAGAACCTCAAAGAGAAAATAAGAGTAAACAAAAAGTGAAGGTGACTTTAGTGTCCTGGCTAAGAGAAATGCAAAACTAAATGGAGCATAAGTAGTGAAAAGTAAATTGAATTTATAAAATGTTGAGTTCTCATAAGTTGGTGGTGACTGCACACAGACATAATATGGTGCAGTTGATAGGGTTGCTTTAATTAAGCTTCATTAATTAAAGTGAGTTTTTACATTAAGAGGTTAAATGGTTAAGGTTGAGAAGCAAGTCAGCAGGACAGAGATGGGAATAGAACCCAGCATTCCTGGTGCCCATTAGAAAAATTAAAACCTTGAGGAATTTGCTTTTAAAAGGAAACTCATGTAAGGACTTAAACTTTGCAAATAGCTATAGGAATATAAAAAGACGCGGCAGGTTTTACAACCTTGTCACCATCAATCTTCATATAGGGTAACTGTAGTCTATAAAATAACAGGCTCTTTAATTCTACTTATATCACTTCTTCCCCTCAGGCCAAGTCCTCAGCTGGTAGAAACAGGTGTAGTTTCCACTAATGGAGCTATGGCCATTTCCACCAGCTGAGGATCTGTCCCTTTGTGACTTCAAGTGAGATTGTCTGTATTTACTGAAAAATATTTTTTTATTCCTATTAATGCTGCAGATTCCAAAGCAGCTATGAAATAGTGAGCTAGATACTACTCTGCCTTGTACATCTCTGACAAAATTGCCATCTAAGTTCTCCTTGTAGAATCTTTGTTACTGGCAAATATATATGAAGCAAAAAGAACAGATACTTTGATGGTCAAATCCCTGGGAAATGTAATGGCCTGGGCTGTTAGACAAATCAACATTTGCCTTGTAAAGTGAAAGAACTCGGTCCAGGCAGTGTTGAGAGAGAAGAAATATTAAAGTCCATTTTGTTATTTTGACAGTCACTTTTCTGATTACAACCGCGTTTTAAAAATATACAGAATGGATGATTATTGAAGATCACTTTCTGCTCAGGTAGTAAATCGGTTGGGAGTCCATCATGCTATGTACATTTGCTTTTCAAACCACAGCTGGGAACAACTGGCAGAAGTTGACACCCAAGTTCCTGAGCTATCTGATGCATCCATTACTCACTGAGCAACTGCAGTTGCATCCATGGCCTAGGAAGAGATAAGTTGTACTCTTTGACATGCCTTCTGTAGAGGGATGGAGAGAGGTGATCTCACTTCTTATTTCAGTTTAGAAAATGCACTTTGCCTATCCAGTATTCTAGGGGAAAAAACTCACCCTTAGACAGAAGACCAGCCTAATGTCTGTACACCAATATGAGTTCCCCTGAAGCCCTCAAATCAGGCTGGAAAAACCACAAAGATGGCCTCTGTCATGGTGTTTTAGCACTTTCCTTTCTGATGTTGGGAACATTTTGCTTTCCTCTGTAGTTTCAGACATACGACATTACACACAGGCAGGATATTAGACTTGATCAACCATTCACCAAATCAATCTCATCTGTTTCTGTGAGGAATTTCTGTAATTCTCATCAGTGCAGTATCTGAGGACTAATAGAGGCTGATATTACTGTGGTTTAGCAAAATCTTGTAAGCTTTTTTATAAGCATATCGAAAGTATAAAAATAAAAATAGGCTGTCGGGAAATGAACCTAACTCAGCTGGACCTTGCAAGGGCTTGGATTTAGAATGGATTTATGATTATGAGAAATGTTCGGGTTGGATCTTACTTGATCTGAATTGCTTTGTTTGATTTGCCCAACCTTTCTTCTAGGCAACAGGACTGTCAACTCCAGATGTTTTATATCCCCCGGTTGAAGTTTCCTCTCTTTTACTTAAATGTGTAAGTGAATTTAGTGTTCACTTTCCATGTCAGCTCTTGAGACTAAAGTCCTCTGTTTATCCTGATCAGCCACAGATCAAATAAAACAGCACTGCAAGCTCCCCATCAATCTGCCTCACTCTGAACAGAGGGAATAACCTCCAGGGTAAAAGCAGAACTTCAGCTCTTTGTCATTCCTGTGAGAATGCTCATAAGGGGCCAATAGCTACATAGATCACCTAACAGTCATTGGGTGTCGGTGATTCTCTGTCACTAGTAACCCAGGCTAGGTTTCAGCCTGGTTAGTTCAGTGAGGAATGATGGAACGCTCCCTTTCACATTTCCAGTTCTCTCATTCATTCAATCTACCTTTTGAGCTTTGTCACATTAGTATTCATATTCCTGAAAAGTCATTTCATCAATCAGTGCAGAGAGAGAGATCTGAGTGCAGGGGACTGGACTAGATGACCTCTCAAGGTCCCTTCCAGTCCTATAGTTCTATGATACTTGAAGGCCCTTTTTTTAGGTAAGTGTTGCAAAATAAGCATTTGTTGCTATTTCAGAGATTATGAAACAAATGATCAAACTATATATACTTGATCCTGACTTCACACTCAGGTAAGTGAGGAATAGCTCTATTGAAGTCAATGAAGTTACAACAATGTAAAACTAGAAAACCTTGGATCAGAATTAGGTCCTCAGAGAGCTGATTTTATTTATATGTATTTTTGTGATCAGTTGATAATGTTGCATATATCATTCTCAGATCGAATGCCAGGTTAAAGCCAGGAGAATACCCAGCTTTACAGATATAAATTTTCCCCTCGTTTGCAAAAAGAACTCATGTTTGCAATTGGACACATATGCAATAAACTCTTCTTTTAAAAAGTGCACAGATGAGGTGCTGAATGCAGCATTGGTGTATAGGTAGCAAGAGTTTATCCATTTCATATAGCTGAACACCTGGCTGTTTAATAGAGGTCACCAGCTAAATCAGTTGGAAATGGCTTAGCCAAGCATATGGAAGCAATGCTGATTTAGAACTAAGTGAATCCTTGCTTTGGCCACAAATGTGTGAAAATGAAACTAAATTAAGTTGCCTCAGCCCTTTCGCTGGCACAAACTGATATAAATTGGTTTCATTAAAAACCCTAACATATTTTCAAATCTTCAGTCCTAACCTATTACATTTTGTGCCGTTGCTGAAAGCTAGTAGCTTAGTGGCATTTTATGTAGAAAATGAACAGAGGACAAATAGAATTTCATTGCTTCCTAAATGAAAAGGCTGGAAAGTCTCAGAATAAAATTGTTTTTCACATCTGGAAAAGTTTTCCTCCTTATTGTCGACTTTACACCTCTCTCTTGTTTTCTCTTTATTTTCCTCCATTGTTTTCCACTTATTTTGCTAGGCAGGCATGTCATTTTCATTCCCACTCATTTATATTTCCAAATTACATTGTTGTTTTCCAGCTGCAACATCTGAAAATGTTAACATGGGGGTTGGGAGGCTGGAGCGTAACTTTCTTGGATCATGCACTCATCTTGATATATTTTTCTCTCTCACCTCTGGATGAAGTACCTGTGAGGGGTATTTTTTTCATATATACATAGATGCAGACTGTCCCTAGAGAAACTGCCCTTGTTCTGCTTATGTCCCCAGCCTTGCTGATCCATTTGTCAGCTTCTCCGACAGTCACCATCGTGCCACCCTTGACTCTGCCTCCCATGCATGGTACAACCTCCCTAAACTCATCCAAAAGGCCTTTATTATGTTCACATTTCACATCTTTTGTAAGACCGACTTCTGCTGCACTGTGGATGATGGATTAAGTTGACTTGTGTATAATTACCTGTTATTGTTCCCCACTACCACAGCCTCTGTCTCCTGATCTATTTGTTGTTAGACTGTGCGCTACTTGCAGCAGGGGCTGACCATTTCAGAATCTTTGCGAAGCATTTCTCTCGTGGCAACTGCTGTAAATACAATATAAATAATAATGGCTTCTGGGTTAGTTGTTGCTGCTACCTTCATGCAGTGGGCAGAATGCCAGAACCTCATGATGATGTACTCATGTGAATGTGAAGAGTGCTTTACCTTGTGTGCTATGCACATGGAGGTAGCAACAAATTGTGTAATGTATATTATTAGGTTTGAGAGATCAGTGCCTAATTCCAGTCTTCATTTTATGGAGTCTAATTCCTTTATAAAGGAGGAACTCAACAGAGTGACTCCCAGATACGGGACGATAAAAGTGAGCCCAGATAGCCCAAGGTTACTTGTGGAAATTAGAGCTTGTTTCAGGGCAGAGATGGCATGGGATTAGGGCATGCCACTGACTGCATCTTGAAAAGTAATCTGTGGCAGACGCATAGCTGGGCCCAGTTAGCAAATGGAATGAAAATTGTTCTTCTTCAATGCAAAATAGTGATGTTGGTGTCTTGTACACCAGATTAAGCACTGACAGCCCCAAAGCAACAAGCTCTGAACTTCCTGACAGTTGTCTCTAGTTCAAAATGCATTTGAAAGTTGGGCCACAGAAACAGTGGTCTCTGTGTAGGATTCACATGGCATAAAAACACCACCACAGCGAGCACTAATGGATAACCTTAGCTTCAGCAGAGAGACCATGGGCGGAATGCACCACGGAGACCAAATTTTCCTCTTATCTCTACATATTGTACCTCCATGTTAGGAATAAGACATATTGTGGGATAGTATGTTTTTGGTAGCCTGTACAGGCACTGCCCACACTGTACTAATTCTGTGGTGACCAAAGGCATGTCTTAGCAATGGTGTGTTCTTAGCTTGAGTTAACTAGCATGAGGTAAAAGCCTAGTAAAGACCAGGCAATTTGTAGTTTTCATCCAAGTTAGCAGGTTGAGATAAAGACTATGGAGAAGCCTAGGATATAACTTGACGTGCTAACTCATGTGAAAACTACAATTGCCTTGTCTTCACTAGGATTTTACCTTGTGTTAGTTCACTCGTGTTAAGAGCACATCCATCTATTTTTCCAAGTGTGAACCAGGTAACTGAGAACTTCAGTCTCTGAGGTTGTCAAATGGGCATCTTTCTCTAGCACCAGAGGCAATTTAAGTAAATTAAATCAGACATTTTACCAAGTAATTCTCATCTCTCAGTGCCAGAGCACTAATCGATAACACCTCTTTAAAATATCCACTCAGTCCAGTCACTTTCACGCTGTTGCAATTTACTGCATGGGACAAGGGAAGATAAAGATAGAAAACCTAGGTTCAGTCACATTACTATTATTTATCTATCATTCTCAGAGCTCCAGAATATGTGCCCAGCACTTTCCAATGGGTCTGGGTGTCAAAGATACAAAATCCCTTCCCCTTCCTCTGAGTGGGTATAGGCCAAAAAAAAGACATTATGATACAGATACATGTCTCCCAGGCAATCCCAGAGAGGTATGTGCTCAGGGCAGTCAATGCTTCCCCATTGGCCTTTTATAGAAAGACAAGGAGGGATCTTGGTGTACATTAAGTGGGAGACTGTTCCAGACCTAAGAGGCAGAGTGAAAGATGGCATGAAGAGAGGAGTATGCAGGACAGTGAATTGGGTCAGAAGGCAGGTAATACAGTCCAGTGGAAAGGGCCCTGGATCGGTTCTATTGCCATGTCTACCACTGACCTGCTGTGTGACTCTGGTCTAGTCACTTCGTCTCCCTGTGCCTCTGTTTACCCTCCCGCCCTCTGTCTTGGCTACTTAGACTGTACAGAGTCTTTGGAACAGGGACGCTCTCACACTAGGTTATGTACAGTATTTGGCACAATGGAACCCTGACTGAAACTGCGGCCTTTCAGAGTATGACTACACAGCAATTTAGAGCCCATGGGATTGAATATCCCAGCCTGGGTTGACAGACTTGGTATGGCAGGGCTTATGCTAGCTCCAAAAATAGCTGTATAGATGGTGCTTCAAAGTTTCAGCTCAGGCTGGACCTTAGGATCTTATGCCTGGAGCACAAGCTGCAACTTCAAAGTGCTATTGATAGAACTATTTTTAGAAAGTTAGGTTGAGCCCCAGCTTAGGCTGAAAGACTCGCTTCCATCCAGAATGCTGTGTAGAAATCCCTCAATACTTCCACAGTAGACTGAAACACAAGACAATAGGGGAGTGAGTGCAGTGCAGTGTAGACCTTCAGGGGTGAAGAAGAGATGATTGAATCATCTATAGAATCTGGTTCAAGAGTCCTTCAAGCATGTGGATGTGGTCAGACTGTTGGGAAAAGAAGATAATTGTGATGGTGCCTTCATGATGAGATGGAAGGAAGATGAGGAAGAGAGAAGGAAGTTGTAGTAGTTGAGTTAGAAAATGACTAAAGCCTGGATTCATAGCTTAGGAATCATCATCATCATAAGAAAGAGGCTCATTCTGGCCCTTATCCGGCTCATTCTGGCCTCGTCCCAGCCAGGTATGAATGCTCTCTCCACCTTTGTTCTCTGTCCAGTCTAATTACCCTGAACTTAATAAAACAAACAACTACACACGTTATGTTTGTTCCAACATCCTGTTGTATAACTGAGATAATTATACTCAGCCGTGTTACAAGTATTTGAATCAGCATGAAGGCAGTTCTTACAAGGGAATGAGTTTAGAGAAAGATGATCATTCAGGCTTCAGTGGTTTCTAGACTTTCAGAGTAATACAAATATATTTTTATAACCCAGGCTCCAAAAAATGGTAATTACAATGATTACATAGTAGTTGTCTTATGCTTATCTTTTATAAATCCATTATACCCCTTGACTTGTAAGAAGGCAACAAGCTCTGTATTCCTCTAATAAAAATGTACTGATAGCAAGTTATTTGTTACTTGCTATGAACCTCAATAGCAAATGTGCATCAGCGCACTTGTGGTTCTGCTGCTTGTCTGAGGGATGGGGAAATCAACAGTGTCACTTGTATGAACATTGGGATGAAGTGCTATGTAGTGGTTGGAGCAGGAGACCTACCATCATGGGTCTGTTTCTGGTTTTGCTGCTGACTCACTGTGTGATCCAGGGAAAATTATATAGACCAACATTCTCAAAAGTGATCACTGTGGGTACCTCAGTTTTGGGATTACCAACCACAGACATTGTGGGTCTGATATTCAAAGGTGCTAAGAGCCTGCAGTTTCCAATAACTTCAGTTCGAGTCATGGGTGCTCAGTGCTTTTGAAAATCAGGCTGAAGTGTCAGGCACTGAAATGGAGGCTTGCAAACTTAGAGGCACCTTTGAAAGTTTGGTACTTAGTCTTTGTGACTCAGTTTTGCCATCTATTCTATAACATAAATTGTTGACATTCCCCCTCACACACAGGGGTGTTTGAAAGGCTTAACTAACATTTTAATTACCTTGAGATTATTGGATGAAATAATCTCTGTCTGTCATGTAAAACAGATGTAAAGGAAGGGGGAACCTCATTATTTTATTCAAACATAGTGTAGATTCTGATCTCACTTAAGTTTATGAAGGTCTGGAGTAATTCTATTTACATGGATGGAGTTACAGCTGCACTTATGCCTGAGTGGAATCTGAACTGTGGACAATTTTCAACTAATCTAACAGGTACTAGGAAAGAGTTTTCCATTGATCTTCTTTAGTTTAAGTCACACCCTTGTGAGTGAGCATAGCATGCGATGAGAAGGACTTCTGCAGGACAGTAGATAATCTTACTGGTGCAGCTACATTTAGGAAGGAGATGGAGGGAGAAGATTTCTCTTCCACTGGAGCTTATGAATTCTTCAGTTTATCAGATGATCATGGGTTTGGTGTCACTTCAGACTAATATGAGGAAAGGAACCAATATCTGTTGGGGAAGTCACAAGAGGGACTATAACATTAACTTCAGGCTCTGAAGAAAAAGTCTTTGGGCCTGATTCATGATAGTCCTAGGCCAGGGGTGGGCAAACTGCTTCCCGTGGGCCATATGCGGCCCGCCGGCCATTTTCATCCAGCCCGCGAGCTCGGGCCAGGGGAGCGATGCCAGTGGCCTTGCTATCCCGGTATGGGGTGCCGAGCGCAACAAGCTGCGGGGCCCCACACTCCCTGGCCGGGACACCGGGCCAAGCACAGCCAGCCATGGGCCCTGTGCTCCCGGGCTGGAGCGCCTGGCAGAGCACGGTAAGCGGGGGGAGGGGCCTAGATAGGTTAGGGGGTCTCGGGGAGGGGGTGGTTAGTGTGTGGGGGGTCTCAGGAAGGGGCAGTCAAGGAACAAAGAGCAGGGGGGCTTAGATAGGGGGTGGGGTCTTGGGGGGGCAGTTAGAGTGAAGGGGGGTCTCTGGAGGGGACGATCAGGAGACAAGGAGCGGTGCGGGGGTTGGATGGGTCGGGGGTTCTGAGGGGGGCAGTCAGGGGGTGGGAATCGGGTGGGGGCGGTGCCAGGCTGTTTGGGGAGCACAGCC
This sequence comes from Dermatemys mawii, assembly GCA_007922305.1. Taxonomy (NCBI): domain Eukaryota; kingdom Metazoa; phylum Chordata; order Testudines; family Dermatemydidae; genus Dermatemys; species Dermatemys mawii. Next base: position 3,522,989 of record ML677507.1, read on the forward strand.
TTCCCTATCCAGCCCTCCGCACAATTTTGAACCCCAGTGTGGCCCTCAGGCCAAAAGGTTTGCCCACCCCTGTCTTAGGCTGTACTAGTTAGGCTGTGCCAGCTCTGCACTGGCTGCCCTGCAGTCCGAGGCCCAAATAGCATTTCGGGTGAATTGGGGGCAGGCAAGAGGAGGGAGGGGGTTTGGCCAGGTTGGATGTGGCTGTTGAGGGCCAATGAAATAGGGGCACAATTTAAGGTAGTCCTGAATAGGAGAGATGCAATCTGCCTCTTTCTTTCCCTGCCCTCGGCAGGTCTGAAGCGGATCCTCTATGTATAAACAGAGAGTCTTACCACCAGCCTGACCCCTCACCTGCTTCCTTCCGCCTGGACTACGAAGGAATTGCTAGTTGTCTCTAAAAGCCAAACACCCTAAATTACCTTTTAAAGAGCCCAAAAAAGGAATGTGCTAGTGCGGTGCAAAAGCCTGAAGAGACTGTAAGAAAGTGAATTTCTGTGGGTAAATTGTGAATGGGTAGTTTTCTCTGAACAGTTGTTTAATTGAGCTGCAGCTGGAGATGATTATGTTTGTTTTTCCTTCAGTGTCTCTCATTTCCTTTCGTTTCCGTTAATTCCTACTTTCATTCGGTAACTGTTGCTGGACAAATTTTAAAATGCTTTAAAAGAAAAAAAGGAAAAAGAAAGTATTTCGGGAGCTTTTTATGACAGTCGTTCCTGGAGACACCTGTAAACTATTGAGCTGAATTGGGCTGCAGCTGCTGCTGACTGTGTTTCATGCGAAGGGGCGTGACTCATTTTGCTTGTCTCTCCAGCATTCTCTAGTCCTTCCGGCACTTTTTGCTGGGGTGACTATCAGGCAAGGCAAGATGTGAGTGATGCTTCTTGGAGGAAGGAATCTTGGGGAGAACTTGCATGGATATAGGGTATTGAATTCATCATGGTCATGGTTGCTGTCTGTGAGAGCCAAATTGCCATACTACAGAGACAAACAATGGGCCTGATGGATGAACAGTTCTTTCCATCCCACTCTCTTACCTACGACGAAGAGAAACAAAGACTGTTGAGAGCTTAACTGATAATATAAGAGGCCTTGGTATACTCCCTCCTGCCCTACAAGCTCTCTCATGCTCTGTCTGTGCAGGTGTGAGGTTTCCTGCAGACTGTTGCATTGCGTTCTCTAATCTCTATTGTCTTCTGCTGGGACCCGGCAAAGGGATCGGAAATAGAGGCTGCAAGAAGGAGAATATATTACACCAAAATGGCCGCAGGTATTCATCCTTGTTGAAATTCACCCTGGTGCAAGGCGGAAGTGCACGGGTTATTCTGAAGGCTTAGCTTGTACCCACGTGCTATATAGACCTTTTGCTCACTCTCTGCACAAAACTGAATTTTGTCCCATGAGAATAATAGGGGTTGATCTCTCCCCCACCTTCCTACCCCACCCCAGTGGGAATTTCCTTCATCCAATTTCTGAAATCAAGACTCAGTTGAGTAGCAAGAGGCGCATGTCCCAGTAGAGTCATACTCATCCATAAACAGATCTGCCTCCACAGGAAGAAGGGCAAACTTTTTCCCCATAGGCAACACAGCTATTACAAATTGAAGGTCTGGGTCCCAGCTGTCCCCACTGAGCAGTCACTGATGTATATAGATGTATTTCGTTACCCAAGGCCACCAGCTCTTTGCTTCGCCACCCATTACAGTTCTAACAGCCTTGCTCCCTTTTGACAAAATAAAACAATCAGCTATTTCCTTTTTATGCTGGGCCCCATCCTCCTACTTCTGCCCCCTGCTAACCTCTGCTGACAACAGGCACAACACCAGATGCAGGGCAGCTGGTAGTCAGCTGCATGTCTACACCATGGCTGAGCTATTGTGAACATGTGAAGGTTTCTGCTGCACTATTGGGTGCCGGGGTCTCTTAACAGAAACAGTCTCTTTTCTCTTGCTGAGGCCAGTTGGAGAATCCCTGTTTAAGTGTCCTGCTCTGTCCTCAATTCCTTTGCCACACTCATCTGTTCTGCCTGCCAGCAATACCTTGTCCCCTTGCTCAGCAAGAATACCCCGAGGTTGGGTTCGTGAGCTGACATCTGTGCAAGATGTTCATGGGCAGTCAAGCTTCCTACTAAACATTTCCTCTACCAATGGCTGTTTCTTAGCCACTTCAGTGCTGCTGAATGTACCTGGCACCTAGGGACAAAATGAACTGCCAGTGCTACCCCTGTGTTGCCACCAATCCTTGTGCCATGATCAACGGTTCTTCCTGCATGTTTCTGGACGTCCACTGGTACAGATACCATTTCCAGGACCTGCATTATATCATTATGTCACAATAGTGCACCATAGCAAGATGGCATTTGGAAGCAATGCCATATTGTGACAATGCTGACAAAAGGCCACAACCAGATTGTGGTGGCTGAGTTTGTCTTTGGCCAATGCACTCTCCCAGGTGTGTCCATGGGCTAGATGGGAACCTCTTGAGCCTCTTGTTAAACTTCTGCAACAAAACTGAAGGTTTGGGTGGTTTCCCAGTATGTGAAAGAGTGCACCGCCTTTCTGAGGCAGCTACAGCTTCTCTGCCAGAGATGCCTTATTTCTAGAGTACATAAATAATTCTGAAGAACCTTTTTTTTTCTTTTGGAATGAACAGCTAGCACCAAATGGCAGGTATAACTCAAAATACCCCCACGATCCCTTTCCCTTACGTTAAAATTACACACATTGATTGCTAGGCTTTATTACCAATAAACACACTGTGTATGTCGGTGAGAGACAACAAGCATGTTCAGCAAAATGAAGCTTAATAATCATTGGTCAAGTGGCACTGCCTCTTCTTACTTAAAGTTTTTAAAAAGGGTTTTTCTTTAAAAGCTTTAAGAGTAGCAGCCGTGTTAATCTGTATCCATAAAAACACCGGGAAATACTTGTGGCACCTTAGAGACTAACCAATTTATTTCAGCGTAAGCTTTCGTAGGCTATAGCCCACTCCATCAGATGCATAGAATGGAACACACACAGAAATAAGATGTATATGTACACACAGAGAACATAAAAAGGTGGAAGTTGCCATACCAATTATGAAGTGGGCTATGGCCTACGAAAGCTTTTGCTGAAATAAATTGGTAAGTCTCTAAGGTGCCACAAATACTCCTCTCTTTGAAAGTGAATCCTTCCCTGATTTACTTCCCATTGGACTCACTGCAATTGAGGTGGGATTCCACAAAGTGTATATGAAGGCAGAATTTGCCCTAGATGCGGAAGTAAACAAACAGATTTCTAGTCTGCCCCTTCTGCTCTCTAGTAGCCCAGGTGTGCTTGGCACATGATGTTATATCACAGTCTAAGGGGGATAATTTTTGTAGGAGCCCCTTGGTAAACTATGGCCAGCACATCACTGGCCACATATTACCAATGGAAGTGCCAACATTTCAGTGTGTTGGCAATGCAAAGAAAAGAAGCTGGATTATACCACTGCGCAAAATTTGTGTTGGGACTCTGCAGTGGAAGAGGTTAATGTGAATTTCAAACCTGAGCTACAAGAAAGTCATGTTTAGCTTTCTTTACGAGATAGAGGCATTGAGGAGCCAGTACATCAATCCACAGGAGCTCCTAGTCTGCTTGACATCCTGCTTTCTGTAATGAATACATTTCTTGCATTGCTGCATGCTTCTCCCAGCATAGATATCTATGATTAATATGCCTTGTCTTTTATAAACAAACCTAATGCAAAGCCAATAATGTGAGTCTCATTTCTTTATTGCCAAACCAGCAGCTCAGCATTGTTTGGATGTGTACGTAAAGGAAGGAAGATGAATATTCACTCAGGCTTGGGAACTAGAGCTATAACAAATTTACGGGATGAAAAGCGCACTGCAGAGTGAAGTGAATAGAAGTCCTGGGAAGGCCTCTGCTTTGCCCCCCTCAATCTTTTTTATTTTAATAGCAATCACACCTTAATGTACACACAACCAACAGCATCACACCACACACACTAATGGAAACAAATGTATTGCAATAACCTGGACGCTTTTATCACTAATGAGATCCTGTGGGAATAAGGCGCTATCTTTACACATGCCTAAAACAGAGATGGATTAGCACTTTCTCAAATAATTTAATTTCTATGAACTGTACAAGTTGCTGAATTTTTCTTAAACACTGAAAGCTGGATTAAAGCAATCTGGGGCCCTCAGCACACTGCCACCCAACGCCTCTCGACCACCACCTCCTTAGAAGTTGGATTAATTGGCCGCCTCTAAGTCAAAAATAGCATGCATGGGGTGGAGTGGCACCCCTAATGCCGGGAGCCTAATGCACAGTGGTGGTAGTGTGTAGAGGGCTAGATGACTTCCTCTCTGGATCTAATGGCTGCTGCTTCTCCCTCTGCAGCAAGCTGTGTGCAGACTCAGGCAGACGTCTCTATATCAATTATAATCACTTCACATGTTCATGTGTAGCTGCTTCCCCAAGGTGTGCCTTAGACTCCTTCCTCTTCTCTCCTTGGTGCTTGCTATCACCAATATTTGGACAGGCTTTTCTCCCCTTTCCTGTGGTGTTTGCCAGGTTAAACAAATGTCACTACTTTTTCTTCACACCCTGGTGTGGAATCATTTTCGGGTATTGGCAGACTCTCAGTAGCCAATGCCAGGTTGGATATCTCTCTCTCTTCTCTCATCTTTCTTTCTGGATGTTGGTTCCTACAGTGCTGGAGTGACCTGATACCCACAACTAGAATCTCAGAGCAGTGCAAAACTCTCATCGGAGGAAAGGGGTATTCTGTAAGGATTCCCCTGAACTGTACTCCCTCGCCCCCAGCTTCCAAACATTGGAACTCTTTCTTTCTCTGAAAATCATGCTGTCCCCTTTCATCAGTTAATTTGCTGAGGGTTGTAAAGCCCTGACTTCTCATTTGCCCACTGGATGTCTTTTCAAGATCATCCTATGCAGAAAACCTCAGTTTTCTTCTGTCTCCACCCCTGATTCCAAGCGTGCTGGTTATGGCATCAGAGGGCTTTTGCAGCCATCCTAGTTATAATCCGTTTGGTAGGGACCCCTAAAGACTCAGATCAGAGCTCCAGAAACTAGCAAATTCCAGATGAGTGTTGCACATGTTTTTCTTTGCAAGCCATAGGAGATGAGGGATGGTTAGGACAGTAGCCTGGGATTTGGGACACCAGCATTCAATTCCCTGCTCCACAACAGACTTCCAGTGTGATCTTGGGTAAATCGTATACTCTCTCTGTGCCTCAGTTTCCCATCTGAAAAACGGGGATAACAGTACTTCCTTACCTCACAGGGATGTTGAAATAAATGCATTAGATGTGGTGAGGTACTCAGGGTCTATGATACTGGGGGCCATATATGTACCTCCGAAAGATAGGAAAAAATACTTAAAAAAAAAAAAAAGCTGAGATGTTGATGACAACACTCAAATCTGGCACAAGCCTGTTGTGCCATAACCCAGTTTTGTAAGTACTACATTTTTACAAACATATTTTCTTGTTTTTTTATTGAAAGTTTTCTGACTAGCTCTAACAAGCGTACATGATGCTCTATATGGACATTGACTAGATCCTCACTCAGTGTGAACTGGTGGGGCTCTATTTAAGTCAATGGAGCTACTCTGATTTGCACCCATTGAAGAGCAGCTCCATGGAATATAATCTTCCTGCTCCAGGCAGCTTACAAAGTGTATCATCTTGCTTATATTGCAATCAACAGGAATTTTGCTGCTGATTTCACTGATCTAGTGCCCACTGAAAACCAGGAAAAGACTCCCGTTGACTTCAGCGGGCTATGAATTAGATCCTAATTCAGTTCCTTGTGCTACACAGCATAACAGTTCAAACTCAAGAGAAAGCGGGGCTGATGTCAGCATGGAAATCATAACGTCACTTTTGTAGTGCTTTACAAATATAGACTCATAGAACCATACTACATCTCTATTTTGGTAGGTCAGTATTATTATCCCTCATTTTTAAACTGGAAAATAGGCTGAGCTGATATGTAAATTACTCAGGGCTGCACAGAAAGACATTTATAGAGCTGAAATTAGACCCCAGACTCCAAGTTCACCAGACACAAGATCAAATGGACTGCCAAAGATCAAAGAAGGCTTTGCAAATGAAGTGTCCAGTCATGTACAGTAAATAGCTTCAGAATGTATTTAGCAGAAATCTTTGTTAGATGTACTTCTTGATATGTGATTTTGGAAACTCAAATAGGTGATCCCATTAAAGCACCTATTTCTGACTTAGAGTACCCCATGATTAGCACACAAGAGCTTAGCTTCATCTGATTCAGAGCGGTTGTTCTAAAACTGCTAAGAATATATACTGAGTCACCTAAATTCTGTTGTGAAGGAAAATAGATTTTCAGAGAAAGAGCAGGAGAAATGGAAGTGGAAGTGGAGTTTACATGCAGCATAGTCAAAATGCTGAAGAGAATCGGGGAACAAGAATCAGTAAGCTGGGTTCCTTGCCTATTATTATTTGTTTCCAATAGCTCCCATGAAATTCCAAACACTTTCTAGGGTCCTTGTCCCAAGTAGCTCACACTGCTAAGACAGATGAACATAGGTGAGGGGGAAGGAGTGCTATGTTTGAGAACTCATGGAGGGCCAAGGGGACCACAGGAAGTAAACACAATACCTGTAGCTGTTTTTAAAAAGAGGGAACAAAGAGGACCAGGAGGATTATAGAGCAGTCAGCCTACCTTCAATACCTGAAAATATATTTGAACAAATTATTAAACAATCAGTTTGTAAACACCTAAAGGACAATAGAGTTAAAAGGAATAACCAGCATGGATTTGTCAAGAAAAAAATGATGCCAAACCAATGTAGTTTCCTTCTTTGACAGGGTTACTAGTCTAGTGGATTTAGAGGGGGATGATATATCTTGATTTTAGTAAGGCTTTTGACATAGTCCCACATGACATTCTCATAAACAAACTGGGGAAATGGGTTCTATATGAAATTACTGTAAAGTGGATGCACAACTGCTTGAAAAACCGTGCTCAGAGAGTAGTTATCAATGGTTTGCTATCAAGCTGGGAGGTGCATGTAGTGGGTCTCACAGGGGTCTGTCCTGGGTCTGGTACTATTCTGTATTTTCATTACTGACTTGGATAATGGAATGGAGAGTATGCTTATAAAATCTGAGGACAACACCAATCAGGGAAAATGCTTGCAAGCCTATGGAGGACAGAATTAGAATTCAAAATAACGTTGACAAATTGGAGAATTGATCTGAAATCAGAGATGAAATTTAAGAAAGAAAAGTATAAAGTACTTCACTTTGAAAGGAAAAGTCAAATGCACAACTATAAAATGGGGAGTAAGCAACCAGGTGATGGTAGTGCTAAAAAGGATCTGTGGGTTATAGTGGATCACAAATGGAGTATGAGTCAACAATGGAATGTAGTTGTGAAAAAGGCAGATATCATTCTGGGACATTGTGACTGGACATGTACGTCACACAAGCCCTAAATAGGTTAATGTGTGCCTAAGAAGTCAATTAACATGCCTGGCTGCACCTGTGCGAGTGGAAGAAGCCAGGCTTAATTGCTGCTGAAGGCCAGCTGTGAGGATTACAAAACTAAGAAATTGGGAGCAGGAGGTACTGCCAGGGTTGAAAGTCTGTGATCATTCTCTGAGAATAAAGAGGTGGTGGCCCAGGGGAGGGCCATAAGAATCCTAGCCCTGAAAAAAAGGATCAACCTAGAAAAGTTGTAGGGAAGAAAGCATGAGAAAAGCTGAGTGGGAATGGAGCCCAGAGAAACAACAGCAAGGAGGCGGACCGCATAAATGTTGGCTGCTGATTATAGGGTCCTTGAGCTGGAACCTAGTATAGTCAGAGGGCTCAGGTTCCTCTACCAGCCACTGGCAAAGGGGCACGAACCTGGAGAAGGGGATAAGAACATTGGAAAGCCCTGAGGCAAGGGAGTGAGGGTCAGGGGGCTGTAGTTGAGATCAAAGACTCTTTTGTGAACTCATTGGATTGTTTTATGGTGGACTTTCTGCCAGCCCCAGAGGAGTGGATTAAATTTTGACCTGACCAGAGGCCTGATTTATGGGTAGAGAGACTGCTACAGTGACCATTGGTAGAAGGTACCAGGCTGAAAGACAGCTACTATACCTTGTCTTGGCAAAAGGGGAAACTTAGTGATGGGTGATCTCCCTTCACAGGTATATTAACACCATGTAAAACATGGGAGGTTATTGTGCCACTCTGCCTTCCACTGACAAGGCTTCAGCTGGACTGCTCTGTCTCCTTTGGGGTGCCACATGTTAAGAGAGATGTGAATAAACTAGAGATAATCCAGGAAGAGCAACAAAAATGGTCAAAGGTTTAGAAAACCTGACCTATGAGGAAAGGTTAAAAAACTTAAGCATGTTTAGTCTTGAGAAAAGAAGACTGAGGGGGACCTTCTAACTCTTCAAATATGTTAAGGGCTGTGACAAAGAGGGTGGTGATCAACTGTTCTCCATGTCCACTGGAGGTAGAATAAGAAGTAATGGGTTTAATCTGCAGCAAGGGAGGTTTAAATGAGCTATTAGGGAAACATTTTCTAACTATAAAGGTACTTTAAGCTAGGCTTCCAAGGGAGCAGGGGGTTGGAATCCCCATCACTGGAGGTTTTAAAGAACAGGTTGGCCAAATGCCTGTCAGAGATGGTCTAGGTTTGCTTGGCCCTGCCTTGGTTCATGTGGCTGGACTTGATGCCCTTTCAATGTCCCTTCCAGCCTGATATTTCTATGATTCTATTTATCCGGAGATTTGCCAAGTTGGGGCTTGACCACCTCTTTTGTGAAATATGTACAACTGCTTATTTGTCCATCTAAGGTTTTCCCATAGACGCGTAGCAGAAGTAGTAGGGTCTTAACTGTCCAGAGGGTAAGAGCCTTGTGGAAGAACTCAGGAAGAGCATTACAAATATAGAAGACAGCCTGGAAGAAGGTAATGAAGGTGATTAGGTGAGAAGATGACAGATGATGGGATGAGCTACAATCACTGATGAACCAGAACAGGTGGAGGGCTGAGGTGACATTAAATAAGGGAAGGGGGAAGTGGAGTGGGGCTGATATATGCACAGCTCTGTAGGTAAGCTCTGTCGACCTTGAATATGATGCAATAGCAGAGAGAGAGAGGGGATTGGTGGGGTTGGAATGTCAGGCAAGGAATATGAGTGTAGTAGCAGGACTTTGGGCAGAAGGGAGTAATGTGTTTGGGGGGGCTATGGGGGAGGATGTTGTACTAGTCAAGTCAGGAAATAAGGGCTTGAACTTATTCAGACACCTGGATGTTCAACGAGAAATCAAAGTCGTATTTGCTTGTGTTTCAAAAGAGGGGAATAGTTTGAAGACATTTTAAAATATATTAAGATGATTATTATTATTACTTCATAATTATCATTTTACTAAGGATGTAAGAACAGATTAGGATAGTTTTTCTTTTGAAAAGAGGATTCTGGAAAAATCAGATATGCAAGAAAAAAACGGAAAGAGAAACTATCCTGTGCATATGCAAAAGAGAACTGACATTAACACAAAAGATAAAGTAATTCAGTACTGTGCTACTGATTCTGTGTTCATTGTTGCAGTTTGGTGGTTTAGTTACATGTATTCATAAGGATTGAATAGGGGTAGTAGTGGGAAGAAAGTAGAGGAGCAGAGAAAGAGACGAAATTGATAGGGCGAGAGAAATGGATAGATAGAGAGGTGTAGAGAGCTCTGCCTTGAAAGATGGTATTTATGAGCTATGATCTCTTGTAAAGGTTCCAGGGGAAAAATAATTAATTCAGGATGTTCTTTCTTTAGTGGATGATCTTCTCCCTCATAATTATTGGTATGTTTGTTTCTTTTGCACAACTGTCTGAAGAAAAACACACCTGAAGAGCGACATCAGGTGTCATGTCATAGGGATAACTTTGACCGAATCATGGATCATTAAGGGTCTAATGTGCCATTGTCATTCAGGAAGATAACAGCTACTGTTTATTCAGTCCCCTCATTTGGAATATATTGCACTGCATTTAGAGTCTACTCCAAAGCCTATTGAAACTAGTGGGAGCCTTTCACTGGGCTTTCGCTCATCCCTTTAGTTAATTCTGTCCATAGACTACAGCACAGCTAGTTTTGTGCAGTGCTTACACCTTTGTAGTTGTAGTTCTTCCTTGCACTTGTATGTAGATAGTATCAGTTTGGAAGCACTACTAATAGTACAGGGCCATGCAAAATGTTTGAGGGATGCTCACTCACTTCCATATACCTTTTTGTACTTCCTACATGCACAAAGAAGCGAGCACAAACTATGCCCATCTCTAGACACCACCTCATTCATTTCCAGAGCTGGTTTCATATCACCCTTCTGGGTTTCAAAACCTTCTGTGGACTGACTCCACGTTCCATCACACACTTTCTCCCTCTCTCTCTGATTATTTAGCACCGGCCTCCTCTCTCACTTCCCAGAGTACTTTGGCTGCTGGTGGGAGAGCCATCTCCTCTACATCTCATGCACTTACCACATTTGTTCTGTTTCATTTCAAACCTCAGTAGAAATCTGCTCACTCTCCCTTGCCTGCTAATTTTTCCCTTCCTCTGCTGTTATTTAACTCTGGAATGGTATTATTTAATTCTAAAGCATTTCAGGGGCACAGTTGGTTTGAAAGATTCTATATCAAATAAAGTACTGTATTAGGTAGGCAATTTGTCATGTACTACTAATGCTAATGGGCATTTTACATCTGGTTGGTCTCAGTCACTGAAAACAGACTGCGTTATTAAACCTCTCTTTTTATTAAGATTAAATGGCATGTTTGTTTACTCCACTGCAGAAATGCTAAGAAGCTAAATTCTCTCTCATTTTTTCATTCCTGTGGGTATAGATTTGTGGACATAGCACACACACCAACCCATGCACACACAAATTATTGAATGATATAAAAATCTTCCCTAATAAGCCCTAAAATCCCTACCTGGTGAAGGCTGTAATGTCACACAGGGACTAATTGACAAGTTTTAAGGAAAGAAAGAGGTTCTGGAGAATGAAAACAAACATCTATGAGCCGTAATTGGGCAAATTAATAGCTACTTGAAGACGCTTCTTTGGTTAGTATCCCATGAAATGGCCAAGAATTTGGCAGCATTTAGCTTTGAGCTGCCTCTTGCAAAATCATTTCCCCCCTCAGCTTTGTGTGTGCATTGACAATGGACCATCTTTCATCACATCAACGGCAATTTTAACATTCAAAAGCAAAGCCTTCAGAGTCATTAATTCAAGACAGATGGGATTTGTAGAGTTTTCACCTTCCCTTTGTTTGTTGCTGAGGTTACAACAATAATTTGCATTTATATGACAGTTTTATCTGAGGACTTTATTGCTATCAAACAAGGAGTCAATGATGAAGCCAGCAATGGAACCTAGGAGTCCTGGCGTCCAGTCCCACCTCCTTTGAGGCATGCTCTTTATTTACCTCTTTTACTTCCCACCCTTTGGTCACTTTTCTACATCAGTGGTCACATTACTCCACTCACTGATGAGAGGAGACATTATGGAGACTTCTCCAAAACATATCTCCTTCTCTGGGATATGCTATCAGTGGAGGCATGGATCACCAAGTGCATTTCTGCAGTGCAAAGAGAAACCCACGGTACTGAGTGTGAGAGCCTGGACAATTGACTTGAGCTTTCAGGTCTTGGGTTGTGGGCAAAAAATAATGGTGTAGATGTTCCCGCTTGAGTTGGAGCTTCGGATCTCAGATCCTTCTCCCTCGCCAGATCTTGAGTCCAGACTCCAGCCTGTGCTGGAGCACCTACATTGTTGTTTTTATCCTCATGGCCTGAGCCCAAATTTACTGACATAGGCTTTGAGACTTGATTCTTCAGGTTTGTGGGTTTTTTGTTGTGTTTTTTTTTTTTTTGCAGTGTAGAGACACCGCTTGTGCTGATAGTAGAATGCATGTGTGAGCCCTATTGCCAGAAGACCTAGAGGAACAGAAATGTCCTTGATCATCCTAATTTACTTACGTTATAATGTCATTTATCCATAATTCCACCTAGCAAGTCTTATTGTGGTTTTTTTTTTTAGTTTGGTTTGTTGTGTAAACGTGTGACTAGATTGTCATCATTACTATATTCATGAAGGGCAGAGGAATTATGCAGGATACGCCCCGGACAAGGGGTATTGCATGTAACACCAATGGACTTCAGATGTGTAATAAGTTCTGGCTCATCAAAGACAATGAAAAAGGTTTTGTTCTGGAGATAAAGAGCCTTATCCCAGGCTGCAGAAACTTCTTCTGCTCTAGGTTCCCTACTTGGAGTCTCTGCATCTTGTGGGGTGGGTGTGAGTGGAATCTATAAAACTGGGCCAGATAGCAGTGGTGGAGCAGAGCTGACTACACAGCAAGGCAGAAGTGGCGGTGCTGGCAATGGAGTTGAAATCACAGACTGGTAGCTGCAACTTGAAGTGGGACTTGGTTGAGCAGTTCTGTCCGGATTGAAGCAAATCAGTGGAAGAGAGCTACCCTGGACACTTCTGACTACCACTGAGACTACCTCCAACTCCTGAATTTTCCCCAAAGCATGTTTTCTGCACTTGTACATCCCTCTCCTGGGCAGTTCAGATATTGGAGTTTTGTTTACTCCTATAAGGGGTCAATGTGCAGCAGTTTGATACTTTAAATGGAGTTAACCAAGCAGTTCAATTTAAACACAACACTGGATTAGGTTTGATTTAAAAAATAAAACGTTTATTTAACTACAGAGAGGTAGAATTGAGAACAAGTATGAGATATTAAAGATAGAAGTGGTTACAAGAGAAAATAAAGTTAAAAGTTTTTCTGATAGCTAAAACATAACAAACTAGATTTGGTTCCAGGTAAAGTCCTTCTCACAGATTGCCAGCAAAATTATTGACCAAATTCTCAGGTCAGAAACTCCCCCAAAGGCTGTTTCCTGTGTCGTCTTAGGTGAGAGAAAGAGATAAGGAGAGAAAGCTTGGAGTGTTTTTGCCCCTCGCTTGAAAGCCCTTTGAAATGCATTGTCCTGAAGGTCACCCATAGATAAAGTTCATTCCAGCTATGGGGACAGAGACATGGAGTCTTGTGGTGGAAGAAGTTCCACATTGTTGTCTGCTAAAATGCCAATCAATCTGCTCCTGTCGCCATTCATTGCCAAAAAATGGCCACTTGACAGGTGATTGTCAATCAACTTTGACATCTGGCTACAGGCATCAGCTTGTCAGTTTGGCTTTGAGAAACCAGTTTTACCCACTCCCCAGGCTTGTGGGGAAACACATGGCAGTCATGATTTCAACTTATGTTCATAACTATTAATACACCTTTCGTGCATACGTGATGCAAGAATATTGATGATCAGCGTGTTTTTAGTTTTTAAATGGCATCATTTGCACAATGAGTGTTACAATCTTGTGTAGGGTATGAATACAGGTGTGTTTTGGTCACACTAGTCTATTCATAATGATTCCAAAATCTACACACAAGCCCCACCATCAAAATCAGGTAGACCACACTGGATTGTTTTGCTCCTGGCATGGTGTGAAGATTTTGGCCCGGTGCAAAGTACTTTTAGACAAAACAAATAATTAAGGACTCGCCTGCGAACCCCATTCTCCCATTGGTGAGCCACTACACAAACGAGTACGCTCCATCACTGGCAATTTTTAAATCAAGACTTGCTAGCTTTCTAAAAAACATGCTCTAATACCAAAAGGAATTATTTGGGGGAAGTTTCTGTGGTCTATTTTATGGAGAAGATTAGACTAGATGATCACAACAGGCCCTTCAGGCCTCCGAATCTGTGGATCAGTCTGGCCCCGTGTGATGTAAATGTAACTACTGAATTGATAGTGAACGAAAATGAACCTTGATGTCTTTAGGCATCTGGATCCCTATGTAAACCGCTAAAGGAAAGTAGCTACAATCTCAAAACTGTTGAGAACCTGTAGCTCCTGTTGATCTTTTTGGGAACAGCCGGCATTCATCAGATTTGAAAATCAGGCCATTTTTATTTAAGTGCCTGAATATGGATTCAGGTGTCTAGCTGTAGGCAGCCAGTTTTGACAGTGTTGGCCTTGATGCCTTTAGAGTATAGGCCCTGATCCCACTCTCACTAAATTCAGTGGCAAAAGTGCTGTTAGCGTAAGACGTGCAGGACCGTGCAGATAATTTTGCGGCTACGTTTCACAGTGTGTAGTTAGCACGCATGGGTATGTATTGCTCTTAAATGTGTCATAGGAGGGAACTCATCTTGCTCTATGAATACCATAAAAATATAATGAGAATTACAAAGGAAAAATGAATCAAACTTTTATGTAAACTAAAGGCAACAGTGCAAAGACTATTCCCTTAATTCATGCCACAATGTCTTGGGAAAAATTAACATGGCATTTTGATTCTTCAACTAAAGGAGTTTAACTATTTTCCAATGGCTGCAGAAAATTCAGGTCTCATAAAGATAATTAAGTGTTGTAGAGACAATGGTCCATTTTTGACCCAGAGGGAGGAAATAATAATGAGGACATTTTAATAAAAACACCCCCTGAAGATTGTTTGAACTTTGAAATAGAAGGGAAACAATTTAGCGATTTAGGCTAAACAGACTTTACAAATCTATACTAATTTGGATTTGTTAAATTAGCCACTGGAGGGCTTGCACAGTGTTCCTTGGATGCGAGAGAAATATAAAGGATATTATATTAAATATTTTAATACAGGGGGCCAGATTGCCGCTAAAATCAGAACCCTTTGTGTTGACCTGGCAGTGCAAAGGGTCTAGAAAGCATCTGGCTTTTCCTAACTAGGGATTCTCTCATTGTGGAGGAATAGGGTGACCATATGTACCATTTTGGCTGGGACAGTCCCTTCTTTAAGCCCGGTCACGGCCATCCTGACTTTTTTGGCAGAAGTGGGCATTTGTCCCTTTTGCTCTTGTCAACCAATCAAGTTGGGGTGCAAAGGATTGTTGGGGTTGGGGGGAAGCAGCAATGCTAGCCCTGTGCTGGGGGGAGCAGAACTTGGAAAGGAGGCAGGCAGGACTCGAGCAAGCAGTGATGGTAGCCCCAGCCTCATGTGGGGGTGAGGGGAAGGGGCTGGAGTGAGTGTCTTGGGACACTTGGGGAGTGCCACTCAGGGAGGGCACCTTAAGCGAGTGACTTGGGTCAGTCCCAGGCGGGGGTGGGTAGAGGGCTTCCTCTCGTCTCACATGGTGTCCCATTTTGCCTTTGGGAAATATGGTCACCTGATGGAGGGAGTCCCCACCTGGCATAGATCTGGCATAGGGAGTGTGTTGGAGCAAGAGCAGCATGGCCAGAGCTGTGCTCCGGCTATTCTCGGGTGTAGGTTTGTCCTTTGGGGAGCCATAATGCTGCAGCATAGACCCAGAGTAGCCTTCAGTTTTCTGTAAAGTATGCCGGAGCTGGGCTAGAACTGGGTGCAAAGTTATGAAGCTGCAACTGGCTCATTGGTGTCCCTCTATTCTCAGTGAACGCTGGGTGCAGCTGAGAGGGATGTGTAGTTTTCAAACCAAGCTTCCTCCCTAGTTTTTGCTTAGATGTAATTGCAGGCAAAATTATAATGGAAATCAGACCTGACTTACTATGCTTAGTTTCTTCAAAAATGACATGAGGAAAATGAATCCAGTCTCTACTCAGCGATAGTAAAGGTGGCATCTGGAAGCTGGTTAGGGCTCCCTGATTGAATGCCAGCCTGTCCCTGTCATTAATTGGAGCAGCCAAGGAGCTTATGCAACTGGCATAAAATCCCTGAGAGACCTCATGTCAGTAGAGAATCATTGTGACAGAGCTATTCTCTGCCATTCCTCAGCCCATCCCTTACCCCTGGGAACCCCCTCTATGGAGGGCTGGGTGCAGGAGCTACTGGGTATTTCTAATATATAGGAGCTCTGGACCCAAAAATCTCCCTACTTTTTGGCTGCCAATTGCTCTAGATATCATAATTATAGCAAACAAACTAAAAATGAATATCACAACATGGGTCAAGTAAGTACAATTAGTGCCTGAGCTGATACATTTCAGGGTGGTTTTGCCAAGCTGGGTTTTCAGATACGTGATGTTTAGACCTGACTCTGCTTCTCTTGAAGCAAACACAAAGGTTCAAACCCTGAGGGATGCTGAGCATCCTTATCTCCTGCTGAAGTCGCTGGGAGGGAGGCGGATTTGGTACCCACAGGATGACGTTCCAGTGTTTGGTGTGGTGAAGTCGACACACCCACCATTGCCCATCGGACAGGGTCTTGTTTAGACAGTAACATTGTTGTTTGGCATTCTACGGGGCACAAATGGCTGGTCTTCAATCCCTTATCGTAACTCTCATCAAGGCTGTGCTTCCGACTTAACGCACTGTGCTAAACAAAATTTATGGCAATATTTTTTCCTCAGTAGCTTTTTTGTGGAGTGTATGCAACTTATTCTGCAGACTGCTGGTTTTCTAATTTATTATCATCTATTTTGTGGTCTGCATTTTAAATCCCTTTAAGTGCTGGCAGCTGAGGAACAAGTTTGAGAGAGATCACTAGTCAGTCCCAATTCCCCAGTGCAGTGTCTGTGTTCTGTTTATAAGTCACTAACTTCCACCCCAGAGGCTGCGGCATTTCAGGAGTAGGTGGAGTAATTGCATTATATGTTGCTCTGTTTAAATTTATGATGTGTATTGGGATTCTGCTGTACATAAGGCTTTATGTTGTTGCTGTTTATGTAAGAGCCACCCCCTAGAGGCCCCAGCTGAGATCAGGATCTCATTGTGCTAGGCCCCCTACAGACCCCATAGAAAGAAGCAGTCCCTATCTCAAAGAGCTTGCATTCTAAACAAACATGTCAAACATATGAGAGGGTAAACGGGCACATGGCAAGTCAGATCACCTCATATGTTCATGCATCAGGCCAGTGACAGAGCCTGATCTCCTAATTCCCCCTCCAGTACCTTATCCACTGAACTATGCTGACTACTTAAATGTCAGCCAGTCATTAAGGATGATATTCTAACCTTAAGTCATTCTCATTGTGCACCAGTACTTCACTTCATATGGTCCAGTAGATCACCTGCTATTAAACAAATCTTGGCAGTTCCTAGGTGTAATGAGCCTGAGTATAAACCAGAATTTCAATATGAACTCCATAGTTCCCTGACATAGTGACTTTTACCCAGGTATTACTGGTCACCAAGTCAGGAGAAGAAACTAGCAGTTGGAGGAGGGGAGTCAGGAATGGAACCCCTCACTGAGAACTGAAAGGAGGCATCAGTGGGAGGAGCGAAACATTGGTGAACCCCGGGGCAAAGGGAGAGATTCTCTGTGATTTGTTTCAGAGAGTGGAATGTCCAGGAATGCTAAGCGAGATGGTCAAATCCAGGCCTGTGATTGCAACTAAAACTGAAAGGAGAGGGGGCAAGACAGGAGACGGAAAGGAGACACACGTGGAGGGAAGAGACCCACTCATTTGATGTTAGTAATAATCCAGGATCTTATCCAAAGGGGTGATATTAGCATGCACAGGGTGAATTTGCACCAGCAGCATGCGTAGCGCTGTTGAAATTGCAGGGTGACAATTTGAGGGTGTGAAACATGCAGCCGGTAAGTCAAAGCACACTTTGAAGTGACTTCTGGACTCTGACCTCCCTTTCGGGATCTCTGTTGGCAGTTGGGCATCAAGATCTCTTGGGCAGCTTTGAAAATGTCAGCCAAAAAGATGTAAGATAAACATTGATGGAAGATGAATATTGCACAGGAGATATGATGGAACTCTGCTCCTGGGAATCATTTCAAGCTATCACCTATAGCTGTACCTATGTATCTATAGGGAGATCCTCTTTTTCACCAAGGAATCTATACCCTTCCCTAAAGTTAATCTTCTCTGTCCAATACCGGTGACCAAAAGGACAATGCTAAACATTTCCATATCAGGGCAGCAAAAAGGTCAATGCCAATAATTCCAACAACTCCGTACACAGCAAAATACTCAAGCAGTGACTTCAAGACTCCATAGAGAAGTCCTGTGCTTTTATTTTTCTTATAATCTATTCCTCAGGTCAATGTTCCCTCTAATTTTTGAAAAGCCATGTGCACAAAAAAATTCTTCTGTGCAAATTTTTGACACGTTGTGTGTGCAAAAACTTTCTTCTTTGCAAATCTTTGTGCTTCTGTGAAAATTTTTGTGCGCGTGTTTCGCCGTGTGCGCAGGGTTTAGGATCTCTGTGTGTGTGCATGGCTTAGAGGGAATAGTGCTTCAGGCCCTTCCTAATGACGAGGTGTGAAATGACTGGGGATGGTCACAGATTTTCTGGAAACGCTCTCTTTTTAATGGTGAAAACTTTCTTGTGTAAAGACTGTCTGCTCTACGTCCACTTGCTGTGCCTCCCCCTGAAGCACTGAGCAAGCACATAGGTCATAATCTGCACTGAAGAGATGATGTAATGTAGTACGATGGAGGTGGAGACTGTGATTCGGGAGTCCTGTGGTCCCATTCCCTGACAGCGGCCAATGCCATCTAACCTCGGTGTGGCACAATGTTCCCATCTGGAGAAATAATATCCTCTTCTCAGGAATGTTGTGAATGAGGCTTAATTAATTTAATTATATAGGTTGGGATTTTCAAAGCAGCCTGCTGGAGTTAGGTGCCAATTCTCATTAACGTGGATGCCTAAACCCTTTAGACTTCTCTGAAAATTCCCAACTTTTACAAGCTTTGGGATCCTAGAACAAAAGGGACTATTAAAGTACAAAATATTGCAATAATTTGATTATTTTAATCTTCAGCTGGCATAGAAAAAATGAAATGGTTCTTTAGTTTCTCAGCTACCTTACTTACTATTTTAAACGTGTAAATATCTCCATTTATATCCCAGATTTTACAGGCAATAAAAATTATTTTATTCCCGAATTCTTGCAAGTTCCAGTCAATGCGTCCCTCAGCAGGTTTTAATTCCACCGTGTCAGTGGAATGTGGATAATTTGAGGACTATTTTACATTTATAGCATCATAAAAGATGTTCACAGTAAAGGGCTTAATTCAGCATACGTCATAAAAATTTAAGAAAATCATTTGCATAAAAACTGCATGCTCCTGTATTTTGAGTGAAGGGAGGACACTGACAAGCATATTGCAAGGAAATAAGTGCATGGAGGAAGATATAGGTCTTGAGAAGAGCAAGTAGGGGGACAAACATGCCTTCATATGAAACACAGAGGGCAGGTTGCCCATTTGTGGTAATGAGCATATATTTTGTCTTCTTTGTATGCCTAAATGTTTTTTTGTTGTTCAGAACACAGAGAGTGTCCAGATGGCTCCTCATTTGGTTTTGTTCAGAACACTTCAGCTGCATGCAACTGGGGAAGGGCAACTTGACTGGACAAGGATCAGAGGGGGTTCTGGAGGTTTCTTATGCCATCACTACTGTATTTAAGACTTCCTCTAGTAATGGAAGCTGCTCAACCAAGGGCTATAACCTCTTTGGATTTCACAAGCTAAGATCCTTGCACCTGATCGAAAGCTGAATGAAGTCAATGAGAGTCTCTTAAGAAGTGCTGAATGCCTCATGTAAGATCCTTGGACCGCTTCGCTTTGGAGGAAGCACGCTGTGCCTCACAGGATCAGGCCCAATGCAAAAGTAGGACAAGTGAAAGATGGGGAGAAACCAAGGTGGAGGAGAAAGTGGTCATTTAGTCTGTGGCATTGTCGGAGTCAACATTCCAGCATGTATGAGGGCTATTGAAGGTTCTTGCCCAGATCTTCTCCTGGTGTAAAGCACTGTAGTTCCATTGACATTAGTGGAAATATGAGAATTTGCACCAGTGATGGTCTGGTCTGCTGTCTTGCTGATACTGGGCTCCCGGCCATTTGTGGTCATTTTAGATTTCACAAGAATCTTCACATCTATCAAAAGACTATGGAAGCTTAATCCTGGCTTCCTAGTCCAATTCCAGTCTGCTTAGCCGTGTTTACATTTCTTTCTTACAACTTTTTTCTTTTCCATCTGGAAAAAAAAATGTATTTCCAATGGAGATGAAGTGAACAGGAGTCTTTTGCTTTTGTTTTGACTACTTCCCTTTTCACACTCCATCATTCATGATGCCTGGCCTGAGTCAAGTCTTAGGCAATCGGATGGTGATTTTGAAAGGCACAAAAGTGAGTTAGGTGCCTATCAGATGCTCTTTTGTCTTTGAATATCTCATTCTAGATGATATGGTATTGCAGATCATCTTTATCCTACCTGTTCAAATCCTGGTTTAGTTCTCAGTGCCTCAGTTCCTTCTTTTTTAAGATAAGTACTAAAGTATGCTTTCTCCCATCCTCTGAGACCTCACACATCCTCCGTGAGTTCTCAAAGATAATATTCTTCAGCTAGTTCCTTACGTACCCTAGTTCTTCAGCTAGTTCCATACGTACCCTAGAATGAATTTCATTATGTCCTGCTGACAACACCACTGTGACACTTCCCGGTGTGCCCAGCGTTGTGAAGTACCTCATTACCATTTGCTCTTTATCATGAGGAAGATTTGTCTGCCACTGCTATAGGTCAGGTCCCTGACTCAACCACCCACGGGCAACACAAGAACTCCCCTCTCAGCTTGCACAGACTCTTCTGTTCTTCTCGAGGTTAGCAATAGGCACACTCTAACCCTGAGCCTCTGAGCATTTCCATGGTGTGTCCAGGCCCTGATCCACTGGACATTCACAGTATTGCAGATTTGCTGCTCCCAAAGAAGCTATGCACTCCAGTTTACCAGTCCTATATCAGAACTCTGCTCTGCTTAACACAGCACTTAGACATGTTTATAATAAAAACAAGCCAATGTTTATTTAACAAAGAGGAGAGATTCAAAGGATGACAAGTGGTAATAATGGAAACAAATGGTTACTTCTAAAATAAAATCTTAACACACATTTTAAAATGTAATTTTATTCAACTAAATCTCACCCCAATCACCTTCCAACATCTTTCAGCCAGGGCTGGCTGAGATCCTTTTTTTCATGAGACAAAACATGTAGCCAGCTTGTCTCCTAATAAAGGATACTTGTCTGTGTTCTTGCAACTCCATATACAGTGCAGTCCATTTATAAGAATCACTCATATAAGAATCAACCGCATATAGTGATCAAAACCACTGGGACAAAATCATTCCTATCCTAAAATACTCCACTTACAAGAATGAAATCATCCAGGTCTGATGTGATTCTTATAACAAGAGTGCTCTGTATATCAAAACAGTCCTTTGATCTTTACTCATGAACCGGCCACCTTCCTGTTGTGTTTCCCTTTCTGTCAATTTTACAGTCTTGATTAACTGGTGGCTCCATATGCAAATAGGTTTGCATTGTAAGATACACAATGACCAGACAGAAATAAAAGAGTCTTCCACCCTTTGCCTGAACAGAACCTATCTAAGGTTTGTCACCTCCTGGTAACCTGCCTTTAACTTCAAGGCTTAAAGAACATAATTTTCAGTATAGGTACATAACTTCTTAAATATCCATACATGCAATTTGCAATGATGATGATGACCAGTGGGCTGTTGGCTCTCTGTAGAGACCTTACATGCTTTCCTTTGGTGAATTATTGTGCACATCCTTCACCCGGGGATCTCTGTAATACTCTGTGCCCCCCTTTCCCTTTGCCAGTTGGTCATACCCTTTGATATTAAAGGGCATATTATACATTGTGACAAAGCTCCAAGTTTGTACTTGTGGGTCCTGCGCTTCCTGGCAGATTTAGGGGCCTCAGAAACTCATCTAGGTCCCAGAGTGACCTCCCTTTCTCAGTATAATTGGCAAGACTCACCACCTAGTGAGTTACCTTCATCACAGTCCAATATGGAAGGTAGAAAAAGCGGGGAGCCCGGGCCCGCCCTCTACTCCAGGCTCCAGCCCAGGGACCCTGATAGTATCAGCTAAGATGGCTGACCTTTTAGGCACAAAACACAATACAATTCCCTGGGCTACTTCCCCACAGCAGTCCCTGCTTCTTCAAACTCCACTTCACCCTTACCTCAGGGCCTCCTTCCTTCTGGATGATATGTTGTCCACCACTCAGTCTCACCAACAGCACAACCTCCTTCCACAGCTCCTGACACCCACAGCCCACCTGACTAACTGGAAGGTTTTTAACTGGTTTCAGCCAGTCCCTGATTGGCTTCAGGTGTCCCAATCAGGCTAGCTGTTTCTACTCCTTTCTAGAAGGTTCTTAATTGGCCCCAGGTGTCTTGATTGGCCTGGAGTAGCCTTTGTTTGGCTATCCAGGGAACAGGGACCTGCACACCCTGAGACTAATGTACCTGCCTTCCAGCACTCTCCTATATCCTTCTGGTCTGAGTCTGTCACAACATGTAGGCTACTGTATTGTTACTACTGCTGTAACAGGTGAGATTGACAACCGGCAGTATGTAGTGCCTGAGATGGGACTCTTGATTTGTGGATACTTAACAAACTGGGCAATAGAAAATATCTTTACAGATTTGGCATTAGCATCCCACCCCCGGCTCCTGTTCATGCAGAATGGGGTCTCTTGTCTCACACCATCTGCACAGCTGCAACCACCAGTCTGCTTGGGCTATTTTTGCTACTCTCTGCACCTGAGATTCCTGAGCGCAGAAAATGAATTCACATATTACAAGTAAAAGGGAAAAAAATAACCCCAAAAACCTGAAGGACAGTTGTGTGTTTTATATGCTCTGCTGATTCTTAAGGCACTGTTAAAAATTTAGTGCTGAACATAGCAAGCTTAGTTTGCTTTACAATGCACACTACTCTCTTTTATATACCACAGCAGTTTTGTATTTGAAAATTGAAATGATGCTCACTTTGGAGATAGTTTCACACCAGGCCTGGCACTGTATCGGCTTTGAAACCCAGTGCCCTTTAATGTGCATATTGTCAACAGCATAATGAGGAAAGCAAGTGAGAGTCCCGGTTTGCACATAACATTGGGGATGAGAGCTACTAATTTGGATCGAAATATACAGCAGGGGCAGCAGCAGATAGTGAAGTGCTGCCTAAGTAAATAGTAATTTGGGGTGACCCTGATTAAAACCTTTAGAAGTACTTCCAGCAGAGCATATAGTAGTAATGTGTCCCATTATCACAACTCACTAAACAATGCTGGATGTACTGTAGAACTTTGTTAGCCAGCAATGTCTATCCATGACCCAATGATCCCTGCAGTTGGGTATGGAAGGAGTGTGCCCTTCTACCCACATGTAGCTTGGATGACTCTGACAGGCCTCTGCAAGGCCTGCCCACCCAGCTCTGCCAGAAGGATCAGAACCCATCTTAATATCTCCACTACCTCTTACACATAGCTCACCATATCCACCTTCTCCCTGTCTTCCTGAATCGTCCCAATCCCCTGCTCTCTCTCCCCTTTCTTTGACCCTCATCTGACGATCTCTATCTATCCACCCCATCTCCCAACCCTTCTGTCTCTCTCCTGACTTGTCTCCATCCCAACTCTCTCTCTCTCTTTCTTTCCCACTCCATTCTGTCATTCCACAGTAGCATAAGATAGTAAAAATATTCAAAACCAAGAGCAATACTAATCATATTTGGGCCAGCTGAATACCACAAGACCCGACCTTCATTGCTTGCTTTCATAGATAACAAAGCAAGCCATCAGCTTGGATAAGATCACTTTGAGGGGGTTTTATCATGTTTTACACCCATTCAGCTTATTAATATTGCAGCTGTCACACCCTATATGCTCATGTGTTAACTTTACCCTGGTGCACCACATTGTGTTGATCCCTTTATTATTTGAATCAAGGTTTGGCCTCATGATATTTTCCATCCATGCTGAAATGGAGAGAATGAAATTTCAACAGAAAGTGCACACACACAAATTGTTAGTATTTGACCTCTGGAGCTAACTCATTTTCATGTGCCCCGGGGGTATTCATAGACATTGTTTCTTTGTGTGTTTCTTTGGCTGTAATACTCCAACGTTTCCCCATGGGCTCCTGTAAGTGATCTCAAGTGCACAGTAATAGTCTTTTTCCTTTGGCTGTCATGAATATAGCACACAATTAGTCACAGCATCCCCGTTGGGTGATGGTATTCTTTTATTTACACACACACACACACACACACACCCCTCTTACAAGGAAGATGGTTTGTTT
>ML677507.1:3547142-3608057 GCA_007922305.1 Dermatemys mawii
GCTCTTACAAAGAAGATGGTTTGTTTCTCTGCTTCAGTATGAAATAGAGAAGGCTGCTGCTGCAGCACTGGGGTTTTTAACAGATGGGGAATATTAAACCTTCACCTATATGTTTTTTAGAGTGTAAAAGGATTGATTGCCACAGAGCCAGGCACTAAAACTGTTTTTCATACACAGGATATCATGCTGTTGGTTCCTTTGCGGTGGTGAAAAGCATAGATGACTTTGACTCACTGGCTGTCTATTTGCATCGTCCTTGGTGGTCAGTGCCCTGATGGACAATTAAAAGATTGCAGAGCCTGGAAGTCGATATTCAAATAACCACTCCAAAACATAATAAAAACTGCCCCCAAAATCCAGCTGCTACCCTAAGGGCTAAGTCCTGGGCTGGGCTGCATTAGTGATCGAGGGTGGAACAAGGGCATGGGGTGTGATCATCCAAACCGCTGCAGAGCAGTACTGCTGAGGAAACCCTGCTGTTTGCTCGGAGTCAGAGCTGTCCCTTTTGCAGCACAGCAGGGGAGCGTGACCAAAGGGGGCTGCTGCTCAGCAGTGCACAGTGAGGATTTGAAAGTGGATGGGTGGAGGCACTTCTGTGTGACTCCATCAGCTGTTTCTATCCGGCTGGGGATAGAGGAGGAGTGGAGGCAGGAAAGAGTGGAGTACTATTGGCCAAGATGGGCAGTGATGGTGCTCCTGTCCTCTGCTTGCCAGAGGCTGGGCATGAGTGGCAGGGAATGAATCACTTGATTATCACCTGTTCTGTTCATTCCCTCTTGGGCACCTGGCATTGGCCACTGTTGGTAGATGGACCTTTGGTCTGACCCAGTGTCATCGTTCTTATGTTCTTATTAGCCATGTAGCAACCTCTAGGCTTCACTGCACCATGGTTGGAGCTGAGGCATCATTTCTTCTCACACAGACCTCAGGCCCAGCGTAGGGTTTGGCAAGGTGACGGAAAGCTGGCTGGGTTCGAGGGTGCCTCTAGTCTACCATTGAGCTGGTGAGCCCTATCTGGGGGACACTGCCCTTGTTGAGATGCCCTGCACTGCACACCCCCACTGTTCACCATAGGGAATCAAACTCAAATGAAACTATCTGCAGCTAGATCGGTGTGAGGGCCATCTAGAATTGAATGTTCCAGTCCTCATCGCTGTCAGTCAAAGGAGTTGTCCTGTGCCATAGACAATCCATGATGAACAACTTCTTCAATGCAGTCAGCAGTCAGCCTCATTGGTAAGATGCTCTTTGCCCCTCACAGCGTGGGTCCTGGCACATGGCCCTTCATGATCCAGCTTGCTCAGCAAATTGCCAGTGCCTCCTCTTTTCACTTCCGTCTCTACCTGTCTTCCAACCACCTCCTCTCCGGCGAATTCTCAGCCCCGTCCCCAGCAGAAGCTGCCCACTTGGCTGTCTCTCCCCAGGACAGCATTCTGTGCTGCATCATCCCAGCTACAGGTCCTGGCTTACCCCTCGTGGTCGAGACTGCAGCAGATGCGAGTGCCAGAGCTATGACCGAGAACCTGCACCCTCTGCGTTACAAGTTACCCCATAGAGAAGAGCAAAGCAAGAGTAGCATCTCCACCATTCCTGAGCTGGCTGGCCATGCAGGAGAATGTGCTGCATCTCCTTCAGAGGTACATCAGCGGGGCTATTCCCTCTTTTCACCTGTAGCCCGCACTAGGCATCAAGTCCACTAGCAGCAATCAGTGGTATTTCCAGAACTCATCCTGTCCTTGGTTAAGCTCTCATTTTTCTAACCAGCCCCTTCCCCCCGCCCACCTCTGCCATTCTTCCTCCACTTTCCAATCTTTCTCAAGATCTGTATATATATATATCGTTATTTGCCTATATATGAAGCTTCTTACTTTCTGATTCCCATTGGATGTGTGGAACTGATGTCCCTTTCCAAGGGATTTATCAGCAATTAAAAATAAATCAGTACAAATAGGTTTCCTGGGACTTTCAATTATGCACACTAGCTTGGTAATAATGAGATATAGGATCAAATTTAAATCCATCCAATTTTAAATTTAGGGCCAGAAAGGCTTGACTAAATCCACAACTTTGCAGATTGTATTTGAAGCCAGCATGGTAAGGCATGCTAGGTCCTATGAAGCAGCCTCTATGCTATCCTGATGACTTCAGTGGGAGTGTTGCCTGAGTTAGGACTACAGGGTCAGATCACTGGCAAATGGGTACAAAAAGGTTCTACAAGGGGTAGTGATTCAAGTGAATCACAGGGGAATACTAACATCAAATGCCACCTTGTCCACTGCTCCATGCCACCCTCCTCTCAGGGCTATGTTGGATAACTGGAATATGTTTGATAAGTTTGTCATTTGTCATGTCTTGGCTGAATTGTGAAGCCATATGTGACTCGATTAAGTATATAACATACACAGACAGAGAAGAACACATTTATTGCTGGTACAAGAAGCCACAGTGGCCTTTGAGGTCTATGGGACTGGGGGCCATTTACCCTAGCTCTGGATTTGGCCCAGAGTATTTAACTATATTTGAGGTTACATGTTAACAGTTTGTTCTTACTGTAGGTTTGGCAGAGGAAGTGAGCAGGCTCTCACCTAGCTACTCTATCCGTTAACCATTTCAGCTGGTTCTCTCGTGACCAATAAGAGGCCGCAACCCATTTGCAATATCAAATGTCGTGTGCCTTTCTCGCAAAAGAGAAAGTAGCCGAGACATGTTTCTTTCAGTGTATATGTTAACATAGAAGTGATCATTCAAAAGGATATCACACGCCCAATCCAGTCACCATCTCCAGGAAATTAGACGATGTGATAACCTTCCATTCCGGAGCATTCCAAAGTGCTCTCTGTACGGCAGCCGCAGTTGTCAAATGTGGCTACCTGTTACATGCCTGATTCTCGCACAGAGGTGCCCAAATTGGCAGGGTGGTGTAGATGCGGCTAGGTTTTATTGTTGACAATTGGTTTTAATTAGTGAAAACAATCTGAGATCAGCTGCTAACGGAGTTTTTTAATTGCTTGGTGCTGGTGGGTTGTGTTGAATTTTTTGACTGCCGTAGAGCCTTTCATTCTCATTGCTAACAGAAAGTAAGTGATAACAAGTGGCCAAGGCCTAGTTTGCAGGAATCCTTCCACGTTAGGAGAATTTGTAATAAACAGTTTGTATTTGATCCATATTCTGTACTTTGCTCTTGAAAAAAAATCAGTCTTTAAAAGGCTCCATGAACCACTTAACTCAGGAACTGGCAGAGGACGAAAATACAACATACTGTAGGAAAAATTGCAGTTTTCAGATTACTCTGTGAGGAGCGTAGATGCACTCACTCTCTCTTGCTCTCCTTCTCTCTGATTACTTGACTTCTCACTATTTTTTACTAACCATTTAATATCAACCAATGGGCAGAATCCTGCCCTTTCTTACATAGGTGCATTGTGAGAAAGGGAGCTCAGGGGATCTCTGACACTGACAGTCTCACTTACCTTATTTAACCTTCTGCAGCCATCCAGGAGCTTAGCCTCCAAGAAGAATATCTGAGAAGTACAAAATCTTTTTCCAACTCACTGACTTGATGGAGAGCATTTTATTGACAGTATCTGCACTGTATCTTCAGGGAAGGGTACAGAATCTATAAACGGAGAAGTTTGAGAACTTCATGTCTGAGAATCAAAGACGCAAACAGCGAGGTAAACTGTTCTTGACAGGGCCACTTTTTCTTTTCTGAATTGAAAAATACTTTCTTTTTTATCAATGCAAATTAACATATCTGGGAATTTTGATCAAGACCTAACTCAATCTAAACTAGTCTTTCATTGAAGTAGATTTTATCATGCAGAGCTCATGTATGTTCAGAACATTAGCTTGTACAGGGATTAAATATAAAATCACAGTTCAGAGCAAACAGATTTTGCATGAGAAATAGTTTAGTTTATTTCATCCTTGCAAAATCAGGTACCAAATCCTGGAATCTTTACATTACATCCTTCTTGCAGGAAAAGGGTGTCTTTTACAAGAGGAATTCAGTGTTACTGAATGGACTGAATATTGGAGTTCTGGTTTCCATCACCAGACTGTGCCACAATTTTCCCATGTGATCTTAGGCAAGTCACTTGATATCTCTGTGCCTCAGTTCCCTTTCCTCCAGAACATGTCTTGTTTTGTCTATTTACACTGTATAATCTTTGGAGCAGGGATCATCTCTTACTATGGCGTTGATAATTTTTCCCAATCAAAACAAGTTTAGGTCAGATTTAGCTAACACATGCTAGCTAAGCCTGCCTGAAATCCAAACTTTTTGGTATTGTAAATGCAGAGAAAGATCATTAACTCAACTTTAGCTGGTCAAATTATAATCTAGGTAGGATCTCAAGAAGCCTAGGCTAGAACATGACCAGTTAAAATCAAACTTAAGGTGTTACACTGCACCTAGACGAGGAAAAAGGCTGAATATTGATTGAGCCTAGCGGTCAGTGTTAGAGGGCAGATAGTTCACTCTCCCACTGAACCATCCTTAGGGTGATTAAAGTTATATAGAAAATGTTATAAGCTTCAATTTTGACAAGTTCCTAAGGCATCATCCATTTGGCAGGGCTTAGCCTGCCTGTGGAAGAGTGGACAAGAAACATTCTCCCTTGGATGTCCTGAGATCTGGCGGATCCTGGAGGAAGAAGGGATCCGGGGAACTACAGACCAGTCAGCCTTTCCTTAGTCCCTGGAAAAATCATGGAGCAGATCCTCAAGGAATCAATTCTGAAGCACTTAGAGGAGAGGAAAGTGATCAGGAACAGTCAGCATGGATTCACCAAGGGCAAGTCATGCCTGACTAACCTAATTGCCTTCTATGCTGAGACAACTGGCTCTGTGGATGAGGGGAAAGCAGTGAATGTGCTATTCCTTGACTTTAGTAAAGCTTTTGATGTGGTCTCCCACAGTATTCTTGCCAGCAAGTTAAAGAAGTATGGGTTGGATGAATGGACCATAAGGTGGATAAAAAGCTGGCTGGATCATCAGGCTCAACGGGTAGTGATAAATGGCTCCATGTCTAGTTGGCAGCTGGTATGAAGCGGAGTGCCTCAAGGGTCGGTCCTGGGGCCTGTTTTATTTAATATCTTTATCAATGATCTGGAGGATGGCATGGACTGCACCCTCAGCAAGTTTGCAGACGACACTAAACTGGGAGGAGTGGTTGATATGCTGGAGGGTAGGGATAGGATACAGAGGGACTTAGACAAATTAAAGGATTGGGCCAAAAGAAATTTGATGAGGTTCAACAAGGACAAGCGTAGAGTCTTGTACTTAGGACGGAAGAATCCCATTCACTGCTACAGACTAGGGACTGAATGGCTAGGCAACAGTTCTGCAGAAAAGGACCTAGGGGTTACAGTGGATGAGAAGCTGGTTATAAGTCAACAGTGTGCCCTTTGTGACAAAGCTCCAAGTCTGTACTTGTGGGTCCTGCACTTCCTGGTAGATTTAGGGGCCTCAGAAACTCATCTAGGCCCCAGAGTGACCTCCCTTTCTCAGTATAATTGGCAAGAGTCACCGCCTAGTGAGTTACCTTCATCACAGGCCAGTATGGAAGGTGGGAAAAGGGGGAATACCCCTCAGTCTTTGTTGCTCTGTAGAGCTACAGTAAGCACAGTTCGGCCTCCTGTATGAACTAAGTCTCACTTCTCCTCTCAAGAGGATTTCTGTAGAGTATGGAGGGAGATGGGGGGGAACCCGGGCCTGCCCTCTACTCCGGGTTCCAGTCCAGGGACCCTAATGGTAGCAGCTGTTGGAGGCTTTCCCTCCACCACTAATGCTGCTTTGATTCCCTGGACCACTTCCCCAAGGTTCCTTCTTCCTAGCTTCTCCCTTACCTCAGGTTGCAGCAAAGCTTCCTCTCTTCCAACTCCTTTCTCCTTAGCTTCACCCATCTGACTAACTAGGAGGTTTTTAACTGGTTTCAGCCAGCCCCTGGTTGGCTTCAGGTGTCCCAATCAGGCTAGCTATTTCTACTCCTTTCTAGAAGGGTCTTAATTGGCCCCAGGTGTCTCGATTGGCCTGGAGTAGCCTTTGTTTGGCTATCCAGGAAACAGGGACCTGCACATCCTGAGGCTAATATACCTGCCTTCCAGCACTGTCTTATATCCTTCTGGTGTGACTCTGTCACACCTTGTTGCCAAGAAGGCTAACGGCATTTTGGGCTGTATAAGTAGGGGCATTGCCAGCAGATCGAGGGACGTGATTGTTCTCCTCTATTTGACATTGGTGAGGCCTCATCTGGAGTACTGTGTCCAGTTTTGTGGCCCACACTACAAGAAGGATGTGGAAAAATTGGAAAGAGTCCAGAGGAGGGCAACAAAAATGATTAGGGGCCTGGAACACATGACTTATGAGGAGGGGCTGAGAGAACTGGGATTGTTTAGTCTACAGAAGAGAAGACTGAGGGGAGATTTGATAACCGCTTTCAGCTACCTGAAAGGGGGTTCCAAAGAGGATGGATCTAGACTGTTCTCAGTGTTACCAGATGACAGAACAAGGAGTATTGGTCTCAAGTTGCAGTGGGGAAGATTTAGGTTGGATACTAGGAAAAACCTTTTCACTACGAGGGTGGTGAAGCACTGGAATGGGTTTCCTAGGGAGGTGGTAGAGTCTCCTTCCTTGGAGGTTTTTAAGGTCAGGCCCTGGCTGGGAATGATTTAGTTGAGGTTTTTAAGGTCAGGCCCTGGCTGTGATGATTTAGTTGGGGTTAGTCCTGCTTTAAGCAGGGGGTTGGATTAGATGATCTCCTGAGGTCCCTTCCAACTCTGATATTCTATGATTCTGTGAGTCTATGATAATGCGAAATGCTGTTCAACTTCCTTCCAGCGGACCTGGAGATAGGAAGCATAGGAAATATTGCACAGAGATTCCATGGTTCTTGATATTTCAGATATGGGGTGGAATTTTCATATGGTAACTTTGGAGGACTCATCCCATTCAAAGTAACTTGTGCTTCTAAATCAGTTAAGCTCTTTTTAAAATCTCACTCCAGTATCCCAAATTCAGAGTCAAACTCAGTAGGTTTTTGAGGTTCTCTCGCTACGGTCCATAATCCCCGATTCACTCCTCATTCAAACGATGCTCACACTGAAGCCAGTTCTTCTTCTAAAGAGAGAAGAATTTGACCTGTAATTATATCATTGAGCAGAAAGCATTAGTAACAATATGTTGTCCTCGCCCCAAACCTCCCAGTTACTTGTTGAGGCTAGGTTCAGGGCAAGTTGGTTAGAATTTTCTTCCCGTGCAGTCAGTCGTTCTTCTTGACAATGGGTCTTCTGATGTAAATTCTCCATTGCATTGATTTGTAGAATTACTCTGCTTTTCATACACTTTAATGTCTTAAGCACTGGCCAAATTTTCAGCTGATCTGTGTAGAAAATGATTGCATGACAAAGGAAGGAAGAAGAAATGTAATAACTATCGAGTGGAATATTTTCAGCTGTTGATCTGACATTGATTTAAGCCTTACAATGAAAATGGAAATGAAGAACTGAAAATGAATTTGCCTACATAAAACTCACTTTATATGAAATAGGTTAAGCAAAATCCAAGAGAAATATTTTATTTAATTTATTGTATTTATTTATTTAACAGAATAAGTTTGGTATCCCTGAATGGTAGGGATTTACAGAGCTGGGCAGAGAATGGGTGAGTGCATTATGCAGGTTAACTGAGGGATATCCCCACAGATCAAGCTTTGAAGGTGGGCACCCCAGCTTGTTGTTGCTCTGAAATATACTTTTTTTCTAATAAGAGGCCTCTTCTGAGCACACTGCTGAATCATTCAGAAAGGTTGGTTCCACACTGCGTAGCAGTTGTGTGATTTGGACTGATACTCACCAAGAAATATACTGAGATTTCCCAGTCATTGTAATCTACAGATGGCTTCACTTCATCACTTTGTTGTGATAATTGAGGCCTCGCATGCCTACTTTAATTGTTAGCCTAACTGGTAAAAGTGGGTAAAGGTTCATAGGTGTGAGAAGGAGACAGATTGCATTAATTTAAACTCAACATCTGCTGATAGCACTTAAGGAGTGTCATAAAGATTATGACTGGTAAACAAGAGGAGAAGAGGATCAGAAATCAATGAACCAAAATTGGTGTGTTGGAAATTAGGCCTAATTGATATACAAAATAATGAGAGGATGAATTATTCCATCCATTG
Source organism: Dermatemys mawii (assembly GCA_007922305.1). Classification (NCBI taxonomy): domain Eukaryota; kingdom Metazoa; phylum Chordata; order Testudines; family Dermatemydidae; genus Dermatemys; species Dermatemys mawii. Next base: position 3,555,325 of record ML677507.1, read on the forward strand.
CCTTTTTGGGGCTTGGAAAAAGAATCTTTGGGACGGGGGAAAAGGGGAACTTTTTATCATCACAATGGCTGAGGCAGATCAGAGTCACAGCAGACCTTGATATTCTAGTTGGGACATTGAGTATCATCACTGAACCAGTGAGGACCCCAGTCTGATATGCATGAGATCCTGCTGTCTTCTCCTCCCACATATGCTCCTTTCAGTCCCCCTGCATTTGCCTCCTGTTCTGCCCCCCAACCCTCAGCTCTTCACCTGATCCTGAAATCAGCTATATTGCTTGGCACCAACATGAAAGGATGAGATGACCCATCCAGCTCTGCCCAGCCTAAGAAGGGTGGGTGAAGAAGAGGGAACTAACCAGAGCAACTAGACTATGTCCCTGCCTGGGGAGGTGAGCCAGGGTCCAGAGCAACAGCTTCCTGGTTATCATCATCCATGATTGCCCAGCTGCCCTTTATTCTGAGAACATTAACAAAAGCCATATTCTCTCCATCTTTACTATCCTATCTCTTCCCTCCCTTCTGTGTCTGTCTGTCTGTCTAAAGCAAGAAAGTGACTATCATCCCCAACTCAGTATGAACCTCTTTCTTCCCCACCATCCACTGTTTCACTAAATAAGAGACTCTGACCAATATTCAAAATGGGACTTCGATAGGTATCGATTACATTTGTTTTCATAATCCGTCAGTTTCAATTTCAATGTTCTTTATTTCATTTCAGTTCTTTTCCTTTTGTTTGTTTCAAGTCAATCAATTTCTAACCTTTGTCATGAATTTTATAGTGTGTTTGCCAGGTACTAAGCCCCCTGAGATCTCTGTGTGTCAAATCCCAAACCTTGTGTAAAACTGTGTAATTTCAGGCACTTTCATAGTCATGACACTTTGGGCCCTTTATTCCATCTAAATTAATACAACACACCTTCTTTACTCTGTGTATTATATCCTTTCCCCCTTGGATCCACCATTATCACCATTATTCATCCTACAGTACAAGTAAGACTATGTGTGTCTATTATAAGGTTGTAAGCGCTTTAGTGTGGGAACAATTTACAATAGAATCATAGAATATCAGGATTGGAAGGGACCTCAGCAGGTCATCTACTCCAACCCCCTGCTCAAAACAGGGCCAATCTCCAATTAAATCAATGTTTGTCCAGTACATTTCATAATAGGGTCCCTTTCCTGGTTGGTTCCTTGGTATTACTATAAAAATGATTAATATTTTATTTCACTGCACCCAAAAGTACATTATACACCTTACAACACAGCTAAGATTATTTGGTCTCTGCACCAAAGAACATACAGTTCAATTAATCCTTTCCCCACCCCAAAAGGCATGAGAATTATCACTCTGCAACTCCAACCTTCTGTAAAAGCACAGTGTTTTCAAAAATGCTGTGTTTTCTTCAGCTGGTCACCCACAGAAATTTGTCTGCTTGGGTATTACCAAGCTATTATTAGAGTATTCATTTATGTTACATTCATCATAGTTCCTTCACCTAAAAGGAATCATTCACTGGCTCTGTGCATGAGGATCACAACACTTATCATAATGCAGGCACTTCTGGGATGGAACTCAGTATTTGTTTGTTAGTACACAGTTTAGGACAGGAAGTGAAGGAAATTGTATTGGAAACTATAGGAAGTAAACAAATTGGCAGATATTTCAGTCTGGCCAGCACACTGGGGTTAACTCCCCGAATCGTTCATAAAACAAAATAGAGATTTTTAATGACCACAGGTGGTGAGGACTTTGATTTTCCATCATAGCCAAAAGACAGCACAGTGTCTGCTGACTCAAGGCCAGACCACAGGTTTATTAGTGACACTGAAATAGGAGGCCCACAAACTAAATTATCAGTGCTGAGATAATCTGTGTAATGTGATTTGCAATAGCTAGTCTTGGCAAAAGTCATGTGGGCAGTAAATAAAGTCAGCTCATGACTGTTAGCACGTATGTTTTCTAGAAGGTCCCCCACTTAAGTTGTAACTAGATCAAAACAGGAATAGCTTGTGATACCAGCCAAGATCATTTATTTGCAGTGATACAACTACTGCATGTTTTGGGTCTGTTCTGATACAGACTGCTCCTAAACAATCTTGGAAGCAGACCTATTGCAATCTGTGATTTTACATGCCACTGAAGTGAAACTTTCAGTAAGAATCATCCCATGCATTTCTCTTTGTATAATTCATTGGGTTTTTAATACATTTTACTTAAAATAAGTGTCAGATTTCTAGATGGTGAGCAGTTCTGTTTAAGACGATTATGTCTGTGTGTTTTTTCTCGCTCCCATACAGTGTAATTTGCTGGGATTTCAATGCATCTTACTTACCCTGGCATCCGATTTCACGGATAACACTTAGGGGAAGGCCATTTATTTTAGTTAATGATGTAATTACTCAGGTACCTTGTTTATTGCATTAGTGCCCACATCCACGTCAGCCTTGTCTTCTGGAGAATTAGTATCATTTGTCTCATTCGGGCTCTATAACTTTATGCCTCAATTATTCTCCACACTATCACATAAGTAACATTGCCAGGATCTCTATTAGATGGGGACACCAGACGACAGGGAAATTTAATACCCTGGCATTTTCAGCTGTGGAGCACTCGGTCCTGTTATTAATCAAGGATTCAGAGACTTTTTCTCCTACAGATTAAATATTTCAGCAAAAGGGAATCATGCAGGCTTTAAATACTGTATTTTTTAATTAGGGAAAAACTCAGGGACATCACTTTGCATTACTTCTTCAGTAGGTGTAATTAAAGAGGTGATTTGTAATGAGCCAGGTTGGGAAAGTGCTCTTACCTCAGACCTTAGCAGTCTGCATGAGGGACACAAATTTCTATCTTGCACTGTGCTGTATAGCAAAGGAATCGTGGTGATTTTTCTTCCCCGAGGGTAGTGTGTCTTTAAGAAGGACAAGCCTAGTTACTCTACCTAGTGAGCAAAGTTAAGCTCACAGCATCCCTAGTGATAATGCAGGAGCAGTTATGTAGTAACTATGGCGTAAGGTGCAAACAATTGCTGAACTTACAACCCTTAGCACTGTTAACCTGAAAGCACTGATACCTACTACTCTTTACAGCTGTCTGAAGAAGGGGCATATCCAGTTTTGGGCCCCATACTACAAGAAGAATGTGGAAAAATTGGAAAGAGTCCAGCGGAGGCAACAAAAATGATTAGGGGACTGGAGCACATGACTTATGAGGAGAGGCTGAGGGAACTGGGATTGTTTAGTCTGCAGAAGAGAAGAATGAGGAGGGATTTGATAGCTGCTTTCAACTGCCCGAAAGGGGGTTCCAAAGAAGATGGAACTAGACTGTTCTCAGTCATACCAGATGACAGAACAAGGAGTAATGGTCTCAAATTGCAATGTGGGAGGTTTAGGTTGGATATTAAGCGAAACTTTTTCACTACGAGGGTGGTGAAGCACTGGAATGGGTTACCTAGGCAGGTGGTGATCTCCTTTCTTAGAGGTTTTTAAGGTCAGCTTCGACAAAGCCCTGGCTGGGATAACTTAGTCTGGGATTGGTCCCGCTTTGAGCAGGGGGTTGAACTAGATGACCTCCTGAGGTCCCTTCCAACTTTGATATTCTATTATTCTATCTATGATTCTATGATTCTAACCCTATTTTACTGATGGCACAGAGTATTTAAATGACTTGTGCAAAGTCAGAGTCAAAATCTGGATTTGAAATCAGGTGTTACTGGCTAAAACTGTCTGGGAAATGTTTTCCACAGCCAATGACATTTTTTAAAGATTTTGAAACATTTTACCATCCCATAGCCAGACAGAAAGGTCAAAAGCTCTAAAATTTTGCAAACTGGGAATCTGAAAGAAAAAAAAGTTCAGGTCAATCAAAATGTTTCATTTCAATAATTTCAGAATACTTCACTTCAATTTTGACTTTCATTTTTAAAAATATTTTTATTATAATTCAGTTTTGAAACAAATTATTGCAAAGCAAAAGAACTGAACCGTTTCATTCTGAAAATGTCAGAATGTGGCATTTCGACAACTTCAAAACTTTTTTCAATTTTTTTTTTTTTTTGAAGCGGGAAGTTTGTAAAAACCGACCCTTTCCTGAAAACAGTTTTGGTTTTAAAAAATGGGCATTTTGCAACAAAGACATGTTGTCAAAAGATTCCCAATCAGCCCTAATCCTGGCATCGAAACCTGTAACTTGTTCACTGCAGAACATTGTCTTTTGCTGTAGATGTGAATGTTGTAGACTTTCCTATCTGCGATATTAGGTAAGTAGCACCCAGTGACACAAATGGGGCCTGTAGATCAGGGTAGGAGAGAAGAAACACAAATGTAGCCACAGACTATTGCTGCTTGCCATGTGTACGCCCAGGCCAAATTGGGGGACGTGAGTCACTTAGGACCCCTAAGCTTGCCTGTGTCCAAACCATCACCATTTCACTAAAGTTGCAGCACATAGCTGCTACCTTGGGCATCTAGCTGGAGTTCTGGCAGGAGAATACTTACCAGTTCCTGGCTATTCTCCAGCTGCCCGCTCCAGGGAGGGTGGTGAATGACAGGGCCGGCAGGGCAGGTAAAAGTCTACAGACAAGGGGATGGACATAATAGTCAGTTGAAGAGGATGGACATAATGGGTAGAAAAATCTATACCCTTACTTCCCTGCAAATATATATTGTAAACCAGTGGGCATTGCTGTTCAAATACACTTTTGTTAATTGGACAACTATGTCTAAGTTTATGGACCAATTGTCTGAGGCTTGCAAGGATGAATTTTGAGCCTTAGTGGCCAGGATATCCTTAGAGTTGGCTTTGGATGTGGATGTGACATTGGCCAGAGTTATGGCCTCAGTGATAATCCTGAGGGGGGTGTCTTGGCTGTAAAATTCTGGCATTGCCCTCCATGTGTAGCAGACTATTGAGGACCTGCCCGTTGATGGTTAGGTGTCAGGTGATGTCTAGTGGTTTACCTGGACAGTACTAAATCTTTTTGTGCTTCACATTGTCTGTTTGTGTCAAATGGAGGTCATATGAAGGGACAAGCAGTTGCTTTGCAGACTGTCTGTAGGTAAATAACCTCATATGAAATAGCTCTGACTACGCCCCTTCAAAGGGTGCAATCTCATTCTGCGAGAGTGCAAGCTACATCCATGCATGCAAGCTGCCATCCTTAAGTGACATTCAATATTGGACAATTGCAGGGCTGCCACTTGGTCCTCTATTCATATGTTTATGAATCATTGTGCCATTCCCGCAGCATCCAGGACGATGCAAACTTTGGGAAGGCAGCCCTGCAATCCTTGTTTAAATGTCTCCAGGCCAGGGCCTACTCCAGGAACCAGCGAAAGAAGCAGGTGCTTGGAGCGGCCAAAATTGGGGGGCGGCGCTCCTTCCGTTATTGGTGCTCCACTTGCTTCAGTGGCATTTCGGCGGTGGGTCCCTCCCTCGCTCTTCATCCTTCAGCAGCATTTGGGCAGCAGCTCTCGCGGCATAACTTGTGGGTTTTCTTTTTTTTTCTTTTTTTTTTTCCCTTCACTGCCTGGGGCGGCAAAAAAGCTGGAGCCAGCCCTGCTCCAGGCCCCACCTCCTATGAGCACTGCCTGGAAGTCACCTACATGGAATACAAGTCACATCTCCAGAAACCCTCCATCCCAACCACAAGGTACACGTGCTGCCCCTACAGGCACTGCTAGGCAATGTTCTCTGACTTCAGTGTACTAGGCCCAAGTCCACCTTCATGGCATACACATCTGGATCATATCTTGAAGAACCGCAGTTACAGCGTGTAACCATTTCTCTCCAAGAGCCAATTGTTCCCTTTTAAATTAACGGTAATTCCTTTAACTGGATCAAAATGACAAAAGCAAGAAAACAAAATCTGAGCAAAAATCAGTCAAGTTAGCACAGTGGCCTTTTGCTACAAGCTGCACCCAGCCCTCTTTTATTCTTAGTCCAGTCTCTGTGGCCTTGCCACAGCAAGCGCATGTCTAGAGTGGCAAGCCGCAGTGGGCGGCCTGCCGGTCACTGTCAGGGCAGCAGTCAGGCGGCCTCCAGCAACATGCCTGCGGAGGTCCGTTGGTACCACCGATTCGACAGCATTTTAGCGGCGGGTACACTGAGGCTGAGGGACCGGTGGACCTTCCACAGGCGTGCCGTCGAAGGCTGCCTGACTGCCGCACTTGGGGTGGCAAAAAACATTGAACCGCCCCTGGGCCTTGCCTATAGTTTTTTTGTTTTTGAGGATTCTTTTTGCAGTGGTGTAGTTACACTAATGCAGCTCTGCCAGGATTACGTGTGGTGTAGAAATGCTGCACGAGTGTTGAACAGGCCTTGCACGGATACAGACCACTTGATTTAAAACTGGAGGGTGTTGCATTGCTGCATGCCTTATCTGACACTGTTGCCGTGCATCTACGCTGGGTGGGGGGGGTGCTGCATTGGTGTTGCCAGACTGATGTAAAGAACCCCTGCATAGACAGGGCTTAATTCCAGCTAAAACTGCTGCCAACTAACAAGTCTTTAGAATCCCGCAACAAAGGCTATGCATAATAAAGGTGCAGTAACTACCCACGTAGTCACTGCAGTTTCTAAAACTCCATATGCCACATGTTGATCCTGCAAAAAGTGTCTGTTCCCATCACACGACTTCTATTACACGATATCCCTGATGTTGATGTAATCGTCCTGCCAACTGATCCATGCTCATAGAAGGTCTTTCCTGAATGAATCTGTCAGACCATGTCAAGAATCAGAGAGGTAGCCGTGTTAGTCTGGAATTGTAGAAGTGACAAAGAGTCCTGTGGCACCTTAAAGACTAACTAAAGTATTGAAGCACAAGTTTTGTGGGCTAATACCCACTTCATCGGATGCATGCAGTGGAAGTCGGACCATATCGCCGTATCTCACTTCTGCTGTGACACCTGGAGAAGTCAGCCAACCACGTGATGGTTGAACGAGATGACAGTCAGATACCGATGATTCTGGATCACATCCGCAGCTAGTGTAAACGCATGCAGTTCCTTTGTAGCTAATGAGCCTGCACCATTTACACCAACTGAGAAGCTGACCTTTTATAGTTTATTTTTTAATCTATATGTATGAACTCTCAAATGAGTTGGAAGCATCAAGTTGTGGACATACACTTGTAGCCCAAGGGGAACGTTATTTTCATAATCTCCATTCTCCTTTCCTCCCTGCTCCTCCTTCTGTCCCGATATTACTCATACTCACTTGTAATCTCTTGGTGGTAGAGATAGTTGTTTCTTCCTGCTTGTTTCTACAGTGCCCAGTGCAATGGGACCTCACCCCTGAGTGAGAGGCCTTTACATACTACTTTAATGATGGTTTATAATCTACACAAATTGTAACAGCAAAAGAGCAGGAAGTGGGCTTGAGTTTCATGACTCCCTGGCTGGTGCAGGAGGGATTTGAATGCAGAATTTTCTAATTTTACCCCTTTGTGCACTGTTTATTTCCCCAATTTAACCGCAACATGCTTTCTCAGGGGCCTCTTGTGAAGTGACAGTTCAGTGCAAGATACCTTATCTCTGCTTAAGGGGTATGGAAAATAAAAAAACAAAACAAATACAATCTGTTGTGGCCTGCAGTATTGTCAACACCAAGCAGTCAAGAATCAAGAGTAAGGCCTCCAAAATCGTGAGACTGATTTAAAAATCATGAGATTTTTAGTAATACATTTTAGATTATTTTGTATTTGCCTTCTGATTTCTGAGTCATGTTTGGATCATGTTTTCAGAAGGGATATTTGACTCCACGAGCTGGGGCTTCAGGAAAATCAGACATCAGAGCACTCCCACTATAAGTAGTTGAGTTGGGAACACAAGGTCTGGAGGAACAAATGGGAGACAGAAGTATATGAGTTCAAATCCTGCCTCTACCCCTGACTTGATGTGTGGCCTTAGACAAGTCATTTCTATTCTCTTTTGCAGCTTCTCTTTCTGTATTAAGGGGATAATATTATTTAGATAAGTGTCATGAGGACTAATTAGTTAATTATAGCAAAGTACTTGAATATGTAAAGTGCTGTGGAAATGCTGAGGATTACTGTTATTATCTTGGAGATAATGAAGGCTTTAGTTATTGTGAATATTTTTTTTTAAATATCTGCATGCCCAAATGTCTATAAGAAGCTGTCATTTATAAAGTGGGGTTTGTGAAGGAATTTCAAAGGAGAGAGGATCATGGGAGTTTTAAGTGTTAGAGGGCAGACTTGAACATGGCAGGAGGCATGATGCTCTAGTGAATGGGGCACTAGACTGGAAAGACTGGGCCTGGGTCTGGTTCTGCTGTGTAACCTTGGGCAAATGTTTGTCTCTCTCCTTCACTTACCATTTGTTCTCTGTCTTGCCAGCACAGACTGTGCACCCTTCAGAGCAGGGCAAGTATCATACAATTTGTACGGTGCCTAGAACAATGGGGCCCTGATCTCAGGTGAAGCCTAAGCCTCTGGGTACTACTGTAATAAGAAGGTACAGAGATGAGAGCAGAAGACAGACAGACATAAAAGTGGTCCTGACCTGAAAAGTTCAGATGTGAACCAGGGTTAACTTTTATCCTAAATTGGAAGGGATTCAGATCTGGGGTTTTAATTTCACCCTGAGAAGGGGACCTGTGGTGAGATTTGAATATGAGATTTGAATAATGAATACAAACATCCCCATGGTACAGCGTTGTTTGGCTCTGGGCTTGGTATATGTGGAAAGTGCACGGGGATGCTGATGGGATTTCATTTGTCCCTCCCATGTTCCTCTACCATTCTCGTCTTTCTGGTGCACTTCTCTGTGATATTTCTAATAGAATTCAGTGCTTGACCTGTTAAGACCCATGGCTATCTTCCTCCTCCTCTCTCACACTCCCAAGCAGAAAATTGCTGACGAGGCTTAGAGTTAGATAAACCGGCTCAAAAGGGTGGGTGGAAGGAAATTAGCTTAAGCTGACAGCCTGAAATCCTTCTGCCTGCCTTTTCCTCCAGATAGCCATTCAGTGCACCAATTCAAGTTGCATGCATAACAACTTTTACATGAAGGCATTTGTGTTGCTAAATTTCTCCCATCCTCCCTTGAGCTCCTTACATCTGAAACTGGATTTGCTGCAGCTTCCATTTCTCCAGACCTCTCTTCTCCCAAAGCAACCTGACTCTCATGTTATCCGCGCCCATTCAGAGACCTGTCAAATGGTGACAGCATGATCTACAGGCGGCTTCCAAGGAGGAAACTAAGCTTAGAAGTGCCTTAGAATTTCACATGGAGATGGCTTTTCCATTGTAATAAGAGCTGACGGCACCTTTTTATAATCAAAATGCAAACTCCCTTCCACTGCTGAAGAGCACAATTGAGAGTGATGGAATTCATTGCACAATGGAGACAGATGGAGGACTTTAAAAAGAACCATAGAGCAAGAGAGGAAGGCTGTGAGTGTGCAGATAGTGAGCAGAAAGCTTAAAAACTTCAATCTCTTCCACGCTGCTGAAAATTACCGAGCTTCTTATCTTGGCAAAACCTTATTATGCAAATAGCTGTCCAGTGGAACACTCAAATTGGCAAAATTCCTTTAATGTAACGTTCTTCTCCCCTCTCCACAAAAAGTCTGTTTTGCTCCTGCGATAAGTAAATGATTGATCACTCTTGCTGTTTCAGAACAGCATGAACTGAAAAATGATGTGGTGATGCTCTGTACAGCACATACTACATTTAAACAGGAAAGGGAAATGGCTCCGGGATCAGAACGTAGCCTGTCACTGAGAAGTGCTCACATTAGTTTATTTTCCTCCACTCAGTTGCTGATTCTAACAATGGGCTGGGTGGGAGGGGGGGATATGTGGGTGGACTGGGATTTTCAAGGACCATATTGCTCATCCCTCCCTCTCTCACCTTCTGGATACCTCCAGCCATTTCCAAGTGGAATACAGAGCCCGTCCATTTGTGAAGGAGTACTTCCTGGTCTTTGTTGTAAACCTGATCCATATTAATGTAATTGGGTGAGCCCTGGTTCTTGTGCTTTAGGAAGTTATACTTCCTTATTCATTTTATTCACACTGTTCATGACTTTATTGACCTCAACCATTGTGATGGGTTTGGTCACAGGAATCCCCTTGGGACTGTTACCTGACGTGCTGAAATTACCTCTGAGCCCATTTTCCCTGCCAGCTTGAGACTCCAGAACCCTGCCTTGTTGAGCCAGACACGCAAGCCTGCTGCAACACACACCCGGTGTCCGGACCACACCCCAAAATATGCAGAGTTTAACCAAAAACAGCTCATCAAGTTACCTCTTCAGCACCCAGACACCCAGTTCCAAATGGGATCCAAACTCCAAATAAATCCATTTTACTCTGTATAAAGTGTATACAGTGTAAATTCATAAATTATCTGCCCTCTATAACACTGACAGTGAGATATGTACAGCCTTTTGCTCCCCCAGGTATTAATTGCTTACTCTGGGTATATTAATTAACCAAAGTGATTTTAAGTACAAAAAGTAGGATTTAAGTGTTTCAAGTAACAATAGATTGAACAAAGTAAGTCACCAAGCAAAATAAAGCAAAAACACACAAGTCTAAGCCTAATACATTAAGAAACTGATTACAGGTAATATCTCACCTCAGAGAAGTTCCAATAAGCTTCTTTCACAGACTAGACACTTTCCTAGTCTGGGCCCAATCCTTTCCACTGGTACAGTCCTTGTTAGTTCCAGCGGATATCTCAGATGGTAAATCAGGGTTTTGTCATGACTGGCCCTCCTTTTGTCCTGCTCTACCCCCTTTTATAGCCTTGGTACAAAGCAGGGATCTTTTATGTGTGCTTGCCCCCCACCCCTCCTTTTAAATGGAAAAGTAAAAGATTTAAGATGTATTTCAGTGTCAGGTGACATGGTCACATGTCCCTGTGAGACCTCATTCTTCATTACCCAGGGGCTGGCCCACATGTACACAGGAAGGCTTGCAGGTAAATAAACCCATTCACAGTTCATTGATTCTGAAGGAACCTTACTGGCTTCCACTTAATATGTTTACATCAGTAATACAAGGTTATAGCTTATTTTTCTAACTCCAGGCATAGAAATAATATACGAAAACAAATAGGATGAACACACTTAGTAGATTACAAGCTTTCTAACGATACCATGCAAGGGGTATCTAGCATGAAGCATATTCCACTTATGTCATATTCATAAGCAAATTTCCATAAAGCATATAGAGTGCAACGTCACAAAAATAACCCCTCTTAGTTGTCTCATTTCTAAACTGAATAGTCACAGTCCTTTTAATCTCTCCTCACCTGGAAGCTGTTCCATACCTTTAATCACTTTTGTTGACCTTCTCTATACCCTAATATACATATTTTTGAGATGGGGCAACCAAAACTGCACGCAGTATTCAAGGTGTAGGTGTACCCTGGATTTATTTAGTGGCATTATGATATTTACTGTCTTATGAGCTGTCCCTTTCATCATGGTTTCCAACATTCTCTTAGGGTTTTTTTGACTGTTTCTGCATATTGTGCAGATGTTTTCAGTGAATTAGCCTCAAGAACTCGAAGATCTCTTTCTTAGAATCATAGAATCACAGAATATCAGGGTTGGAAGGGACCTCAGGAGGTATCTAGTCCAACCCCCTGCTCAAAGCAAGACCAGCCCCAACTAAATCATCCCAGCCAGGGCTTTGTCAAGCCTGCTCTTAAAAACTTCTAAGGAAGGAGATTCCACCACCTCCCTAGGTAACCCATTCCAGTGCTTCACCACCCTCCTAGTGAAAAAGTTTTTCCTAATATCCAATCTAAACCTCCCACTTTCCAACTTGAGGCCATTACTCCCTGTTCTGTCATCTGGTACCACTGAAAACAATATAGATCCATCCTCTTTGGAACCCCCTTTCAGGTAGTTGAAAGCAGCTATCAAATCCCCCCTCATTCTTCTCTTCTGTAGACTAAAACTAAACAATCCAGTTCTCTCAGCCTCTCCTCATAAGTCATGTGCTCCAGGGCCCTAATGATTTTTGTTGCACTCCACTAGACTCTTTACAATTTATCCACATCCTCCTTGTAGTGTGGGGCCCAAAACTGGACACAGTACTCCAGATGAGGCCTCACCAATGCCGAATAGAGGGGAATGATGACGTCTCTTGATCTGCTGGAAATGCCCCTATTTATACAACCCAAAATGCTGTTAGCCTTCTTGGCAACAAGGGCACACTGTTGACTCATGTCCAGCTCCTGGTCCACTGTAACCCCTAGGTCTTTTTCTGCAGATCTGCTGCCTAGCCTTTTGGTCCCTATTCTGTAGCAGTTCTTGAGTGGTAACAGTTAATGTAGACCCCATAATTTTGAATGTATGGTTTTCCAATGTGCATTACTTTGCATTTATCAACATTGAACTTCATCAGCTATTTTGTTGCAAAGTCTTCAAGTTTTGAGAGATCCCTTTGTAACTCTTTGCAGTCTGTTTTGGCCTTAACTATTTTGAATAACTTTGTATCATCTGCAAACTTTGCAACTTCACTGTTTATCCCTTTTTCCAGGTGATTTATAAATATGTTGCACAGCACTGGGTCCAACACAGGTCTCTGGGAGAACTCCTATTTACCTCTCTCCATTCTGTAAACTGGCTATTTATTCCTGCCCTTTCTGTAAACTGGCTATTTATTCCTTACCCCACCTAGCCTGGGGTGACATGTATCCCATCAATGTGGGGATAATTGAAATCCTCCATTATTTGGGGATTTTCGGTTTTTGTAGCTTGTCTAATCTCCCTGAGCATTTCACTGTCACCATCCTGGTCAAATGATTGGTAAGATATTCCTGCTGCATCCTCCCCTTCAATGTCCCTTTGTCCAGCAGGCACACTCCCTCTATAAGTGTCCCCTCTGCCCAGATGCATAACATTCCCCACATCCAGACACCGGCCTCTTGGTCCTGGTTCCTAGCTTCTTCTTTCTCTCACGGCAGCGTCTATGAACTTTCTCTTGCAGCAGTTTAAGCACATACAGACTCTCAAGTACTCTGACACCATTTTCTCCTCCTCACTGTCTCTCAGCAGGCAATAGTCCCCACAGTCTTCTATCTTCCCTTTCTATCAGGAGCAATTGTGTGCCTGCATTCTCCACCATGTGTAAAGGAGTGTTTATGACTCACCATCATGGCACCTCCTGCTGGCTGTCCTAGGAATTAGCTCGGGGTTTGCCAGTGTGCCCTGCTCAGGTGGTGTCTCGCACGTCGCTCATCTGTCTCCACCTCCAGAACCTGTATTGCTCCCTGAACCACGTCATCGTCTTCTGGACACAGCTCTCCTAACACATCCCTAGTTAGGCTCTTCCACTGGTTATTTATCCCCATCGTTAAAAATGTTCATCTTATTTCTAGTCTGCATTTCTCCTGCTTAAACCTCCACTCATTGTTCTACATTGATCTGCTAGATTAAAAAAACCTGCTATCAGAAATCTTTTCCCCATGTAGGTCCTTATAAACGGTGATCAAGTCACTTCTCAACTTCTCTTTGATAAATGAATGAGATTGAGTTTCGTGTCTCATGGTAAATCATTTATTTCAGAATGTGACTCATTCTTCTGGCTCTCTTTCGAACATTCTCCTATTTGTCAACATTCTTTCTGAAGTGTGGACACCAGGACTGGACATTTTATTGCATAACATCACTGGAATCACTCCTGATTTACACCAGTGTACATGAGAAGATAATGTGATGTGTGATTCTGAGAAAAGAGGAAGAATAACTATCATTTGAGCCTTTTGCTTTTCATATTTTTCTTATTATTGTGTTTTGGGGAGATAATTTCTAGTCCCTGACCCTCATGGTGCTCCACTGACATCAAGGGATCTGCTAATGTGAGGCCTTAGCCCTGGAGCCTGCAACTTGTTCCAAGTGAACATATCGCTGCATCCACGCAAATCCACACCAAAGTCAGTGGGACACTCTGTAAGTGCAGCAGTCTGGCCACAGCACAGCAGATTGTGGGATCAGAATCCTAATTTGATGAGCCTCAGGAAACAGCAATACGGAAATAGCCCCCTTTATTGTGAGGCTATTGAATACTTCCTGTAAGCCTAATTCCTCAAAAAAGACATTTCTGGTGGTTACACTAAGCTGTCATTTCTCCACAGTGGAATATATCTTTTTTAAAAAATTATAGCATTTATCAGCCACTTAGAAAATATGGGATTTTAGACATTACTTAAGAAATAAATACACTCCGTACAGATCGATCTAAATGGCATATCTGAATAATTTATCTGAAATGCAATCTAAGTATGTACAAATTGATTTATCTAAAATGCATCATTTTATGCATACATTTACATGGAAAATATAATTTTAATAATTCCATTTGGAAATGATGAGGCTTATATTCAGGACAAGCACAACATCTGAGCAGTCTGTAACAGTCGCTCCTCCTCTCAGAAACAGTCAGAACTCTCTCCCACACTATGTGCCTTTTTTAGCTTTAAAGGCGGGGCGCTATTACTTTGAACGTATATAGTGTCATTGATCTTCGAATCCTAAAGCACTTTCCAATCATTGTAATAAAGTTTCTTTGACTCTGTGATTCCCAATACTTTCTCTGTAAAGTAAGATGGTATGTCAGTTTTACAAGTGAGGAAGCAGAGATGCAGAGGGGTTGACTGATGTGCCCAAAGTCACACTCTGACCTACTGGCAGAGCTGGGGATAGAACGCAGGAGTCCTCCCTCTCTGATCTCACCACTAGACTGCACTCCCATCACTTCAGGCTGGACCCAGCATCTTCAAAACTGCATTGCTTTAAACATGCCCAGCCGAAATTTCGGTGACTGCTTGTCAACCACACAATAGTATGTGCCTGTGTGATGAGTTACCTCTGAGCCTACTAAGCCTGATGAGTCTAATGCGCTGGCTCAGGGATGACTTAGGCTCAGCAGTAACTTAGGCTTAGACAGGTTCAGAGGTAACTTATCACAGCTTGATCCTATAATTAAACCTCTAATACGTAAAATTGTCCTTTCATTGATGGACTTGTAGGTTCCTAGTTCAAATCTGATCAAGGGCTGTTAAACAGTCATAATTGTGTGACGGCCATTAGGTATTGAGCTACATTAGGTGGGTTGCTGGGGAAGAGTTCTGAGTGAACGGAGGGGTCATATTCATTCCTAGTGGGCAGATCTTAGTGGGAAAGTGCTGCCACCAATAACATTAACATCGTGCCTGGTAATCATAGCAAAGTCTAAGCCTTGAGTGGACCACAGAGACAGAAGTTCTCTCTTCCCCCTACAGGTTGTTCTTCAGATCAGGGTTGGAATACAGGACTAGAGGGAAGCGTGGGGAAGCTGGTACGGATGCAACCCATGTTCTATTTCTTCTTTGGAGGACTTTGTTTCTTTTGGGTGTCAATCCAGCACCTTTACCAACAGCAGAGTTACACAAGAAGGAGTTAGAGCCCTTATGTTATAGGAACAAAGAAATCACTAAAGATTTTGAATCTATCAGTTTAAAGTACAGTAAACTAATTGGAAGGAAAAGATTGAAGATCCTGAAGCCAGCAAGAGCACTGAACTGGAAGCAGAACTGGTATCTTTATCCACAAACCTCATTTCCAGCTTCTGTTGACTCATTCCAGTTCTGAGCAGACAATTGGGACTGCTGCCTCAGCCCAGCTAATGAGAACAGCAGAGGGACTGGAAAACTCAGTATGCATGCTAGTTACACATGCATCAACTCAGATACCTTAAATGCCCAGAGGCATACAGGCTACCAAGTAGGCTGTGATTTCATCAGCTCTCACAGGTTAAGCAGGGCTGGTTGAATTTGGATGGGAGACCTCCAGAAACATTCCCAAGTGCTTCAGGAGTTAGTGTTAATGATTCAGTAAGCTTCCTTGGGGCCAGGACCCCAGCTTTATGTTGAAGGTTGCTATAAAGTGCTGTTGTTTGGATGTGAAATAACACTGAGATGTTAAACACCTCTTATTGGTAAAAATATAATGGATCCTTTTTTAGAAGCCACTTCTTGTCAGCTTTCCAGACAAAAATGGTCTAGTGATGCATCTAAATATTTAGATGGTAATCTAAGCTGAACCTCTGAAACAGTTGTAGTTTTTCCATCATGAATTATTATTTCTGATAAGCGATTAAGCTGTGGGAGCAGATGAACTCTGATGAAAGATCCTGCTATTATGCAAATATGCCCGGGACTCAAAATAAGACAAAAATACCCCAATATCAATTTAACGTCAGTTTTGCTAAATACAATGTTTTACACAGACTTATTTTTTAGGCGGCGGCATGTTTATCTTTTTTAAGACAAGAAAAATAAAACAGGGAAGTAAATGCAACAGGCACACCAGTCTGCCATCTGGATAATCTTCTGAGACTCATTTAAACAAAAAAAAAAAATTAAAAGATCTTTGCATGAAAAGAATGAAAATCAGCAAGAGAGAAAGGAATGTGATTTATGGATTAGTGCCCAGAATAAAGACGCTCAGTGGAGATCACTCTTTCCTACCTTTGGCATCAGTGCCAGTGAAAGGGCCAAAGCGTTTAGGATGGCAGCTCTTTGTATAATTCACATAGCCTCTAAAGTACTGGAAGCAGGAGAGACCAGATGTTAGGGGGTGGCTGGAAACCAATAGAGGTGTAGGAGTTTCCTTCCCCATTGAGCTAGCTTGACATCAACTAACAATTTGCTTCACACTGACCTGGCTGAAAAGACTCCCTTGATTTATATCTGTCATGGTGTTTCATTGCTAGATGTGCTTAATATTTTTTTTTTTTTTTTGCTTACAATTTTAAATGTATTTAGTGACTTTTGTGCTCATGCAAGATGTCGGGTTGAGGGCCCTGGAGAATGAAGTCCCCTGTTTACAACCAGAACCCATAATGTATGAGCAAAGGCAGAACTAGCCTCTCTTCACTGCCAATGAAATTCAATCCACACACCATCTCTAGGGAGGGGAGAGTAGTTCAATATCCATGGCCCATTTGATGCGAGGCCTCCCTATAGCTAACAGTTGTGTTGGTTTTGTGATGTGAACGTCTGACTTTTTTAATGCCTAGTGCTTTGTGTTTTGCTGTTATAACTCATTTTTGGAACAAAAATCTTTTTGAGAAGATATTGATGGCAGTCATTTAAATTGGACACCACCATTCTTGTGCTCTAGGCACTTCACAATTAACATGCAGTATTGAGTAAGAAAGTTAATATCTTTCAAACCAGTGGATGGTCTACATGTTATAGTGCTAGTTTCAGACTTAGAAGACCTAGGTTTAATTTTCTACTCCACCACAAACTTCCTGTGTGATCTTGGGCAAATCACTTTGGTTTCAATGGGAGTTAAGTGCCTACATACCTTTGAGGATCTGGGTCCTTGTCTCTCTGTACCTCAGTTGTCCCATCTGTCCAATGGGTTTGAGAGCAGTGTCCTGCCTCATCAGAAGGATGTTGTAGGATAAATATATTAGAGTGTGAGGTGCATATGTACTATGATAATAGTGGCTATATAAATACCTTAACTAGACAGACTCAAATATTAACACAGGTCCATAACTATCCTAATGACAATGAACCTGAATCAACCCCCCTACATTATGTCCATCCATATGTACCTCCTCCCCAAATTCCCAGAAAAAGAAGTGAGCTTTGCCATGCAGGTTAAGAAAATTGAGCTCTGGTCGATCAATATTATCTGTATCGCTATAATTTCAGTCCAAGTAGGGTAAAAGGACAGGAAGATTGTGCCATATGTCATTTGAAAGTTATTTTTCCCTGGATTAGTGCCCAGAATAAAGACGCTCAATGGAGATCACTCTTTCAAGTCAAGATCCAAAGCCTTAAATCTGATCTATGACCTTGATGTCTCAAAGTATTAATGGTACAATAGAATACAACTTCTTTGTATTTTGCATTTCTTCCAAGCTGTATGCCAAAATGCTTTACAACTTTCACGTGAAAACCTGAGTGTGTTATTTGGCCAACAGAAAATATGTGACAGCCAAAAGAGAGAGAAATGATAAGGTGGTTAGACTTCTCTTTAAATATAGTCATATAGTGTGGAATAAACCCTCCAATCTAGTGGTAGGCAGGGGATGAATGAGGGAGTTTCCTGTTGGAGAAGAACTTACTGATGTCAGAGTTCCTGAGGAAGCTGCATTTCTGACCCCTTCATGGTCTCCTCACTTAGGTCTTAGGCCTCTAGCCATCACCAGGCTTGGAGTGGAGCCTGCGACTCACTGTAAACTAAGAATTTAGGCTGTAATTTACTGTGATCACCTTAACAAGTCTGATTTAGTTCAGCATCTGCAGTCCTGTTCTTTCTGGGGCATTCTCAGAGTTACCCAGTGACTTGCCAGCCTTTAAAAAACAAAGTAGCATTTGTTCAGAACAAAAGCAGAGTAAGCATACCTTAAAAGCAATACATAGCTTCCATGCAAGTCTTACCTTACCACACAGTCAGCCATCTTCACATGGAGACGATGATAGGACCAAAATACTATAAATCTTTTCTGTAGAGTCTGCCCCTCTGGGCACAGGTCATGCCAATTCTCCCATAACAATCCCATTGAGCATGAATACAGTTCCCAGTCCATATTGATGTAACATTTGTAAAGCTGATATTACAGTCTTTGGACGTTCCATCTGTCCATAACTATCACAACTCACGGTAATTATAGAATGGAGTCTCTCAAGTGACAAAGAGCCACCTCCCATCACTCCATGCATCTCGTGAGAAGCATCGTGAGTTAGTGGATTCAAAGGGATAATTGGGTGAAATTACAATTTGGATTAGGATGGATTACCAGCAAGGATCTCTGCATTGTGACACAGACTGTACTGATCTACCTCGGAACAGCAACAGACAGCTTCCCAAGATCTGTATCAGATAAAGTTAGTAAAGCCAAAGAGGCATTGAGTCGGGTAGACTGGAGGGCGGGCGGGAATTAAACAGCAGATAGCAATGATTAGGAAAGTAGAAAGGAGTGACGGGGTCACTGAAAAGAAATAAGCACATCAGTTACAAAATAAGCACATCAGTTACATTGCCTGTCAATATTCATAGCTAAATCAGAATTACTATGGAGAGAGGATATAATAAGACGCTTTCTTCTATCTTCCCCTAAATCCAGATTCTTCAACTGAATGTGGTAAGAAAGCACCTTCCCAGCTGGAATTTGTGTGCTAACATTTCAGTTACCTGACCTATATTTCTTGGCAGAGAGAGCCATATTCTTCCTCGGCTGCATTGTCTGATTTCCATCAGAAGTTTGCTGCTGAGCATTGTGGCCACCTAGAAATGGTTTCTTGTGGCTATATAACTAAGTCTAAAATAATCAAAGAAAAAAGAAAGAGAACTCCTACTAGGGTGTCTTCTCCACCCAGTAACTCCCATTCCTACACAGCACTGTCGCTTCTGATATATTCTCTAGTGCTTTGTCAAGTACAGTTCTAAATGACTCAGGTGAGTGGATTCCTGTTCTTCCTTTAGGAAACTATTCCGAAGTGTAGTAGATCTCTCCTGAAATCTAGTCTGTTTCCCCCAGGCTTAATTTATTCCTTTTACTCCCCATGGAGAACCCTATGCGATTTCTGTCCTGTGATTTCATGTCTAGCTCCCCCCACCCCAACAACTTTATGGGTCCTCACTTTGGTCATTACTAAATAAATATTTGCCTTTGAAAGTTCTCTGGCACTTAGTGCAGAAATTCCACCCATAGATTGTTTAACTTCCCATAATGTTGTTAATTCTAAGTAATGCTATTTTAAAGGCTGTAGGGAAGTAACTGGGATGGAGCAGCTAACTGAGCAAGTCTCACCATTGCATTTCCTATGTTGCATGTACTGTTGTATTGTCAAGTCCTGTTGTTGTATCCTAGATGCCCAAGGCCTTTGTAGAATGGACACGGACCAGTGGCTTCTCACCACAGTGGCTCAATGGCTTTGATTCTCCCTCCCCACATCCTTCCTCTCTGTTGCATGTGCGTGAAAAAAATCATCAGATTTTGTCATTTCAACACTTGCTTCATTTAATACATTTGGATCATAGAGAATAAACTGGCAGTGTCATAGTCCCTAGGAAAGTAGCTAGTTTTCCTCCTCAGTGGGCCCAGAGCAATCCACCAGCTTTTTCAAGCCTCGCCACGCTATCAGCTGTCAACCAGCACCATCCAATAAAGTCATCCATGATTAATTATTCTTAAATGACAACAGCATATTGAAACAAGCTGATAGCTGCTGACAGTGGGAATCCAATTAACCTGAATTACTATCTTGATTGTGGCCCAATTAATGTCAGCTGTGCCATGTCAGGAGGGAAGGCCTGGCTAATGTAATTGTTTAATTAAATCACTGTAATAGGGTAGTTGATGTGAGACTGCCCCCTGATGCCTTTTTTTCCCCCATTGAACATTAGTTTTTAAAGAGAAAGGTAAAGGTGCATGCTGCCTACTGCTTTTTGGGCTTGGCTACACTTGCAGCTGTAGAATCTTTGGGTTAAACCAGCCTTCAGAGAGCGCACTAAGGAAAGCGCTCCAGTCTGTCCACACTGACAGCTGCAAGCACACTGGTGTGGCCACATTTGAGGCACTTGTAGTGGCATTGGGAGTGGTGCATTATGGGCAGCTATCCCAGTGTTCAAGTGGCTGCAACATGCTTTTCAAATGCAGGGGGTGGGGTGGGGTGTGACAGGGAGTGCGTTGTGTGTATGTGGGCGGGGGGAGAGGGAGAGGGTTTTTGGAGTGCTGAGAGTGTGTCAGCACGCTGTCTTGTAAATTCAGACTCCCCTGCCACTGAGTCACTTGGTAAATGTTTGCTTTGTTTGGGGACTAGCAGGACAGTTAAACTTGCAGTATCATCCTGCTGTTACCCATTGCTCTAGTTTGTTCGTGGCATCCTCCAGATTGATTTGCTAAAAGATAGCATGGACTTCAGTTTGAGAGTATCAAAGAGAGAAGTGATGCTGACTTGACTTCCTGACTTGTCTGTCTCTTAAAAACATGTTGGAGGGCAGAGGATGGTTCAGAACCAGAGGATCGTTCTGGTAATGTGGAGGTCTGGATCCGTTTAGCAGTTAAAATAGAAAACTGGGTCAGAGTGACAGAACGTTTGTTTGGGTGGTTTTTACTATGTCGGTCTGGTGCCCTGAAATTAGTCTATGGTCTCAGCCCGGTTCCAGGAGAACAGAGTGCACCTGCCTGGCAGTTTTGGGAATGAGTAGGAATAGAATTTCAATGACTAGTGGCTCTTGCTGCTGAGGCATATTGGTCATGTGAAACTAAGTTAGATGCTGCTGCCTGTGCTGTGGATCTATGCTGGGGACTTTAATATCTGTAATTACCAGTCAGGCACTTTTCAACAGCCTGCCATTCACTTTTAAAACCTGCCCTTTCACCCTGAATATAAAGGCCAACAACAGGAATGAGAGAAGCCCAGCAAAGCATTTTAAGGCCTAAGTGGCATCCCTGGCCACTGACAAATAAGTTTGAGTCTGTAAACTAGATCAAGAGAAAACTTTCCTTGATCTCCACAAGAAACTTAAATTATCCCTAAAAAGATGGAGTCAGACTGATTACCAAATAAGAGGATTAGAACTAAAAAGGAGCGCTAATGACTTAAAGAAGCTAGCATTAAAAAGATGAAAATAAATTAATATGGTAAGTATCGAGCCTATGACAAGAGAAAGCAGAGGAATATATATATATATATATATATACACACACACACAGTCCTCCTGTGGTGCTCAAATGTAGATTTAAGCTCCTGTCATGGGTGCCAGGAAAAAAGGAATGGAGTGTTAGAGGCTTTCATCAACTCCACATAACTAGAACTGGGACATCCTCAAAAAATTAAAAGGTTTGGTTCACAAGAGAACCTAAAACTGCGAACACTTATTGCAAAAGTCTTCAAAGCACTGGGATCATGAATATTGACCTCAGAATGCCCCCAAAACAGGCTTTCTCATGAGATTTCTGGTTCTGGTATATTTTGTTTGGGGGAACCCAGAAATACATACGAGAATTTCTTAGAAGCTCAAAAGAGTCTGTGGTTTGAGTTTGGAATGAAGGTTTGATAGAGTTATATTATCAAAACTGCCCACTCCGACAGATAACCCTTGTGGCGGTATACCTCATTTGAAAGTTTCATTATGTTAGCCTCACACTGTGAGGTGGTAAGATCTGTCATCTTCCCAGGAAGCTTCAGGTTCTTCTGATCTGTGCCAGGGAACCAGCCTGGTACTGGCCCAGCTGAGGATCAAGAGGGTTTGAACAGCACCTTTGCAAGCACCTCCCTTCATACACACAATTTGGGCAAAGAGCTCCTCCGGCACAGTTCAGCATCTGACCCTATTTTAAAGAAAACGGTGTCACCACATACTTTATTATTTCATCTCTGCAAGGCTTTTTCTAGTGCATCAGATTATTTTTTCTTGTGCATCACTCTCAAGCTATTTTAGACAGCTATGTAACTGAAAAGGTTTTGCCTGGGCTAAAGGTTATTTATAACTGAGCTGCAAAATGTGTTTTAGCATCACCCTCTTGCTCCCAACATGTTGGGGTTTTCTATTTCTTTGCTATCTTTATCCATCAGAAGAAATATTCATAGATCGATGTTTGCTTTCACAGTCTAAATGGGTTTATTATGCTTGTTTGCTATTACAGGTGTTATAAATTGGCCACAACTTGGAAACCTGATTTTTTTTTTAAAGTCAGATTCTTTTAGATTTTGTGAATTATGTTTTTTAACAATATTTTTTCCAGGCAGTATGAAACCACTCAAGAGCTTAAGTAATTTTGCCCCTTTCATGGCAAGCTAAATGAACAGAATTTTTACAGGCTGCCCTGTAATCGTTGCTATTAATGGATTTACTTTGTAGAATGGTTGGTGTCATTGATCGTTGTAGTACACAGCTGAGCCCCATTAAGCTGTCCACAGCATTATAACCCTAGCACCTCACCGTTGGCATTAACTGACCTCGTGGTTGGCAGAGTGGTAGAGAGAGGCCAAGGACTGAACTTCCCTTTTACCCTTAGAAGCAATGCCTGCCGGTGAGGTTACAGAGACATTGACATGGAACAGTATAAAGGAAACTCACCTGGTTCCTGCCAGGGCCGCAACTATTCTGTGAATAAACAGATTTGTGTCTCCATGATTGTCGACATCTTGCTTTTCATAAGGACTTTATTTATTGGTTTTGTGACACAGTCACAACACACACACACACATGAACACACACACCTGCCAGTCCCACTATAGAGCAATTACCATTCATTTGTTTTATTCACCTGAAATCTGTGCTAGAGACGCGACTCAAATATGTGGTGCTCCAAGTTTCATGACTGTGAGACAGAACTAAGGACTAGATCTAACTAGCAAGTATATGCATTTACTTTAATGGAAATTGGAGAGGGCCTAAAGTCAGAGATCCATGGCCTTTGCTTGGGAACTCTGCAAGAAGCCCGAACAGAATCATGTTCTTGGGCAACATTTAACTGTCTTAACCATAAGACTCTCCTTTCTCTTGCTGCAATCCCCTGTCTCGTTCACTATGCACTGTCCACCTTTTGCAGCAAATGAGGCAGGGGGGCCTACAGACAGCAGTTTCCTTTCCTAGGAAAGCCTGATTCATCACCAGAGCGGCTCCATCTTGTGCACTGAATGAAGCAAAGGTGCTGTGCCAAAAATAGTATGTAGTAATGTATTTAAACAGAAATTCCATCATCTGGAGCTATGGTAATCCCCTCACCCTTTTCAGAAATGACTGAACCATTTTAGCTGAAACTTTAATAATAAGTAATAATTAATTGATTAATAAATCAGGCAGACACCTGGCATGAACAATTTAAGTTGAGCAAAGTTAGAAGCAACCAAAAGCAGGATCTTAAAATGGAAAGCACTAGGCAACCTTAACTGTTGGTGTTACATATAATTTAAGTGGTAATATCTCTGTTTTACAGATGGGGAAACTGAGGCACAAAAATTAAGTGGCTTTTGTTAGCTCACATCGCAATTCAACTGGAGAGCAAAAAGTAGAGCCCCAATCTAATACACAGTTCTGTGCTTTATCTGGTAGCTCATGTGTAGGGTTTTGTTTGTTTGTTTATATTCTCCCTTTAATGCTGAACTCCTAGCTGTCCTGAACTCTGATCCTTTGTCAAACCTTATCTGGATCTCTAGTTGCAAAACTGGGCAGGCAATCTCAGGAGAAATTTTTTTCTCCTGAAATTGCCAATACATCCTGCTTCTTCATGAGGCAGACATATGCTGCTTCTCTCATGACTTTTCTACTTCTGATTCACCTGAAATGTGAAAAGCACACAGGCTACTGTGAAAAATGAAAAATAATGGAGGCAAAAATGTTATTCAGACATTTAAAAACTCATTTGCATTTATTTTCTCCTAACCAGTTTCTCATCAATACTGATTAAAAACTAAGTCATAGAATCATAGAAGATTAGGGTTATAAGAGACTTCAGGAGGTCATCTAGTCCACCCTTTTGCTCAAAGCAGGACCAACACCAACTAAATCATCCCAGCCAGGTCTTTGTCAAGTCGGGCCTTAAAAACCTCTAGGGATGGAGATTCCACCACCTCCCTAGCTAGCCCATTCCAGTGATTCACCACCACCCTACACCTCCCCCACCACCACCCTAGACCTTCCCCACTGCAACTTGAGACCATTGCTCCTTGTTCTGTCATCTGCCACCACTTAGAACAGCCTAGCTCCATCCTCATTGGATTCTCCCTTCAGGTAGTTGAAGGCTGCTATCAAATTCCTGTCCCTATCCCTGTCCTCCAGTGTATCTACTACTCCCCACAGTTTAGTGTCATCCGTGAGCTTGCTGAGGGTGCAATCCATCCCATCATCCAGATCATTAATATGTCACTCATGTTTAGGCTCAAATCTATCTCCGTCCCAACTGACCCAAGACACACAGGGCCCAATAAGTCTTTGCTGTAACTCCATTGGCTTCACCTGAGGTGCACCAGGGCAAACTTGTCCAATACTGTTTGTTATAACAATTAACTGATATTGGAAAATTTGCTCTTTGAATCAGAGTTTATGAGAAATTAAATGAATTCAGCGTCCTTTAAAGGAGCATCTCTTGCTATTTTTGCTGTGCTCCTCATTTTATGTCTCTATTATACATTTTAGAGCCCCGTGTCATACGTGAGCTTGGAAGGGTTGAGACATTGTAATATAGAAATAGAGTCAGCTTCTAAATACCTGTTGTGTCGTGCTAAGTGCAGAACTGTACATCTCTTTACTACACTCCGTGCAACTCCCTGCAGCAGCAGCATGTCCCCCGTCTGGCTCCTATGTGTAGGGGCAGTCGGGAGATCTGCACACTGCCCCCGCCCCAAGTGCACGTGGACAGGGCAACGTGCAGAGGCACCTGGCTGTGCCTCCACATAGAGCCGGAGAGGGGACATGCTGCTGCTTCTGGAAGCTGCTTGAGGTAAGCACCACACAGAGACTGCACCCTGACCCCCTCCTGCGCCCCCGCCACCTGCCCCAGGCCTTATCCCCCTCTCACCTCTGAACCCCTCAGTCCCAGCCTGGAACACCCTCATGCACCCCCAAGCCCTCATCCTCAACCCCACCCCAGAGCCCACACACCCAGCTGTAGCCCTCCCCACACTCCAACCTCCTTCCCCAGTCCGGATCCCCCTCCCGCACCCTGAACTCCTCATTTCTAGCTCCACCACAGAGCCCACATCCCCACCCAGAGCGTGCACCCCAACCTCTAATATTGTGATCATTCATGGCCCACCATACAATTTCTATACCCAGATGTGGCCCTCGGGCCAAAATACGTGTCCACTCTTGCTTTACTCTCTATCACAGAATTTATTGCTCTTTCAGAGGCAGATTGTTTGCACGTCTGTATTGCTACACCTAATGCTGCTTCTCCCCAGCAAAGACGCCCAGTATCTTCATTGCCTTTGTGAGGTGTGGTGAGGGTGGAGATAGAGTTAGAATGGAGGCAGTCCATGGGTGATGTTTCATTCTTGATCTAACTTTTCACTTGTTCTAGAATTCTGGAATACATTGTTGCATACAAACATTAACCTCTATGCACAGCCCCACAAGATGGTACTAGAGATAAACTGTTAGAGTTACAACAATGGGTGAGAACCCTAGCTGATGTGTATCAGAGTAGTTCCATTGAAGTCAATGAAACTATGCCATAATAAACTTGCTGAGTATCTAGCCCAGTACATTCTACATTATACAAGAATAAAGATGAGCAAGGTTAGACCTAGTCAGTTCTTGGGTAAGAAATCAACAAGGGAAGCTCAGGATGCTGTAGTAAGTAGTGACCAAATTGATGGCATTCTCCTAGTGTCAGTATTGAAGAACTACAATTATGGCTACAGGCATGGTGCTGGTGCAGGTGTGTTCTTTCAAAGGAGATGTAAAACTAAAGTCTTGATCACATTCGTCATTAAACATCCTGTGGCCCTTTTGGCAAGGGTGTAAGGGTGTTTGGCTTACTGTCCTGGGCAAGTTCTGTTTTTGGAAATTGCAGGCTAGAAGACATTTCCTGGCCTAAAGCATTGCCTAGCATTGCTATGCAATATTAAAATAGTTGCTAAAGGAACATGGCTGCTTTCTAGTCTAGGAAAAATGAATTCTCAATATAATGAATTAGTAAATCACATTGCAGGCCTGGTGCCTTGAAAGAGACCATCAAAATGTCAGCCATTATCATTTTGTCGTCGTCTTCTTCCGACTTATAAAGAGCAATATTAAATGTCCAGGTCTAGGTTGGTGATCCAGTTCATTGCTTCAAGTGATGCGTAGGGATGGCAGAGATATCATCAGGATGTGATTTTTTTGGACATTGAGTTCCATAATTTGACAGCTGTTTCTGCAGTCACAAATAGGTTTGTGTCTCAGTCCCCATTGAAGGAGAAGGTAGGCACATCTGCTCTTTGGATACTGGAAAAATCCTTGTTCCCTCATTCAATGAAACTCCTGAAAGATTCTCGTGTTGTGATGAGTTTGGGTGGGTGAATGAATGCCAGTATGGGAAGCCATGGCTGTAGCATTGATTTTATTGTGCCTGTAATGATTCACATGGTAAAGTTGAGAACTGATGTGTCCAGATGAGTGAGCAGTATTCTGTGGTAGAGTAGACAAGGGCCAGTGAAGACGTCTGTAGAGATTTTTTTTCAGTGGCTCCCAAGTTTGATCTTGCCACTTGCTAAATGAGATTTATACGCATCTTTATTTTATCATGAATATTTTTCAAGTGCTGGTGGTATGTAAGGCATTTGTAATTGTCAGTGATGTTAAGCAAAACAAAACTGAAAGAACATAAGGTTGCAAAGTCAAGCACTCAAAAGTTAGGAAATGCTAAAATTAAGGCAGTGCAGCCTTTGCTACAGCCCCTAATTGACAGGAGGAGGTATTGCAGGGAAAGTCCTGCTCAAACCCTGCAGCCCTGAGCTAGAACATGCTCAATGCAAATGGAATTTGGCAGCTTTTCTCCAAAGATTCCAGCAAGTCTCTACTGAGCATGCATGAACTTAGGTTTTACAGAGGCTCATAACTTTGCCAAATTTAGGTGAGTTTTCACAGAAATAGCAAAAAGCGCTTCCCTGATACAAAGAACATAAGAATATAAAAACATAAGTACAGTCATCCTGGGTCAGATAAAAGGTCCATCTAGCCCAGTACCAGTAGCAATGCTACGAGCTCTGCTCATAATATACTCAGAGGAGATTAACAAATTGTCATAGCCATGAGAAAACTAAGAGAGAATGGAAACTACTTCCGGTGCAAAGTGGTAGATACATAGACAAAGTTTCTGGAGAAAATTATAAATTAGTCCACGAGATGCAAATTAATGTCTGGGATGGGAGGGGACTGAGGAAAGAATGAATGGCACCAAATCAACCAAATCTATATCCATCAGGTTGGTTTGGGAGGGCTTTTTCCTGCTAAAAATATGTTATGTTCTTATAAACAAACTGGCTGCTTCCTTCTCATTTAAATACACTGAAAAGTGCGTACTAATATGATTGGCCTTGTATAGCCTCTCTTCAGAAGCAGTGATATTTAATAGTAAATTTATGTTACTTTTTAAAGAAGGTATACCATAAAGGTCTCCAGATTTGGTCAATGTGTTTTAATTTATACACACTTTAAAGGTTACATTCCTCAGGTCCCTTTCAGTAACATCATCCTTTTATTTCGTTATAAGATGTGATTGTGTACAACATGATTAAAGGATCTTATGAAATAGAATGGGATGTAATAATAATAATGCACTAGAAACTAGTTACCAGGAAATCATTTTCTCATAGTTCAGTTTTACTGTAACCAAAGATTTTAGTAGAGCTGAGTTCACAAAGGACCGGATCCTGATGTGTACTGATTACCCACAATGTCCAGGGAAATCACTTGGTTTAGAGATACATAGTAATTTATACTTGTATATTTTCCCCTCCCTCCTCTCTAGAGCACCTGCATAGACTATCTAGAGAATAATAATATGCTTGGGGCTAGATTGAGAAGTCCTAACTCATTTTGATAAGAACCTACTAACATGAGTAGTCCTAACATTTGTGGGGGTACTCATGTGAGTATGTGCTCACCTATATTAAGACTGCACAGTCTTGCTCTTCGACTCTTATGCAGATTGCATATAAAATGGGCCATCTTATACTGTACTGTTTTCCCCTCTTGCAACAAAAGAAACAGCTACTTGAAAATCAATGAAGATGACTTTTCATTGCCCAACACCATTTCCTTTTGCCCTGAGAGCACTGTGTAGTAAAGCTTTAGTGGTAGGCAAGGTGTACCCTAGGTGTTTACATCTTGTAGAAGAGCAGGAGTGTGAGGAAGAAAGGTGAAGTCCTGGGGTAGAGTCATAGTGCTCCATGCGTTACTCCTTTCCTTTGCTGCCCTTATCCCTAGCACAGAGAGATGGTCATTATGGAGATGAGCTTGGCTAATGATCACATGCCTTCATGAACAATATCCTGTGATAGCTTCAGTTACAGAAAACCCCTTGGAACTGTCACCTGATGTGCTGAATTTACCTCTGAGCCCATTTTCCCTGCCAGCTTGGGACACCAGGACTCTGCCCTGTTGAGCCAGACACACTAGCCGGCTGCACCACCTACCCAGGTCTGCTCCACGCCCCCAAAGCTGCAGACTTTAACCAAAAACTACTCAGCGGGTCACCTGTCTCCAGCACTCAGACACCCAGTTCCCAGTGGGATCCAAACCCCCAAATAAATCCATTTTACTCTGTATAAAGCTTATAGAGGGTAAACTCATAAATTGTCTCCCTCTATAACATTGATAGAGAGATGTGCACAGCTGTTTGCTCCCCCACATATTAATCACTAACTCTGAGATTGTCAATAAACAAAAGTGATTTTATTAAGTATAAAAAGTAGGATTTAAGTGGTTCCAAGTAATAACAGACAGAACAAAGTAAGTTACCAAAAAAATGAAACAAAACACACAAGTCTAAGTCTAATACATAAATAAACTGATTGCAGGTAAATCTCACCTTTGGAGATGTTCCAATAAGCTTCTTTCACAGACTAGACTTCTTCCTTGTCTGGGACAAATCCTTTCCCCTGGTACAGTCTTTGTTAGATCCAGCAGACATATCAGGTGGTAACCATGGGTTTTCTCATGACTGCAGACTTTTTTGTTCTGTTCCACCCTCTTTTATATCTTTGGCACAAGACGGGAATCTTGTGTTTGTCTGTCTCTCTGCTCTTCCTTCTGAATGGAAAGCACCAGGTTTAAGATGGATTCCAGTTCAGGTGATGTGATCACATGTCCTGTGAGACCCCCTAGTCTCCATTCTTCCAGGGCTGGCCCGCTCCTACCTGAGAAGGTTTGCAAATAAACAGAGCCATTTACAACCAATTGTCCTCATCAATGGGAGCCATCAAGATTCTAAACCACCATTAATGCCCATACTTTGCATAATTACAACAGGACCTAAGAGTTATGCTTCATATTCCTAGTTTCAGATACAAGAATGATACATTCATACAAATAGATGAACACACTCAGTAGATTATAAGCTTTGTAATGATACCTTACAAGAGACCTTTTGCATAAAGCATATTCCATTTACCTCATATTCACATTTATAAACGTATTTTTATAAAGCATATGAAGGGAAATGTCACACATCCTTTCACCGTAGAGCCTTCACCCATTCTCCTGTAGAACGTATGATAGACAGAAGGAGTGCTGAAATTGCCTTTGGCCAGCAGTAGGCTGAAAAAAAACATAGACCCTGGAATTATACAATTAAAGACAGAAAAGTCCTTGACAGTTCTGTGTAAAACTCCCCACCATTTTATGGCTTCACATTTTCTTGACCCTCTAAATATAGGAATAGTACCAGTTTTTCCAGGGCTCACTACTCCTTCACAGCAGCAGAATATGGACAATGGATTTCAAAAAAGTGGATTTTAAGAAGCTCAGCAAACTAGTAGGTAAGATGCCATAGAAGAAAATCTTTGGGAAAAAAGAGATCAGGCGAGTTAGCAGTTGCTAAAATAATGATTAGAAAAGGCACGCCACCATACTGTCTTGATTCAAAGGCGAGATAGGAAGAATAGTAATATGGCTCCATCAGGAGCTGTTTAATTATCTTAAAATCAAAAAAAGACTGAGAGGGGACCTGCTAACAGTTTTCAAATAAATTAAAGGGTGTTATAAAGACAATGGTAATCAGTTGTCCTCCATTTTCCACTGAAGATAAGATGACATCATCGACTTAATCTGCAATTCTGGAGATTTAGGTTGGATATTAGGAAAATCTTTGTAATCGTAAGGGTAGTTAAGCTGTGGAATAGGCTTCCAAGGGAGGTTATGGCATCTCTGTCACTGGAAGTTTTTAAGAACAAGTTAGACAAACCAGTCAGGGTTGGTCTAGGTTTACTTGATCTTGCCTCAGTGCAGAGAGCTGGACTACATGACTTCTAGAGGTCCCTTCCAGCCCTACATTTCTATGATTCATTCCAAGCAAGCTTTTGAAACTCTTAGTAACAAAGATGTTTTCTTTTGCCCTTGTAACTGTGCTTTTTTAATAATTTACAGGATGTAACTCACTCTTTAGCAGCTTTCAATGGTTCTAATTACTTAACTATCTATTGTGGCATAATTAAAAAGCCTTTTAAAGTTTCGCTTCCCTCCCACAGATAAATAGATTCCAGCCTGTAGGATGTGACCTAAGCTTCTTCCATAGAACATTAAGGCAAAGGATTCTTTCAGGCTCACAGTAACATCCACCTCTCCTGTCACTATAAAGCACTTTTTACTCATGTCCCTAAATAGTCTCACTGACTTCTTCCCTGCTGTTTGGTATTCACTGTTTCAGTTGTGTTTTTAAAGGGCACTGTGGGGCTTAAAATATGTCCTTACCTACGTGTTATTAATAAATCCTCAGATTAAAGCAAAAATAACTACTACAATTTCCATGTATCTGATGAAGTGGGTTTTAGCCCACAAAAGCTTATTCCCAAATAAATTTGTTAGGTTCAAAGATGCCAGAAAGACTCCTCATTGTTTTTACTAAAATCTGTTATTTCTTATGGGTATTTTTTCATTTTTTTGCATTTTTTTCTCCTCTAATATGATCAAAATATTTTAGACAGCTTCATCCTACGCATCTTGCATAATACTAGAAACAGCAGTTAAAACTGGCTCAAAACATATTGGACCAGAACCACACCTAGTGCAAACAAGTGGCTCAATGCAGTTCTATCCCAGCTGAAAATCAGGCCCATCTGCTCACCACACTGAGCTGAGTGGTGCAGGTAGTTCTGCCTATAGTTAAGGTTGCTCACTAGAAGGTCCTGTTTTTAGTTGCTTAAACTTTGCCAGGCAGTTGAGGCTGAAATTTTCCTTGCTAGGCATCTGCCTAAAGATGTTTATTAGGCTTGGTTATTGGTTTGCTGTTGGTTTAGTTTGTTCAAATTTCAGCTAAAATGATTGAGGCACCTACAAGAACAAAATGAGGGGGAAATGTGATGTTTTTCTGTGTTACAAATTCGTGGTACTGTTTTGTTGAGAAGCTGTAGTGCCTCTGTGCATTGTAACAGTGACTTGAAATTTGACAGTGGGATTGCATTAGTGTCAGGAATGTGCCTTTTGCCATTCCAGTGAAAATGTGATTCAATTCTAAACCTTCAAAAAATATCTAATTTGCACATACTCACTGGAGACTTGTTAGATTTTTGGCAGCTAAAATGTCCATTTGCATTGAGCATGCTGTATCCCCCAATAGCTCCTACATGCAAACATGGCCCAGAGAACGACTGAGTTTGCTCCATCCTGGGGCCGTGGGAGCTGAGCAGCAGGACTTTTCCTGAAATTGGTTCTCCAGGCAGCCAGAGGGTGCAGTTGCACCAGGCACAGGAACTGAAAGCGGGAAGACTTGTCTCTCCTGTGCTCTCAATGCTTCCTCTGCTGCCACCCAGGCAGCCTGGAGGAGAATGAGGAAGATACCTGACTGGAATTAAGGTTGCCAACTGTCTAATGACACAAACCCAAACACCCTTGCTCCACCCCCTGCCACACCCCTCCCAAAGGCCCTGCTCCTGCCCCACCCCTTCTCTGAGGCCCCGCCCTACTCACTCCATCCCCCCTCCCTCCGTCACTCGCTCTCTCCCACCCTCACTCACTTTCACCAGGCTGGGGCAGGGGATTGGGGTGCAGGAGGGGGTGCGGGCTCCAGCCGGACAGCACTTACCTCGGGCAGCTTCTGGTCTAAGTCATTGTGGGGTTAAGGCAGGCTCCCTGCCTGCCCTGGCCCCACGCTACTCCCGGAAGCAGCCAGCACATTCCTGCAGCCCCTGCTGGGGGGAGGCGTCTCCATGCACTGCCCACACCCTAAGCACCAACTCTGCAGCTCCCATTGGCTGGGAACTGTAGCCAAAGGGTGCTGCAGGGGCGGAACCTGCTTTACCTCACTGTGCCGCCGACCAGGAGCCATCTGAGGTAAGCGAGGCCAGGAGGCTCTGCACACTGCCTCCTCCGTGCGTCGCTCCCAGAAGCAGCCAGCATGTCCCTGCGGCCTCTTGGGAGTGACAGGGAACTCTGCGCACTGCCCCTCCCTGCGGGCACTGCCCCCACAGCTCCCATTGGATGGAGTTCTTGGCCAATAAGAGCTGCGGAGTCGGTGCTGAGAGCACGAGCAAGTGCGTGGAGATCCCTGCTCTCCCCCACACAGGGCTGCAGGGATCTGCCAGCTGCTTCCGGGAATGGCACAGGTCTAGGGTAGGCAGGGAGCCTACCTTAGCCTTGCTGTGCTATCAGATGTTTAACGCCTAAAATCTCCCGATTTGACTTCAGTAGCCTCCGGGAGACGGAACTAGATTCTGGGAGACTCCCGGCAAAATCGGGAGGGTTGGCAGCCCTAACTTGAATGTTGGGGTGGAGGTGGAGAGGGGGTTGCAGGAACCCTAGAGTGGGAAGGATTAAGGGATGGGCAGGGGGTAGGGCACGAGGCAGAATTACCACTGGCCAATATTTTACCGGCCTGGAAGTTTTGTTTTTTGGGGTTTTTTTGGATTTGCCAGATGCCAGAAAAATAATTAAATCTGCCTGTTTTTTTTTTTAAGTGGGTCTAAAGATTTACATTATTATCACAGTACATGGGGATATATAATGGTAAAAGTTTCTGTGTCCAGCGAAATATGCTGCAGTGTTCCCGCTTCCACAGTTCAATTGATAACAGATCAAAACTGTTGAAAATACACAAGCTGTCTGCCCACCAACATGCAAGCGGACCACACGGTGTGTGAGAGAGGGTTTGAGTGACTATAAGTGGCTGTTGAAAGGCGGGGTTGCGGAGTTGCATTGTGATTGGGGGTTGGAGTTGCAGCAGACTTGCCTGCTGGGTGGTAGTGCTGGGTTTTGGGGGTTTTTTGCATTTCAAAGGGGTAACCCTAGCTGGGATGCAGGCAGTGAAGTTGATTGGAGCTGTACTTTGAACATATTAAGGGTTATAAAAATGCTTAATTCACTGAAAAATTAGGCCCTCAATGTCTCAGATTGGGTGCCTCAAATTAGTGGCCCCTTTTGAAAATGTTGGCATCAGTCTATGGCCCAGTTCCTTGTCTGTAAAATGGAGATAGCCTCAACTTCTCACCTCACCGGGGTGTCATGATGATAAATTAATCAATGTTTGTGACACATTCAATTACTACAGCAAGAAACGCTCATGAGGAAATTAATAATTTTATATTCAGTGCAGGGTTCAGATGATGAGAGGTAAATGAGGCCACCTATTGAATGTGAAGGAAAAAAACATTGAATAAGTATCCATTTAGTGAATGGGGTGGGGGTCCGATGGGGAAAAATAATATGGATCATGTAATGCATACGCACAAGGGGGTAGAGTAGGGTAACACAGGCAACCTAAATTCTGGTATTTCCTAACAATTAAGTGCTTTGGAAGCATAACTTTTTTCTGACATAGTTTTTTTGTAGATGTAATAAATAATATCTCATGAGCTAGTACAATATTACACTGTTTGTGTTGCAAATGTTTTAGGGATAAGAAATTAGGGCTATATCAGGAATCCGGGAGCCTGGGTTCTGATAGAATAACTCACTGCAAGACTTTTTAGGATTATCAAGGGAGAAGGAATGGGGCGAAGGATAATAGCGTAAATAGGGGATTCTCAATAGGCTTTTTAAATAGGGGAAATAGGGATTTTTCTCTGAAGAAGAGTAAAAGTCACATTTACATTATGTATCAAGAAAAAAGAGATGCAGGAAGTTGTATATCCTTTGGGTTGGGATTGAACGTTAGATTCCATGCGTGTTATCCTGGCCCCACTGAAGTCAAATGGGTGATTAGGTCCATCAGTAGCTATTAGCCTAGATGGGCAGGGATGGTGTCCCTAGCCTGTGTTTGCCAGAGGGGATGGATCACTTAGTGATTGCCTGTTCTGTTCATTCCCTCTGGGGCACCTGTCATTGGCCACGGTTGGAAGACAGAATACTGGTCTAGATGGACCTTTGATCTGAGTCAATATGACAGTTCTTATGTTCTTTTGCCATCGATTTCAGTGGGGACAAGATTTCACCACAGGTCTTCAATCAAGAAGACTATGCCTCAGTCCTTGGTGGGGCTGAACAGCCTGAATAAGACTGAATGTCATTTCATTTGGCTACCTGAATTATGGGTTAAAGAGGCACCATACAAAAGAAGGAATTCTTTGAAAAAGTAAATGCAGCTTTTATTTCTGTGTTGCATTTACTGAGAGGAGAACTGCTGATGTTCCCAAGTAGCTGAGTCAAGACCTATGGAGAGCCTGCCATTCCTCTGTTACCCTTGGGGGTCAATGGCATTGGCTGCTTTACAGCAGAATCAAATAACAAAAATACAAAGGTTTTCTTCACAAATTGGCTCTTTTGTGTCTTTTCCATTACAGCCTCCAGATAGTGAGAGAGGCAGTTAGGAAACTGGCATTTAGCAAGCTTCTAAGTTAGCCAGTTCCATGCTGATATTGTAAGGAGAAAAGGGGGACTCCTTTGTCAGTCTAATGGAGAAGGTACAAGGTCCTCACTTACATCATTGCTGATTCGGCTTAATAACACTGATCTCAGCTGTTTCTATAGTCAGTTTCTCACTCAAACCACTCCAGCCTCTGATGTCACATACTAAACTGGTTCAGCTCTGATCCGTTCTGAAAAATCCTCCATGGGAAGCACAGATGCTGCAGGAACTGGAGTTGGTGGGTTAGCAAGTAATATTCTTCCCTGTGAATAGGTGTTGAGCCAAAGACCATAGCATGCAGTAGTGAGCAATGTACTAAGAAAGGTGCCATATTTTGGATGTTAAGCTGGCATGCTGATGTGTCCTTCCTTGATGACCAAAAATTAATGGTGCTTTCTTTTTTTTTAAGATCAGCAGATATAGTTGTAGTGCCATAGCTATCTTCTAGTTTGGGTACTTATATTCTGCTTCCCAAAAGACCTTTTGCAAGTTCATTTGGATATGATATGTTTCATTTCCTTTCCTGAATTATTGTGAAATATTCCTGTTCTTATTGAACCCAGATGTGGTTGCATTTTGTGGCATGTGGAGGGATTCCAGTATATGGCATTAATATTGTGAAATTCCCATAGCTGCTTCTGGATAAAAAGTGGTATATGAATGCAACATATGCATATAGCGTATTATTTATCCCTAGTCAGGCATTCTATGGCATGCTAAGATTTTTGAATGGAGACTGAAATGCAGATGAAAAGTGCAAACTGTCTTTGCAATGGAATGAACATTTTCCTTAATGAAAAATGAAAGAACGAGATGAGGAATTAAGAGGAAAAGGCTGTAACACCTAAAACAGATTATAGAAGCATGTAGGAGCGACATGCTAAATCCATAAAGTGGTGATATAAAGAGAACAGGAGCCATTATTGTAATTTGTCAACCAGGATAGAACTTGCAAAATGTTACGTTAAATGTTAAGATAAAGGTTATGACCTTGCTCCTCCATTAACTTACACATTTGTGTAGCCATCTGATGTGGTCGTGTTTTTCACTCACATCGCACCAGTGAAAATTGGTAAATTTGGCTCTGCAAACTCAAAGAACAGTTGAAAAGTGAAACAGCCAGTCATGGAATTGTCATTGAAGGTGATATTTAAAGCCTTTGAAACTCACTGTTGGCAATGTTTCAGAATAATGAAGTCAACCCTGCTCTAAGCTAAATGACCCATTAGCATTACCTACTGATGCAAAAGTGTCTATGATTTTTTAGAACTGGACAAGGGTTTCAAGACAGTCTTTGTCATTTTAAGCAAAGGCGATGCTCCCTTATTGACTTGAAATTACTTAAGGCTAAAGGTAAACAAAAGGATGCAGCAGGCCCTTTATCTCATGTGCTCAGCTCTTCAGAATATATTTGGTTAAATTCCCTGTTGGAAGTGAAGTTTAAGTCAAACAAAAGGGGAAATGAACCTTAATGGGTGGAAAAATGAGTTAAAATTATAGAAGAAGATGATGGGAAGAACCAGAGCCCACTGGCATTCTCCTCACTACAGTCATGGCAAACTGACTTAGACACATATGCCAACATGATCATAATGTTCCCCACACAGAACCAGAGGAAAAATGGAAATCTATCTGCATTCCTTGCCAGTGTGCCTGAAGAATTCCTTATCAAAACATGCATAATTTATCTAGTGAACAATCCCCTGTCATACAGTCCCAGCTTCTAGCAGTCAGAGGTTTAGGAACACGCAGAGCAAGGGGTTGCATCCCTGACTATCTTGGCTAAGAGTCATTGATGGACAGATTATCCTCCATGAACATATTGACTTCTTTTCTGAACCTAGTAGGTATGCTTTTCACCTTCACAACATGCCCTGACAATGGGTTCCACAGGTTGACTGTGCACTGTGTGAAGAAATATGTCCTTCAGTTTGTTTTAAACTTGTGGTCTGTTAATTTCATTGGGTGACCCCTTGATTCTTTTATTATGTGAAAGGGTAAATAACATTTATTTATTGAGTTTTTCACATCATTCGTGATTTTACAGAGCTCTAACATATCGTCCCTTAGTCATCTCTTTTGTGAGATGAACAGTCCCAATCCTTTTAATCTCTCCTCATATGGAAACTGTTTCATATCCCTAATCACTTTGTTGACCTTCTCTGTACTTTTTCCAATTCTAATATATCTTTTTTGAGACATAATGGCCAGAACTGTATGCAGTATTCAAGGTGTGGGCATACTATGAATTTATAAAATGACTTTATGGTATTTTCTGTCTTCTTATCTATCCCTTTCCTAATGTTTCCTAACATCCTGTTAGTTTTTTGAAATGCTGCTGCACATTGAGCGAATTTTTCAGAGAACTATCCACGAGTCCAAGATCTCCTTTTTGAGTCGTGACAGCTCATTTAGACACCATTATTTTGTATGTATAGTTGGGATTATGTTTTGTAATGTGTATTACTTTGCATTTATCAACACTGAATTGCATCTGCAATTTTCTTGCCCAGTTACCTCATTTACTTTTCCTTTAGACAAAAGTGGACATCAAGGTTACAACTTCCAGGAGCAAAAATCTGGCTCTTGACCTTAATCTGAATGGAAATCAGGGTGTTTGGATGCTGAAAGCATCTTTGCTGGCCTACGAAATGATCTCTATTTTTGCATGGCTGGGATTATTACAAATCTGTGCCAAGACAGCGTCTTCTCCTGGCAGGAGGAAGGTAGTCTTGTCCCTTTTGGCCAACCACCCAGCACTGTCCAAATCCCTGATTTAACATGATAGCAATAAGTGAGTGTCCGCAGATGATGGCCTGAGTGGAAAGAGCAGGTGAGGAGTTTCAAGGGAGGATTTTCCTGAGGAAGGTGCACAGAAGGGTGGATCTGCAATGAGTAAAAGGCATGTCTTCTGTAGCCTAGCATCCTGCGTATGACTCAGCCAGTCCTGGAAATGGAAATCGATGTGCAGCGATATTTCTTCACGGACTTTCTCTGCATCGTCCCATGAACACGTACATGCATTTATTTCTGTTTCCTTTTCTCTCTTAGCAACGAGCCAGGAAGATGAAGTGCTGCCTTCTCGCTGTCGGAATGGCCGTTCTGCTGGTTGTTGTCGTCATTATTGCTGTCTCCGTCAAACACTGATCCCGCTGAGATTTCTACAGGTGGGAGTTTGTATCTGACTCTTTATGATGTGATCTGGATGAAGGCTGGGATAAGTGGATGGCTCAGGGTTGTGGTGATGACTAGAGTGGTGTATTTCTAATTTGCTGGTTCATATCCAGCCCTCAGAAGTTAGATGTGACAATCATTACCCTCTAAAGGATGCTGGGGGGCCTAGGTCAAATGTGTGAGTGGCCACAGTCCAATTCTCAGAAGACATGGGAAAACTTGCATTCCTGTTTTCTATTCTGCACTCATGCTTTGAGGAAATTGAGGCCCTCAGACTCCAGTGCAGTCTTCCTGGCATCTTTATCTAACTTTCTATGCATGCCGAAGCCTGTCTGATGTCTGGGCCAGGTGGAGATCAATCCTTGGTAGGGTTGCAGAAATCTCCTGCTTATTTGTGCAGCTCGTGTGAGGAACGCTACAGCCGTGCCTTCTGCCTCTTTCTGTATCGGGGGGAACCATCTGCACCATGGATAGACCTTGCACAGTGTGTCGCCTTAATCACACCGAGCAGTTCAAGAGACACATCACTTCCCGAGGCATCCTCCCTCCCCCACTCCTCTGGGTTCA
Organism: Dermatemys mawii; assembly: GCA_007922305.1. Classification (NCBI taxonomy): domain Eukaryota; kingdom Metazoa; phylum Chordata; order Testudines; family Dermatemydidae; genus Dermatemys; species Dermatemys mawii. The sequence goes on from ML677507.1 coordinate 3,594,548, forward strand.
GCTGGCTCTGCATTACCCTCCAAACAGGGCTCTGTGAAAATTGCACAATTTATCTCTGGCTTTCTTTTTATTTCTCTCTTTTGCATCTCAACAAGCTGCACAGGCCAGATTCTGCTCAGGCATGCCACCGTAAATCTGGCATAACTCCAGTGACCTAAATGACGTCACTCTGGATTTACACTTGTATGTCTGAGAACACAATCCAATCCCAGGTGCTACTTTATGTGAGTATGTAGTGATGTTAGGAGTGTAGAAAATCAAACATCCTCAAGTCCTGGAAATCACAAATCTTATCAACCCGTGGCTAAATCGGGAAGGATTTAAAGCCTATGAGGACATGTCTACACAGCAAAGAAAAACCTGTGGCTGGCCCATGACTGTGGGGCTTGGGCCGTGCAGCTGTTACATTGCTGTGTAGACATCTGGGCTTGGGCTAGAGCCCAGACTCTAGGATCCTGCGAACTGGGAGGAGGGCCCCAAAGCTCTCAGCTGGCATGGGCCAGTCGCGGCTTTTTCTTTGCTGTGGAGACATACCCAGAGTAACACTTTATTTTTAATCTGTTAGATTGGTGCAGTCACAGAGCCAAAAGAACCTAATGATAATAAAAAGCCCAGCAGGAAAATTAGAGTTAATCTTCTTTCAGAATCTCATGTGTTTGGGGAGGGGATCCTAATGACTCGGCTCAGCCTTTGGAAAAACTGAGCGGTCAATATTCCCGTCATCCTTCAGTGGTTGAACAACTAACTCCCTAGTGCCTAAAACACCAGTTCCTCAACAGGAGCACCAATAAAAACATAACAACTGGAATGGATTATATTGGATTCAGCCTGAACATGTCCTCTTATTTCATCTCACGTGAGAGAAGCACCAACATGGTGACGTAATGACATCTGATCTTTATATACCACTTGTCAGGCAGAAGGATCCCAAAATGCTGTACAAACTACTCACTTATATAAAGGTATCACTATCTAGGGAGAAATGCATCAGCTGTTGTTTTTTTTCCATGCCCAGCAGCTCTACACAACAATTCAAGGCCAAAATTGAAGAATCTAATTAAGAGACAGAAAATAAATATTCTAGTTTGAATGAGGCTAGGACACTGAACCTAACATCCTTAGACTTATAAAATGTGCTGTGAGATCTATAATGAGGACAACTAGTTTGGACTCCAGTTTTACATTTCATCAAGGACAGGCTACAGCACAGGGCTCCTGAGTCTTTGCTGGACCATTGCTTTATTGCTGAGTCAGTGGGAAAGTAACTGCCTGCTAAATCACTTCTGATTTTAATCCCATCCTGGTACCAATCAGGGCCAAATATCCCTAGCTTTCAAGTTCATGTCCCAGGATGAGAATGTCACTACACCGAGAGTCCCCAGACCCAACTGATATTTTGTCCAGTTTTGGGGCCCACACAACAACAAGGATGTGGAAAAATTGGAAAGAGTCCAGAGGAGACCAACAAAAATGATTAGGTGGCTGGAGCACATGACTTATGAGGAAAGGCTGAGGGAACTGGGATTGTTTAATCTATAGAAGAGAAGACTGAGGGGGGATTTGATAGCTGCTTTCAACTACCTGAAAGGAGATTCCAAAGAGGATGGATCTAGACTGTTCTCAGTGATACAAGATGACAGAACAAGGAGTAATTGTCTCAAGTTGCAGAGGGGGAGGTTTAGGTTGGATATTAGGAAAAACTTTTTCACTAGGAGGGTGATGAAGCACTGGAATGGGTTACCTAGGAAGGTGGTGGACTCTCCTTCCTTGAAGGTTTTTAAGGTCAGGCTTGGCAAAGCCCTGGCTGGGATGATTTAGTTGAGGTTGGTCCTGCTTTGAGCAGGGAGTTGGACTAGATGACCTGAGGTCCTTTCCAACCCTGATATTCTATGATTCTATGACCTAGCTAATGATTAATTTGTAATAGATTTTTTTAAAATAATGATTTCAGCAACCCTGATCCCCCAAAATAAATAAAAGTCCTTATAACAAGGAAAAAGCAGATTGTTCTTTCACAAATCAGATGTGAAGCAGGTACAGCAAATCCATTCCTTCCATAGGATTCATCGTTTGTTACTTGAAAAATAAACAAGAGAGTGGCTCTTCTTGTGAATTTCCTAAGTAACAGTGGTACCATCAATTCTTCAGCTCAGTGCACGCAGAGGGACCAGCTGTTCTTATGAAATCTCCAAGTCCTATCCTAAGTATGTCACTTCATCTCCTGAGGCATTCTTGACTGAGGATGGAGAAAAAAGCATCCATTGCATCCAGTGAGGTTATGGAGAAACTCCTGGAGATGTATGTATGTTTTTTGTTTCCACTTCGGGGATTAGGAAGTAACCAGGCATTTTGGAGTCAAATTATTCATCATGTAATCATGTTGCAGCTGCTCTCTTGGTCATTCTGGTATAAGTCACTGAACATCTTAAAGGGATAGTATCCTGGTGACTGTCCTAGAAATCTCTCTATGTTAACAATTCCTTTGCTTTATAATTGTTAGAATTCCTGATCCTGGAAGCATATCTCCATTGTCTCTCTCTGACTTACTTATAAACAAAGTGTTTCCACCTTTGGACTTAGTCCCAGAGTCTAGGATACTTCATGGGCAAGTGAGTGGAGAAAACCAAGAGAACATACACAAAAAAGCCACTAAAATGATTTGAAGGCTTGGAACAAATGCCTTACAGTAAGAGAGTTAAAGAGCTCAGTCTGTGTAGTTTATCACAAAGAAGATCAAGAGATGACTTCATTATGGTGTATCCCTTCATGGGGAGAAAACACTGGGCACTGAAAAGGTTCTTTAACAGAGAAAGAAATAATGAGAACTGATGGCTGGAGCTGAAGCCATACAAATTCCAATTAGAAATAAGGCACACAGTTTTAACAGTGACAGTGATTAGTCATTGGAACAAACTACTGAGGGACGTGGTGGATTCTCCATCTCTGGATGTCGTCAAACACAAGTTGTTGGGCTCAGTGCATGGGTAACTGGGTGAAATTCTGTGAACTGTGATAGACACAAAGCCAGTCTAGGTCTCTTCAGGCCTTAATCTGTAAATTTAAGAGGATTTGGATAGAGGTAATTGTATAAAAGAGCCCTTCACTTCTCATTTGCCGATTCATGTTCAACTTAGGTCAGTCAAGACTTCAGTGTTGTTGCCATCTGACGGCAGCTTGGTGGTCTATGTGAAATCAGTCCACCAAGTGTCCTATATCCATATCTCTTATCATGGCAACTGTTACCCTCTTTAGCAGTCTCAGTAGACACTATTTCTTGGTCTAGTCTGTTTCTCCCTGTTCTTTGGAGCTTTGCTACATAGTTCAGATTCAGATCTCAACTTTCCCAAAGTTCAAGAGGCGATAAAATCTAGACATTCCAGCCCTTCTATACTTTTAACGAATTGAGACACAGCCTTAAGGGAACTGTTAAATGAAATACCTAGTGCAGTTACTCATTTCTTTCCCTCCAGTATGGGGGCCCAATTCTACATGGAGGGAGAGAATCAGGCTCGTGGGGTTTCACCATTCCCTGAACATATGGTGCACTCTCTTACTCACTCTCTCTCTCAGCTTAAAGTGAAATAACCGTCAGATCAAGCGGGAGAAATTGCTTTGACTTGTTTTTTTTCCCCCCTTGCCATCACAGTTAGCCATATCCAGTCCATTTAATTGGTGCATTCTGTGACAAAGTGCTTTATCTCGCCACTCCAGGACACAGACTCTAGCAGCTTGTTTGATATGTTTTTTGTTTTGATTTTTTCCTCATTCTTTCAGGTCTTGGCTATTTTCTTTTGTGCCTTATACTCTGTTATGCCCCTCTGTACTCTACACCTGGTCGTGTGACTATAGCCGGAATAATAAAATCCACAATTTTAGTGCACAGCCGCTGGGTATGCTCTCAGGACCATAGGAATGCCACTATCAAGGGCATTTTGCTGTATAGCCTAAGCCACTCCTCATCTCAGAGCCTGAAACCTAAGAGTTGGACTCAAGGCAGCAGGAGAGATTTCTGAACTACTGGATTTTGCTAAATCAGCTTCAGAGAGCCCTACTTGGTGTCATTAATACTGAACTTCTCCAGTACACCAGAGGAATTTCAGAGACAATAAACGGTGCCCTGTGAAGTTGAGGGAAAGGGTTTCCAAGGATGAAACCCCAGTGAATGCAATTGGAGACTCTTTTTGTGAGGATTATATAGACTGTTGAGGACACTGAGGACAAAACTGACAGCTGGCATTGGTGTTCTGTTAGCTCCCAGAACATGGTGCTTACAATGCTCTCTCTTCACTAGCTCAAGACTGGAAAGACTGGCCACCCTCGTGATAGAAATTCTGTGGCGTGTTCTGTGTGTTTCTTGCACTGTGCCATCATGTGGCAGCCATAACAGCAATTCCTGCCTATGAGGCAATGTGGGATGTAGCAATAAATCGACCTAATGAACATCGTAAATAAGGGCAAAACATGAATAGCTTTGTTCCATGGAATTGCTTTTTGCTTTTTAAACTGATACCATGGGACCAGCTTTACTTATTGGCTCTGCTTTTACCATGCTCTGTACATTTCTTAGTGGTCATGAGAGAGGCCCAATTTACAGTCCTGTGTCAGTCTCAAGAGCCACAGAGGATGTTGTCATATTTGCTAGCTGCCAGTCAAAGACTGAATTAATCCACCACCCTGTTCTCTGAGCTGCCTGTGTCATTTGTTGAGGAATTTACAAACGGGCCAACAGTCAATAACTCAGCAAAAGCTCTTTTGTTCTGGAAGTGATTCTACTATTCTTCATCAAGGTATATTCAATATTTATAGTCTCTTGATCTGTAATTAATGCTTCAGATCCTGAAGTCCTTACTCAGTTTTTACTCTGGCAAGATTATTGAGCCAGATTCTTACAGTGGTTTAAATGAAATCAGAATCTGGTGGTCAGTTTCAGAAGGAGTATTTACAGAGTTTTCTTAAGACTTCATCTGATCTTGATGCTTGTTGCCTATGCTCCTCTGTTTGTGACTTCACAAGTATGTCCATGGTACCAGTTGCAACGTCACACACAGAAACATCTGACTAAAGCCGAGCAAAGGTTTTTCACTTTTTTTTCTGAAAAATGCTTTTTCAGGGAAATAAAAATTTTAAATAGTCAAAACATTTCATTTTGATTTTTTTATTCAAAACAGCTTTTTAATTTTAAATTAGGCCAGTTTTAAAAAAAACACAAAAGGATGAAAAAATACCCTAAACAGCCAGAATCAAAATACAAAAATATAATGTTGAATCAGCTGAAATGTTTTGGTCAGCTCAGTATTAATCAAAAATGTTAAAAAAATTGTTTTGGGTCAATTCTGAATATTTAGTTTGATTTGAAATTAATGTTTTTCAAGTTTTCTGATTCAACCAAAAAAACTTGAAAAAACGTGGTTTTGGTTCAAATCAAACTGGACTTTATTTTGAATTTTCAGGTTAGCCCCCAAAGCAAAAAATCTGTTATTTGCTGATCTCTACCTATGACTTCAAGGGCAGGGCACCTTGAGCAAATTAAATCTTAACAAGATCCTACTTCAAGCAAAAGTCTTTTTAAAGTAATGTACAAGGAAGGAAATATACAAAGACCTCATCATATGTAGGCAGACTTATTCCTAAATAAGTTTTACCATCATTCACAAGTCATTTTCCCCTCTTAAAGGGCTTAGTCTTCAAGCTGCTGAACACTTGAACTGAATGTCAGAGGGGTAGCCATGTTAGTCTGCATCCACAAAAACAATGAGGAGTCCGGGTGGCACCTTAACTCCTTGTTGTTGCTTGAAATGAAATCAATTGGAGCTGTAGGCATTCGTCACTTTTCATAGTTCAATCTGAATCTTGCGTGGCATCTCTTTTACAATCTATAGCATAATTTAGCATTTCCCCAGGGGCTTCTCATGCATGTTTAATCTGAGAATCTCAAAGTAACTTGTGAACATTAATTTAAACTTTGCAAGACCCTTAACATTTGCCATGACAGCTCATCTCTAAGCATCCAGTGAAATAGCCTGATTTTCAGAGATGCTAAGAATTCAGTTTACATTGATATCAGTAGGACTTACTGGTGCTTGGCCTTTAGGATCATGAGGTTTTTATATCCCTTACATATATTTTTGTTATGATACTTCCAGATGTTCTTGATATCCATATAAATATATGATTCCTTTTTGAATCTTGTTACATTCATAGCCTTAATGACTTCGTCAAACAATGAGTTCCTCAGTTTATTCAGATATTGTGTGAAAAAGTATTTCCTTTTATTAGTTTTTAATTTGTCACCTTTTAATTTAATGAAATGTCACTTTGTTCTTGTATTATCAAACTAACGTTTTCCCCCTGTTGTGCTTAAGTTATCTCTCTACCTGCTTTTTGTGTCTTGGGTTCTCCAAGAACTCTGGAGATCTTTGGGTGCTGGTGGTAAAGTCGGATGGTAGTAGATGCAGGAGATGGGGTGTAGTCATGGTAATTCAGTGATTCTTCTACTCATTGGTTTAAGTGGGTTTGGGAATATGGTGGAGCCCTTGATTTTTTAATATCACAGTGATAGCGTCCTCTTGCCTGGAGAAAGGGACAGTTCTGATTGCTTCCTGAGGGGGAAGGCCATGGGCATAGCTCTTGTGTCCACATTCAGCCTCAGTGTCTAAAGCAGAGGATGCTGGCTCGGTGTATGGATGTGGAGCGAAGGTAGGGAAGGCAGCAGGTAGGCAGGGTTGTGCTATTCTACCTGAAGCCTTGCCTGCATGAGCAAAACAATGAGCTTTGTGAATGTCATATCCATGTCAGGCTCAACAGCTCCCTGGGGAATTCTTTGAGGTCTTGAGGCTTTTGTGTATGGAACAGAGAGGAAAGGAGGAAGAGGATGCTGACTTAAAAGACCAAAGGGGAAATATTAGCAAAATCTTTGTTTTCCCTTGTTATATTATTAAAGGTATATTTTACGGAGTAACCTCAAAATACAATTTTAAAAGTGTGGCCTTTAATGCTAGATCTTTCGGGATATATTTCCCATTGCTACAGCGAGACGAGTGGGGTTATTACATAATCGTGTCTACAGACTCAGCTGCAGAGAATACATAAGTATTTGGTTATTTTCCGTCTGTGGACAACATTGCTAGTGCATTAACAGAAGCCCTGAAGAGGCTGGAATGCGCATCTGCTCTGTCTAGTGATCCACATAAGTATGAAATAAATGCCTGGTAGGACAGGGAAAAATAACCTGAACTTGTAGAAGAAGTTAGAGAGTTAGCAATATGTGACAAGTTGTCCCCTCATGTTCCACCAGCAAGTGCTCTGTGCACTAATTCCCACGTTTCTTCCTCTGAAGCACTGTGGGAATGTTTTCAAAAGAATTCTAAGGCCATGAATCAAGTTAGTAAAAGCTAGGTCTAATTTCCTGTATGTGCTGAGCCGTTTAGAGATAATGGGAGAGGGACACTAGAAATGGCTGTCCAGCTTACGGCTAGAGCCCTATTCAGCACAGACAATGGTTTTAATAGGTCCTTTGGGCAGGATGTGTGTGAAGCATTTTGAGCTGTATTCATTACGTAACGTACAATGTTTATGATTTCGTTCAACTGCCTCAGAATCTCATTTGGACACTATCTTAGCATGCCCAGAAATGTCTCCCACACTTTTTCCATGCCTGTCATGAATAACTTTATTATCAATAAACTTGCAGGAGGAACACTAGCAACAAGCCTCTGCGATTTCATAAGCTGGCCAAAACACAGACCCCACACTTGAAACGGCCTGTTTATAAACAATCAACTTCCATAAAAAAGATGATGCCTCAATAGATATATCTACAGCTGTCAGGTCAACGAGGGCAGTGTGAAGTCTCTGCCATTGCAGAATCAATTTTCCAGGCCTGCTGTGGGCTGTTCATTCTTCCAGTATTGTTTGTGCTGGGTTCAGGTGAGGTTGAATCATTATTTTAACACGCAGTGCCCCTTAGCCCTTTGCACAGTATTGTGCTAACCCTGAGTGTGTCTAATTTCTGCAAGCTGCAGCAGATGTGGAACACAGCGTTCCTCCAGCTTTCAAGGCTTTGCATGTTTAACACTTAAGTTTTGCTGTGAATCAGACAGGGGAACTCTCAGACTGTACTCCACTCCTTTTTTATTGTCTCAAAGACAGTCGAAATGAAGACCTTATACCAAAACCTGCCTGATTGGCGCATAGGAGAAGACTACGGTTTGCCTCATCACCAGACTATCCTCTCTGCTGGGTGAGGTTTGGTCTGATTTTCTTTTTCTAAATAAACCACTCCCCATGTGCTTCTGAATTGCCTTCATGGTCAGTGGATTCATGCACAAATCAAATCCCACTCAGGTATTCATCCTATGCCAGCTAAATAACCAGGAGAAAAACAGTCCCTTTTGGGTTTTCTCCAATTCTGTCTGCGTAATGAAGATCTGGAGATTAGTAATTAGGGAGGGATGAATCAGAATTGTGCCAAATCGTTGCCTCAGACATGATCTAAATTATTTTTAAGGTTCAAAAACATTTTCCCTGCTTATATAAACATTGTTATTCAGAGCCTCAGCTGATGTAAAGTCCCAGGATAAAACCCTGGCCAATATAAAGTCCAATATAAAAACTTTAATTGACTTCAATAGAGTCAGGATTTCACCTCTACTACTTTGTGGGCTTGCTCAGGCCAGGGCCATTGTGATCCTTTGGCTTTACTTTTCAGTGGCCCAGTCCTCTGGTGGTGTAAATGAAAGCAACGCCATTCGGCATGGGAGTTAGGCTCTGAGGATCTGACCCAGTATTTCTAGTCCTGGCCTAAGCCAGGAAGAAAAGGAAATTAGTTTATCTTTCTCTGAAGAATGTGGCACTGGCCACTGTCAGAGACAGGATGCTAGACTAGCTTATCCATCAGCCTGTGCTCCTGTGAGATGTGCCACAGTTTTCAAACAACAAAAAGAGAGCCAGTCATTCTCAGTCTGCTAGAAATGGTCATTTCTCATCTGCTTGAAGAATTTGGGATTCTCTTTGTCTTCTCTGGACCAATTTTGCCTTTCCCTTATTGGGGCTTTTGCAAAAGGATAGCCAGCATCTGGAGGTGAAATCTGGCCCTATTGAGTGGCAAATCTTCCATCGAGTTCAATGGGGCCAGGATTTTACCTGATATTAAAGTGTGAATCGCTGTCTTGTTAGTCTTTACACAGCTGGTGCAGGTTACATATTTCTCTCCATTAATAAGTTCCCATGTTGTTTTCTGGCTTTCTAGAATCTCTCGTCTCCTAGACTCCTTGGAAGCTGTAACTCACTTACCCTCAGTAACAACCAGACAAGGACCATTGCTCATACTACAGACACAGCAGGATGTGCTTTCTCAGCCTATCGAGTCCCTGAGGCTGGGAATGCCCTGCCCTGCTTGATAATTCTTTAACTAGAAAGAAGCTGTGATTGCTCCACGCCTGTAGGATAGCAGCTTTGTAGTCACTGTGTCCCTGGAGTACTTCACCTTAAGCAGTGGTTCTCAATTCGTTTCAGTCCACGGACCACCAGGCCAATCAAAAAATTTTCATAGCCACCTCCTTTTCTTCCTTCCTTCCTTTATTTATTTCTTTATTTTTGCTGGGAGTAGACTGTTTAACTTAGTACTGTCAAAACCGAAATTACTTTCACCCCAATCTGATAAATTCAACGGATGTCAATATAAAAGTTTCTATCTTACCCCTACATTAAAAACCTCATACAAAAACGCCAAAAACGAAAGAAAAAGCATGTAATAAACTATCAAACATAAAGTTGAAAATTGTGTGCAAACTTACATTTTACAACAGAAATTATAAACAAACTAAAATAGCACATTTAGCACAGAACAAACGACATGACAACCACTCAGCACGATGGCAGGAGCTACACTGACACTCAGAGCCTTAGATGGAAGTTACTGGCAACACAACGCTGTCACGTCCTAGATGACGCTATGGATGACACGCTGCGTGCTTGTGAACATGGTGTAAAACAGCCTAATGGCAGCGCCTGCTCACACTATCTGATTGTGGACAATATTCGTGTGGACCACCGAAAAAGTCACTATGGACCACCAGTGGTCCATAGATCATCAGTTGAGAACCACTGCCTTAAGGGGACAAGTGTTTGACGCCATCACTCATTTATACCGGGTCGCTGTCAAATTTTGAATTCTGGGTGAGCCATTAAGAGCAGGCGGGGGAATGATCTGAGTACAGTTGGTCTGGCTAAACTCACGGGTATTTATGAATCTGCTCATATCCTTATTTTCCTGACGCTGTATTCAAATTGCAATGTCAGTAGAATTGCCTGTAGAATTTCACTTTACCGAAGCCATCGTACTAATTCTTCCCTGAAACCAACGCATGTTAGCTAAAAAGCACTTGAGTGGAAGGGGAGGAAAATCCACATCTATGACTGTGATGAGGGACAAACATAGTGATTGCTTCAATTGCAGAGAGGAATTAACTAGTCTGGAGTTAATCAGCAGCCAGATTTCACTTTCATTATCATTTTCATGTAGCTGAAGGCTCCAGTACAGACAGCTAGAGCCTCAGGCCTGTTCTCTGTGTGTCCATGTGCACAGGGTGCCTCCTTTGGAAACAGACTGGCTTGCAAATGGAAGTGGCCTGTACTCATGCAGATTTATTGCAGAAATAGACACTGTTGATTCAAAGTGGCTATTACAAAACAATGTGCATTGTAGGCTGATTTGCTACTGGAGTGACCCGAGCCCTGCGTGCACTTTTCATATTGGAATGAATTCTGTACATCTTGTGTCAGGGGATTTTCTCTTCAATGAATGGTAAAGAAGGGCTGTCACTGGCTCCCATCTGCTTATAAACTGATCAAAGAAGAGAACAATGGTTTCATTCCTGTAGAGAGACAGAAATCCACACTTCTGGTAATCGTTCTTATTGTTGGACTTAAAAATGTGCTAATCTGACAAGCTCTGTGTGAATGCACAAAGATAGAGAGCAACTCATCTGGTGTCAAGGTAGATGGAACCCTTTCCCCCCACATCCCTCCATAGTCTTCCTCTGAACACTCCCATACTCCAGTCAAAACCACTAGGGTGGGATTTTCAAAGCACGTAAGTGACTTGGGAGCACAATTCCCACTGACTCACAATACTGAGTGAATAGGTGAGCCTGGCACCATGCTATGAAGATCAACAGGCTCAGCCTCTGGACAACCAGTCAGGGGAACACGGGCCAGTTGAAGACTCTCCACTGAGAACATGCTGCTTCCAATCTCCAGATGTCTAAATCCAGGGAGATATCAAACGGCTCCCCGCTGTTCCTGGCTGCAGTAGCAACGTGATCGTTGGGCTGCCAGGTGTCCAACATCTCATGTGGCGCTCGCCCATCCAGCAGCCCCGCCACGCATTCTTGCTGCAGAGATCTTGTGTGTCCAAGATGGACGGAAGTCCTGAGAGATTGGTGGTGCCTGCTCTGCACACAGACAGTCACCCCTCCAGCCTCTTTGTTTCCCCTCTTGTTGTGCCCCTGCTGGATTCCAGCGAGGGAAGAGCAGGCAGTGGTGGCAACGGTGGGCAGTGAGAAGTGAGGGCTCTAGTTCCAGATACCCGCAGCCAGGCACCGCAACCGCGGGCTTCTCTCCGGCGTCCCTCCCTGACCCCCCACTAGACATACTGCCCCTGTCTGAGAAAGTCTGTGAGAGGAAAGTAGCCCTACCATAATTCCCAGTTTATGGACCTATGTAAATTATTTCTAATTATCCAAATTAGCTCTTAACTCCTACAAAGACACACGGAGCTGCCCCAAACTTGGCAGCCATGAGGAACTGCCATTTAGAAAGCAAGGAAAATTTAACGGCTTAGCTAGCAGAAGTCTTCTTCATTTACCATAGCTCTTCTTAATGTCTTTGGGCTTGTCTGTGCTAGGAGTTGAAATGCTTTCAGCAATTGATTTGGCTGCACTGGTGCTGATCACAGTTCACCTCAAGGATGGACATGATGATTGCCTTTTGTTTCCTTGGCTTTTCATCATGACGGTGGAAACCCCTTCCCTTACATTTTCCATTGCCTGCTTGCCTCATGCCTTCATAGTAAAGGCATTCTGTAGCAGAGAATGGATAGACTTCTTTTCGAGGCCCATCAGTTCACCAGAGGAATGGCGAATACAAAGAGTTCCTCTTGCAAGGAATCGAGAAGCTGTTGTCATTCTCTGCAGGCCCATGGAAAGAGACTGAGCATCGCACCTCACTCTAATATATAACTACTGTGAAAGATAACTGCACTTACTGTGATGACACTTTGTGTCCACAGCAAACAAAACGCTTCACAAAAGTGGGTTAATGTAATAATCTCCATTTTAGACATGGGAGACAGACACGGAAATGAAAAAGGGGATAAGAAATGAATGGCGCTCTGGAAAAACACTTGGCCAGCTGCTTAACTTGCGCACAGCGAATGAAGCAGTCTCTTTGAAGTCAAGCAGAGGTAAATCATCAAAATCAGTGGATCTACTCATGTACTTAAAGTTAAGCATTTGCTGTAAGTGCTTTGCTGACTCAGGCAGTTGAATCCTAATGTTGTACAGCGGGTCTCTAGCAGCTGGGAATAAATCCCATGTCTTCTAACTCCAAGGCCTGTGCTTCCCATGCACAGTAGCTTTTGTGCGATTGTTTTATCAATGTTTTCTCATCAATACTTGCCCATCCCCCAGCCAGCCTACCTGCGAGTGCTTCAAAACAAAAAATGGCAAGAGGATTAGCCTCTGTACTGTAATTCAGACACCAAATCTCCTTTTGAAATGTGTCAGGAAAAGTTTAGCCTTGACAATCCTGTTTTGTTGCAGTATCTCCTGATTCCCAAATAAAACATTCAAATCCAGGGGGTTGCTTTCTTTCATATTTTTAAATCTCCTTTTGATGTTCTGTGAGCTTTCCCTTTCTTTCCCTCTCTTTTTTGAAGTACTTACAGAAGGAAGTTCATGTTCTTTAATTGCGGTTTCCACCACCAACAAAATCACGACTCCAAAGATTTTTTTTTTTTTGCTTTTGTGTTCCTAACTGCTCTTTTTACTCTTGACATTCAGCCTGCCCAACTAATCCTGATCTGACACTTTGTAAAATCTTTATTCTGTCTCAGAGCCCCTGCTGTGAACCTTCTCCAGTGCTTCCAGCATTTGCATTTGCTATCCATTCACATGTCTAAATCGATGTGGTTTTCTTATCATCAAATAGCCCGCCAGCATTATAAAAAAGGACACAAAGTTAATGAAATCAGGATTAAAACTGTATCAGCATTTAGTGAGCTTACTGGAACTTGGCCTAAGCTTGCTATGAGGTCCAATAATTTGTTTTAACTCTCTGTACTCAGCGTAATAGCTGAAATGATAGTGCAGGTAAGTCCACTTCCTTCTGTTTGTGAGGATAAGAGCATTTCAGAAGAGAGATATGGGGCATTATTTTTTTCTGAAGGAAAATACACCTGTTGACTTTAGAAGTGACAAAGAGTCCTGTGGCACCTTAAAGACTAACTAAA
>ML677507.1:3608457-3680285 GCA_007922305.1 Dermatemys mawii
ACTTCGTTGGATGCATCCGACGAAGTGGGTATTAGCCCACGAAAGCTTATGCTCTAAAACTTTAGTTAGTCTTTAAGGTGCCACAGGACTCTTTGTCACTTCTGCAATTCCAGACTAACACGGCTACCCCTCTGACTGTTGACTTTATTCTGTTTCCTCCCATTTTAATTCCTGAGGGACTCTACCCCAAAGGGAAAAATATCTCCTTGGAGAAAAAGCCTGTATTGATGCTGGCATGCAGTCAGAACCTCTGATTATGCCGATTTCATAGACTCTGGCCTAGACCTTCAAAGATATTTAGGGGGCCTAATTCCTGTTATAGTTATGCACCTAAATACCTTTGAGGATGTGTGCCCAAGAGCAGCCCTCTGCATCCCTATCACCGTGGGCTCTGATCTCCTACTATTCCTCCAAGCTAAGTAACAGCAGCTTGGTTTAATGTTTCGATGGAGAACCTAAGTGAACGTACTGGAAGAAGTGGCTTGGGGATGCAGTAGGTGGCACACTAAATCCTCTGAGTTGGTACTTATTGGCAGCAGGAAGGACACACCTTTTAAAGGTCCACACAGTTTCATGTCTCCTCAATCAAGAGAGTCCCATTGGGAGCAAAGAAAGCTGCAGATTGTGCTGAATGGTGGAAACTTCATCTCCTCTCACTCCTTCAGCCAGTCATTCGCCAGGGGCGGTTTGCGGGAGCGAGTAGCTACAGCTCCACTCCCGCACTGCTGCTGCTGTTCAGGGTGATGAGGGAAAATACCAGGTGGGGACTCCAACTCTGACTGCACTTAGCCTAGCCAGAGAGGTTTCACAGCCTGCTCCCTCTCCTCACCGCTTCAGCTTGTTCTAGCCAGAGATTACTATGAGGGAGGAGAACCGCTAGAAAGTCCCTTCTCACCATCCCATTGCACATCTGCTGTCCCTATAGCCACTCAGTGTGAGGCCCAGGCACCTACAAAAAATAGGAGTCAGAAGGACTCACAAAAAGGGAGCGCACCCTCATGGGAGAGGTTGAATCCACCAATCCTTCCTTCGTCCTAAGAGCATAGCCTATGCTGCTATGACCCTGAGTTCCCTTCCACCAAGCCCACATACTCAGGCCTTGCACATGTTACACAAAGGATGGGTTGGGGGCGTGGAGAAGATACTGGTCGGAGATACAAAGATGTGGATTCAGTTCTTGGCTCTACCCTAAACTTCCTGTGTGACTTGGGGCAAGTCTCTTAATTGGTCTGTGCGGTCCCCCATCTGTAAATTAGGATAATAACACTCCCCTACTTTGTCTATTTATGCTGTAAGGTCTTTTGGGGCACTCCCCCGTCTGTAAAAATAGGGTAATACTTCCCTACCTGACTGGGGTGTTTGGAGGATGAATTAACTGAGGTACCTTAGTTGCTAGGTTACCATGGCAATGAGGGGCCATAAAAGTCCCTAGAGAGCTAACAGCTGTACAAATGACCTATTGGCACATATTTATTACATTAATAAAAATGTAACTACTTAAAACATTCATGAGCATCAAGGTCTCACAAAAGTTTTAGACAAAAGAAAATAATTGAAATTATTATGGGCATGAAGGGAAGCACACTGTCAGGCTTTATATAAAAGGTTAGCTCAGGGACTTTCTTCTCTTGCTATAGACTGTCGTGCTGCCTGTAGCCAATGGTAAAATCCATTAGAAATGGATTTACAGATGGATTTTGTGGAAGGGGAGTATGTCGAGAACGCACCTTTGTCCATTCTAGAGCTCTACATGAGCAGTTACTCTCTTTGTGGGTGCACTATTCAGTGCTAAGCACAGTTCTGTTCCTCACCCTCCTTTCATAAAAGGAAGGTAAGACAGTGCTGCTCAACTGAAGGTATTTTAATGCAGACATTAATAATACCATTGCATGCTTTTCATCTGCCAAGCCTTTTGGAAACATGAACTTAACTCTCAGATCAGCCCTGTGAGATACATAGTCATTAATATTCTTGTGTTACAGGTGGAGAAGCTGAGTACAGAATGGTTAAGTGGCTTGCCAAAGGCCATACTGGAGAACCAGGAGTAGAACTCAGGAGTTTAAGGCAACCAGTCCTGTGTTCTGGACACTAGATCCAGCTTCTCCTTTCAGGCTGAGAAAAAACAGTGCTACAGCGCACTCATTCTGGGATGTATCAGTAGGAGTGTTGTAAGCAAGACACAAAAAGTAATTCTTACGCTCTACTCCACAGTGATATGGCCTCAGCTGGAGTATTGTGTCTAGTTCTGGGTGCCATGTTTCAGGACAGGTGTGGACAAATTGGAGAAAGTCCAAAGGAGAGCAACAAAAATTATTAGAAGTCTAGAAAACATGACTTATGAGGAAAGACTGAAGAAATTGGGTTTGTTTAGTCTGGAGAAGAGAAGACTGAGGGGGGGACATGATAGCAGTTTTCAAGTACATAAAAGCTTGTTACAAGAAAGAGGGAGAAAAATTGTTCTCTTTAACCTCTGAGGATAGGACAAGAAGCAATGGGCTTAAATTGCAGCAAGGGAGGTTTAGAATCGACACTGGGAAAAAGTTCCCATCAGGGTAGTTAAGCACTGGAACAAATTACCTAGGGAGTTGTGGAATCTCTGTCTTTGGAGGCTTTTAAGAGGAGGTTAGACAAACACCTCTCAGGAATGATCATTATAACTTAGTCCTTCCTTGAATGCAGAGGACTGGTCTAGATGACATCTTGAAGTCCCTGCCAGTCTCTCACTTCTATGATTTTATGTTCCTTTAAAAATTAGTTTAGAAAAATGGACCAAATACTTCCCTGTTATAAATCCACTGAAGTCATTGGAATTGCCCCAGTGATTAATTTATCTTATTAATTTCAGGGAAGATACCATGAAGTCTACTGAATCTCTTTTCTGCCCACTGATCCCAGCTATTGGGTTTTTCTGTGTAATTAATGAACTGTAACAGGTTGGGGCAGGTCACCTTCCTTCATGTCATTATTTTCCGCTCTGTCAGATCTGTTGTCAACTCAAAGTGGAAATGTAATATATTTTTCCTGGTTAATAATCTGCTCTTTTGTGTGTGGGGCAAATATTGATCATGTTTCACCTCTATGTTTGGAATACAGCTCAAAGTAAGATGACTGTATTCAACATCCTTTCTTGTATCATGGATTATCATGTCAAAATCCTGTGGGAGCAAGCACTGAGGATTTCACCTACTGGCTCAAGTGGCAGTGCTGGATGGTCAAACCAAAGGTGGAAAGGTGTGGAGATGCTGCCTGTGATTTGGGCTCATCTCACCTTATGATCATCTTTATTGATTTAAACACCACCTGAGAAAGTCTGAGTGACCATAGCTAGCATTAGCTCCCACAGGAGTTGCAAATGTCGGAAAATCAGGCTATTTGTTCAGGTGCCCAAATATGTTATGTTCAAAAATGTTGTCACTTTGCTGGATCAAGACCTTAGTGCATATTGATGAATATAGCGGGCCAAAATAGCATGCATTCCATGTTAAATGTGTAATTAAATTCGTGTATGAAATGTCCAGTACAATTACTAATGATCCAATTTGTATAACCATCCTCAAATGCGTATACTCATCTGGTAGATGCAGAGTGGTCACAAAACTTTCCACATTTGGAAATACTAAAGAAAAAAGATACTGTTGCACTGAGCCAATACCCTGATATTTGCAAAATATTTGTGATTGCCTGCACCCCCAATCTGAGATGGTAGATGCGTCATTGTGGTAATTAGTATCTAAATCCATTGCATATCAAGGCAGTATAGGGCACTGCACTGGGACTCGGGAGAGGTGGGTTCTAATCTGGCTCTGCTAATGGGTGACCCCAAGCAAGTCATGTCTACCTCAGTTTCCCCTTCTGTAAATGAGGGATAATGATACTGACCTCCTTTGAAAAGCATTTTGAGATCACTGGATGAAAAGTGCTACATAAAGACTAGGTATTATTATTTATTAAAGGCATTACATAACTGCCTTTTGCCTGGATCTAGTAAGCCCAGAATTATGATATATTACATATGAATTACTCCAATAAATGTATCATTTTCATATCTTTATCCTCTTTGTTACAATGGCCACGATTTTGCAAAGAACTTAAATATGTGTCCCATTGATTTCGCTGGGACTTAAGTCCCCGTTTAAGTACTTTGCTGAAATAGGGCTAGTAAGCATGGGTTTTGTATGTTGGATTGAATCCTACTTCTCTTTTCATTGTAACCTGACTCACTGTACAGGGTTTATCCATTTATTTCCTGCAAGTGAAGTGAGCAGCAAAATGAGCAAGAGTCTGTCCTGATGAGAACTGAATAGTGCTTTTTTGAGACTAAAGGAATAAAAAGATGATGATGATTGGAATGAGGCTCATGAAAGGAAGGTTATATTTATACTCTAGTGTATCTCCAGGCTAAAGTTAAAAGAAAAACATTTGTCAAAGCAACTCAAATTACATCAAATGAGAGCCATTTGCCACTAATGGGAGCTGGATACTGTATGTTTTGACATTTTTTTAAATCATCTAAATTTTACATTTATTTTTTTTTTTTTTTTTGCTATTTATGTGAGATTCTGCTAAGTGACATTTTCCTCCAATTATGCTGGCTATTCTGTTTGTTGTTCAGCAACTGTGGACATACCTTTTAATTTCCATATCAAAATAATAATAAGGAGGCTATAAAGCATGAAAGAGCCATGTTTTTCCCTTCGTCTGCATAACAATAATAATACTCGTCCTTTGCATTTACATAATGCAGTGCATCACCTCGAGATCTCAAAGCACTTTATAAAGCGTGTCTCAGCATTCCCCTTGTTTTGATAGAGGAAGCTGAGGCCCACAGTTCAAGTGATTTGACCAAGATCACACAGCAAGTCACTAGCAAAAGAGCCAACTATAGAACCCAGGCCCACTGATGCCCAGTCTTGCACTCTGTCTGCTAAATCCTAGCTATGTCTTTTATAGCTTATCCCTCATTCCCAGCCTGGGCTCACTAGATTTCCAATTAGATGATTTAATTGTGAGTAGATCTTTGAGCTCGATTTTTGGTGATGGGAATAGTGTGATTCTATTTAGATTCCTATGCTGTGCCCATCACTGTGGTATCTCTGTACATTTGTTGCAAGGGAAAGTTGGAAATAGGGGAGGGAGTAGATTGTAACCTATTCAGGGCTTGGACTGTGTCTCCTATGTGTCTTTAAAGTACCAACAATCATGAGGTACGCTCCTTCCTGCAAACTCTTCCATCAGAAATGTACACCTCCAGCCTCTCTCCTCCTTCAAAGCGTTATGGTTTCCAAAGAGCAGGAGTCTTTTTTCTGAGATACAAATGCTCCAGCGTACCCTCTGCTGTGATGATGATGTGGCACATTAAGGACAGACACTTCGGGAAAATGTTGCTGCAGTTCTAAAGGGACATTATGAATATACATCGTCTAATTGAATAGCCCAACTTGAAGATCATGGAAGTTTACCATGCAAACCCAGATGAGTCTCTTAGGTTTGTAGAAATACTTTCCTAGAGAGGCAGCCACCTTATCCTACCACTTTCAGCTGTCACAAGGGCCCCAAAGAGCAGGCTGTGTTCTGGGCTACACCTTTCCCAGAATGCTCTGCTGTTGAAAACCTGTATCCATCCAGGCCTTATATTTGCACAGAGGCTCTGGGGTGGTAATATTACTGGGAAACAGCATGGAAAAGTTAATCCTGTGTCACCGCTGATGGGTTTTAATTCTTGGTGGCCAGCCTCCAAAATCCTCTTTTTTATTTATGGAAGCATCACATTTAAAATGCAAATTCTTTCCTATTCTCCTCCTTCTTGTCAGTCTCTTTTCTTTGAAGTATCCCTTGAGCACTTGAGGTGCCATGAACTTCCAATCCACTGTAATCAGCAGACTTGCAAAATGATCACAATACACTAGCTCAAGTGAGGTGAGCTCTGCCTTGTGTGTGAATCCCAAGTTGCAGGAGCAGCTGCTTTAGTAGTTCCAGGTGCTCCGTGCATGCGTGAATGTGACTGTCTTGCCTCTTGCTACTAGCTGGGATGTGGAGGAAGAAAGGATAGCAGTTATACCCCTCTGAAAACATCTACTGGAACTTATCTATCTCCCAACAGTGACAGCAATGCACACTCTGAACTGTTGCAATGTCTGTGGTGAGCGGAAAATTTTGGGTGGAGGAAACAGAGGAGAAACATGATAACTCCACAGTATCAAAGTGGTGGGGGTTGTGTATACCTGAAGATGGCCAGATATAACTGTTTGATCAGTTACCTGAGGCCACTATTCAGCAGCTGGACTGGCTGTTTCCTGTTCATTACTTCAACCAGCATTTGAAATCAGGAACCATGTGGTCTCTAGGCAGTGGCTCTACCAAGTGAGACAAACGTGAGCTTTTACCAGTTTAAATGGGCAAAGAATAAATAACATAATGTAATTAACCTGTGGAATTCACTGCCACAGGACAGCATTGTAAAGAAAGTAGTTTATCAATATTTGCATAAAAATAACTCAACACCTAAGTGAATAAGAATATCATCATGCAGTTACCCTAGGTAAGATAAAGTGTTATTTCACCCACTGAGTATGTGAGGGAATCTCACAGTTAGCCAAGTGGAGGGTTTTGCCTTTCTCTAGGTCATCCCATTCTACCTAGTCTCAATTTGGCAATTCAATTTGGACTGCAATTTGCCAGTCCAATTGGGCACCTCATGTACTAGGAGGCAGCCTGTAGTTTGGCACCTCATGGACATATACTCTGTGACTGAGCTAATGGTAGATATCGTCATGCCATGCCACCTGGAACTTACTCTGTGCCTCACTCACAAACTTTGACCAGCCTTAGGCTGCACCTGCCAGAAATATTGGAACTCTTATACAAAACCCAAATCTTCTCACTGTTGTTTCAATTAAAATGAAAAAGACATCACAGGGCACAATAAGCAGAGAGAGAGAGATAGGTGTGTAGAGGGGCTGCAGTCTCTTTCCATCCCCAAATGCTGCTATGTTCTTGAGCTTACCACTTATCACAAACATCACTAGTAGGAAGGTTAAGAACACCTAGAATTTTCTCCACCAAATTCCCTGAGCAATGCTGAGCTTTGTATGCTCCACTGGTATCTGGGAGGCCTGCTGGTGCTTTTGAGTGTGATTTGTGGTTTTATTAAATGGATTTTGTTTTTAATTGCATTGGGATTGTGCCTTCTGCCAACAGGAAACGAGAAAGGCAGGTTCAGTGGCCTTTTCAGCCAGTATAATCTAAATAAATTCATGAATGCACAAAAACACATCTACATCTCTTCCCTTGCCCAGCCGCCTGTGTTGGCTCAAATAGTTTGGATTTGCTATAATCCCCTTTTCCCCTCCAGTAACTGTTGTAGAAGTCACCCTCTGTGTCTTCCGCTTGCTTCTAATTACTTTAGTTTTTACTTCCTAGAGTACTAGTTTATGGACTTTAGGAATTAGATGGCCTTGAGTCGTTTAAATAAGGGGGAATTCCCTCAGCACTTTGTCAAGAATCAGAGGGGTAGCTGTGTTAATCTGGAATTACAGAAGTGACAAAGAGTCCTGTGGCACCTTAAAGACTAATTAAAATTTTAGAGCATAAGCTTCCGTGGGCTAATACCCACTTCGTCGGAAGCATCAATGGAATTGATGCGGATGCCCATCAACGGATGCATCTGACGAAGAGGGTGTTAGCCCACGAAAGCTTATGCTCTAAAATTTTAGTTAGTCTTTAAGGTGCCACAGGACTCTTTGTCACCTCAGCACTTTGGGAACGAGGGTGTCACGCCAGCACAAACTGGAAGGATGCACGCTTCAGTTATCCAGCTGTGAGAGCTGGGAACTGTCTGAAGGGACGTCGTTAATTTTTAGTACCCCAACGAGTGAATCTCTAAATCAGGGTTATCAAACTAACAGGATTTTAGCAGTAGGAAATAAAACTCTCAAAGAATTAAATCTTGAGCTGACCAGAGTTGGGAAGAAGGTCTTTTGTATGTTTCCAAAGTGCCTGTATTTTAATATCTCAGAACAGAATTGGGACCATGTAAATCTTTCTAAGTTATTTATTAAGGCACCTAGCACCCTAATATCTGATATATTCCTGCTGAAACGTGCATTCACTCAACCAATAGTCTTAACACATAAAGTCTTCTATTTTTTTTGCAGACCATACTCATATCCCCTGCTTTTAGAAAATATCAGAGGTAATAAATTATCATCTAATCTATCATCCTCTGAAGTGCAGGGCCGGTTCATTAGACTAACATATTCTTTGTCCAGTCCAGTTGTATAGGTGCCAAGCAATGAGACTCCCAGCAGGGAGAGTCTAGTCTGCAATCCAATAGGTCTCACAGTTAGGATTCCCCTACCCTCTCTTTAAATTACTCAATGTTTTCCTTTTCTTCATTTCATCCTAGTTCTCTCCTTTATGGCTACCTAAAACAATTCCCCTCCCTCCTTGGGATCAAATCCTCGTCCCATTGAATTCAATAGAAATTTTGGTACTGGTTACAGTTGCACTAGGTTTTTGCCTGGGGTGTTCGTACTCTTTAAATAGGCCTATGCAGTTATCATGTTTCCTTTAATATGTGGCCAAGAGGTACAGGGTACTTTTCCTTCACTATTTCCTGAATCACTCTAGTGTTTTAGTCAAGTATCATGCTGTTTTCTGATTTCTTTCAGATTTAGTGAGATCTTATTGACATTTCTTATATTGTGAGCTCTGCAAGGCAGGGAATGTGTTTGTACAGCACCTAGCACAATCAAGATTAGCACCCTTGGACACAACTAAATGTACATTACATTTACTAGTGTCCATTTTTAATACAAATCTCTCTAAAGATGCTCCACATTATCAATTTCTTACTTTAATACAGTGGATTTCTTCTCAAAAGACATTTACTAACTTTACCTATAGTGGAATTGCTTCACACATCAATTAAGAGTATCCTACTAAGGGGTGAAACATGGTAGCTGTTATCCAGCTCATAGCAACAATACACAAATGAAACTATACAGGGGATTTAAAGTGGAGAAAATAGAATGCGGCAAGGACATCAAGTTAAACAACACTGAACATTTTTCACTGGCGATGAAGACCAAAGTGTTATGTCCAACAGACAACCCCTTGAGCTAAATAGCACTCCCCAGTATCATCCCGGTGTAGTGGATCAATTGAAATTAGACATGGGGAGGGGAAAGAAAATGTCATCTAGTGAATTACTCACCATTTCTTCCTGCAGCTCACCAAGTTGTATTTGGAGGTATCCCTTTCAATACTGATTAGACCTCCTCTGGTATCTGAAAATCCAGGTTATTTTTCTGAATCTTGCATTATTACTAATGGTAAAGATTCTGCAATTGGTACTTAGCTAATAATAGCCCTGTTAATTATTCAGATGACAATAGCCATTCCATCTCACTTGCACATAGTCATGTTGGTTCTATAATGCCAACCGTAGTGAAAACTCATTTTTGTCAATAAAATAATCCAAAATTCAAAGACAGGCAGAGACGAGATACGATTAGAGGCCTTCTTTTTGTTGTGGCCACCATTTCTTTCTGAGTCTTTTTTTTTTTTTTTTTTTTTTTTACTGTAACCAGTAAAAGTATTCAGATACTTTCAGGGCCGGATTTACATCTTACGCGTCCCTAGGCACAGCATCTTCAGCGCCCCCCACCTACAGCCGACCTTTGTGTTTTCTGTAAAAAATGCCCTTGGAAGGCATGGGACCCTCTTCCACACGCAGCCCACCCACCCCAGGCAAGGTGCAAGGAGGGGACTGTACCTCTTCCCATGGCGAATGGTCCCCGAGTGTCTTCCTGCAGCCCAGCGCTTCAGCTGCATTCTCCCTATGTAGGTGATTGGGACACTGGCCATGCCCCTCCTCCTTCCTCCTAGCTGGAAATCCAGCCTTGGGTACTATTTTGACCCCCATCATGGTATACAAATGCCCCTGGGATTAATCAGTTTATCCTTACAAGAGCTCTGTGAGTTAGGGATGTATTATTATCTCTGTTTTACAGAAACAGGACAGAGAGATTCAGAGCAATATCCTGCTGCCCTTACTCAGGCTATGTAAGAACAAGGAACTGTGGTGGAATTTGGCCCTGAGTGACTTCTCCAAGATCCCACATGAGCCTGACGTTGAGCCCAGGTCTCCTGAGTGCTAGGTCCGTTGCCTTAGCCACATGACCAGCCTTCCTCTCCCTGCTGCTGTCTGTGGAAATAAAAAAAGATGACAGAGCCGACAGCCAGCTGAAGCTGGGGACAAACTCCAAGTATAAGTCCTTGTGAAAGAGATGCAAAATCCAACGTAAACTTCATTTATACCATCCCTCTCCCACACAGTGTGTGATGCTGTTAAGCATGGGGACACTTATATAGGCCCTCTGAGTATGAAACCCCCCTTCAGAAGAAGTTCCAGGCAATAAAGTTTTGTGGAACCATTTCCTGTGACTGAATGAATTAACGAGATGGCCAGAATGCAAATGCTCCCCTCTGCTTCACTCCTGCTATCCCCTGTGTGCATGTTACAGACCATTAGATGGTCCATGAATTAGTTTTTATGTTCCAAAGAAATCCTCACCATTGCCTGTTTCAGCTGGGTAAAGCCGGTCACTGTAGCAAGAAGATGAAGGGTTAAACCAAGTTGCACTGGGCAGCAAGACACACACACACCCATAAGCCATAAAGGATTAAACTGCGAACTTGCAAAGAGAAAGAACTGAGAATTTGCCTTGCAATCTTCACTGAGCTTCTCATCATTCTTCGACACTAATGCTGGTGAAACAGAGATTAGAAAATCTGCTATTGAGCTAAATGGAGGCTGCAGCTGGGAGATAAGTGAACCAGTGTATCTGTTCAGGGCTCATTTGTTCAACTTCGCTCATTCAGAACCATTCTGACTGAGAAACATTGGCCTGAATACAAAATTCATGGCTTGCTCAGTTCTTCTACCATTGCCCAACCTCCTTTAGCAAGACTGAAGTGTCAATCATAATAGCGGGGAAAGTTTCAAAAGGGTGGCTTTTAGGTTCAATCATTGGGATGGATTCACCCTGTGGACTTTGTGTGTCTGTAGAAGTGCTACCTCAGATTGTGATGTCTCACTTAAAGCCCTTAGGTCTGGCTTGTTCTTGTCTGGGAGACCTCTAGAATTGCAGTAGGGGGTAGTGCTGATGATTCAGGAGGTGGCCTTCTTCCCTGTGAACTAGTACTGAAACAGGGCCCCAGCATGGTGTTAGGGGGCATTGGAGTTGCAATTGGAGGTGCCAGGGTCTGAGTACACGTTGTTATTAAAGATCCCATGGCACTTTCTCGAGAATTCGCCATAGAGTCGTACCCAAATTCCAGGCTGGGTAATTGCTCTCCTGACTTAAATTTCTTCTGCCATTTCATTTGGATACAGTATTTTTCTTATTTTGTATTTATTATTGCTATTGCAATAGCGTCTAGAAGCATCACATGAGGATCAGTGTCCCATTGTGCTAGACATTTTAGAGATCCAAGAGAAGTCAGTCCCTACCCCAAAGAATGTATCAGTTAGATTATGGGAGGATGTGACACGGGTGTGAGACAGCCTAATAGGAGGGACCAGGGAGAAAGAGGCAACAGCAGAGCAAATGGGTTATTATGTAATAAGTAGGATATCATACTTCATTCCACAAAACAGTGGTTTCCTTCCACCCAATAGGTGTGTAAAGCTTCTTGGAGTTAGGTACCTTGCTACCACCTGCCCTTAGTGTGAGGCAGCCTTGTCTGTTCCTGCTGTGGGTCAGTTCCCTGACTCCACCAGCCACAGGTACACACAAGCCCTCCCGTCTCAGGCCATATGTGCTCCAGTGTCCATCATGCAAGCTAGTGATAGGCATACCCAAGCTTTCTAAGGGTGTCCCGGCAGTGTCCAGCCACTGGGCCATTCACAGAATTACTAGGTCCTCTCTTTCCAAATCAACAGTACACCACAGCTTACTCATCTCGTCTTAGAACACATGCTGCTTAACACACAGCACTTAGAGCTTTTCATAGAGAAAACAAATCTACATTTATTTAACAAAGAACAGAGATTCCAATGATAGCAAGCAGAAATGCTGGGAACAAAGAGTTATGCATAAAATAAAATTATAACACACATTCTAGAGGCTAAACTCAACTATCAATATGCCCTCTTGATTAATAAGGTACTTGCTCACCCCAAAGTCCTTCTCTCAGCATTTTTCAATCAGTATGGCTGAGACCCTCCTTTCATGAGGTCAAGCCCACTGCTAGCGTGTTTCCCCCAATGAAGGATCCAGGGGCATCTATCAGCACCCCTAGATATATTAGACCAGCCCTTTGTTCTTTACCAGTAAACAGGATACTCTCCCCTTCTATTCACCTCTGACTGTTAATTTCTTGTCTTGAAGTCATTCTCTTCATTAGCATTTGACTTGGTCTGCAAATCGACTTCCATTGTAAGACACACAGTACACAATGGTCAGCTAGGGAGATAAGGGTCTCCCACCTCCTGTGCGGTGAAATTGGCCTTGCAGCGTGCTGCCTTTAGGTGACCTGCCTTTAACTACAAGGTCTTCAGAACATAAGTTCCAATATGTATATAAATATCTCCTTTCATATTATCCACACACACATTTTGCAAAGATTATGATTGGTGTGACACAGACTTGCAGCAGAGATCTCACATGATACTCCTTAGTGAACGAGACTGTAAATATCAGACGCTCAGGGGATCCCTGCAACCCTCATGTACCCCTCTGCCAGTAGGCTTCAAAACGTCCTGGGGTCATAAGGCTGCTGCCTTTCAGTAGTGAGAGAAGTGATACCTTTGCATAGAGTGTATCATTTGAATGATGGGTAGACCCTCGAATTGATCCCGTTTCACCAATTTTTTTATTTCCTTCAGCTACCAGTTCCATCCCCAACTGAAATACTCATCTGTAAGCACTTCACAGGAAAAATGTCTTCTGAAGTCAAAGAGTTTGTTTAGTTTTGTTTTTAAAAAGAATGAGAAAAAGGCTAATTTGATTAAATTTTTGCTATTTTTCAATACTGACCCAGATCCAGCAACATTGAAGTCAACACAACTAGTCTTATTCTTAAAGTTAGGCAGAAGCCTATGTACATGGCTGGAATAGGACCATTGGGAGCACTAACTTTAAGAATGAAGGATGGGAAGAAGTAATTCCGGAAAAGAAAAGGACAGAAGCAACTAACCCCCTGCAGACAAACACCCTAGGTTGCCAAGGAATGATTTCAAAGAAAGGGATTGTTGCTAGGGCCGCAGGAAGTGTAATTTGCTGAATGTGACTGAAATGTGACGATTAAAAGGAAATGACTGTAAATGTAAATTACCATGTGCCACGTTGAAGGCACTAATACATTTAAAATACAATAGTGCAGACATCAACAATTGGTAACAAGGGACATGTTCACTTTATATTCACAAGGGAAATGGTATAATACATCCTACATAATGCAGTTTGCAGGTTGCCTTGGCATGAACACTTGATTCAACGGGCAAGGAACATGCTGTCCAATAGCCGGAGTATACATTAAAATTAGGGCATAAGAATGTAATGAAATGGTGACCTAAGTAATATTGATTCCTCTTCGGTGGGGTGAGCTAGCAAGGCAGAATCCATGATGTTATGGAACTTTGTTGGTGCTCTTTCCTGCAAAAAATATGGAAGTACGTATAGTAGAGTCCATCATATCTTTACGTGCAGTTTCTGTCTCTTCCATCAGTAAAACTAACTTTCTGACACAAAAGGGAAGAAAAAGAAGTTCCTGCTTCTGGACAGTTGCAACAGAAATTATTTTTTGGCTCTAATTAGCATCAGTTTAATGTCCTGCGTAAAAAGATGGAATTGCAGAGTGTATGAGCTGAACATGCCTTCTCAAAAATGTCTTTAATTTCAGTGGTTGGTAAGCTGGAGATATTAAGAAAAAAATATTATTCCATTATGATTCAGCGAAGAAGGATCATATATGGGCAGTGAAATTATGGAAGTAAATTTAATGATGCAACTATAGAATGGGGAGGATAGATGATGTGTTTGGCTCTGGATAATATATAATGGGTCAAACTCTGCTTGTAATTTCTCTCGTGTTACACCAGATGTTACACTGGTGTAACTAAGAACACAATTTGGCCATACATGTGTATACCACCTTGATGAAATGGGATAAGTTCTTTGTAGCATCTGCATTAGAACTATTCCAGATATATTGGTTTTACTTTACAGGGGGTCATGCAAACATTTGCTTGTAATTCACTTCATGTGCATAATCTTCCAAATGGTTTTGCTTGGAGGTTTATCCGAAAAGTTCAAAGCAAGAATCACCTAAGTTTCACCTGGTTTGGAATCAAGTACAACCATGAATCTTGCCTGATTTTGAAGTTAAAACATATCTTATTCCAGTGTCACAGGAAGCTGCAGGCAGAGTTGTTGTTCATGGAACAGGTCTTTAAGACCTCACCCAGTGTCAGATTTAACCTCAGTTTCACCATAGTAAATCCACTGTGGTCAGTGAAATTACTTCAGTATAAGTGAAATCAGAGTTTGGCCCCCTGTTTTAACATAGTCCAAGTTCAGCTGAGGTCAGGGGGCAATAGTGCCATGAAGTGAGTAAAAACCAGGAACATAAAAACAGTGAGGAGTCCGGTGGCACCTTAAAGCCTAATAGATTTATTTAGATATACGCTCTTGTGGGTAAAAAACCCACTTCTTCAGATGCATGTAGTGAAAATTAGAGATACAAGCATAAATACACTGGCACACGAAGAGAAGGGAGTTACCGTACAAGTGGAGAAGGCCAATTCAGTCAGGGTGGATGTAGTCCACTCCCAGTTACTGATGAGGACAATACCAAGAGATGGAAAATTGCTTTTGTCGTGAACCAGCCACCCCTAGTCCCTATTCAAGCCCAAATTAATGGTGTTAAGTTTGCAAATTAATTGTAGGGCTGCAGTTTCTCTTTGAAGTCTGTTTTCGAAGGGTTTATTGTTGAAGGATGGCTACTTTTAGATCTGTTATTGAATGTCCAGGGAAATTGAAGTGTTCTCCTACTGGCTTTTGTATGTTTCCATTCCTGATGTCTGATTTGTTTCAATTAATTCTTTTACGTAGAGACTGTCCGGTTTGGCCAATGTACATGGCAGAGGGGCATTGCTGGCACATAATGGCATATATCACATTAGTAGATGTGCAGGTGAATGAGCCCCTGATGGTGTGGCCAATGTGGTTGAGTCTTATGATGTTGTCACTAGAGTAGAATTGGGGACAGAGTAGGCAATACGGGTTTGTTACAGGGATTGGTTCCTGGGTTAGTGTTTCTGTGATGTGGTGTGTAGTTGCTGATGAGTATTTGCATCAGGTTGGGGGACTGTCTGTAAGGACTGGCCTGCCTGCCAAGGTCTGTGAGAGCGAGAGATCATTTTCCAGGATAGGTTATAGATTGTTGATGATGTGTTGAAGAGGTTTTAGCTGGGGGCTGTACATAATGGATAGTGGTGTTCTGATATTTTCCTTGTTTGGCCTCTCCTGTAGTAGGTGACTTCTGGATACCCATCTCACTCTGTCATTCTGTTTCTTCACTTCCCCAGATAGTTATTGTAGTTTTAAGAATGCTTGAAAAAGATCTTGTAGATGTTTGTCTCTGTCTGAGAGATTGGAGCAAATGCGGTTGTATGTTAGGGCTTGGCTGTAGATAATGGCTCGTGTGATGTGTCCTGGATGGAAGCTGGAGGCATGTAGGTAAGTATAGCAGTCAATAGATTTCTGGTATAGGGAGTTGTTTATGTGACCATCACTTATTTGCACTGTATTGTCTAGGAAGTGGATCTGTTGTGTGGACTGGTCCAAGTTGAGGTTGATGGTGGAGTGGAAATTGTTGAAATCCAGGTGGAGTTCTTCAAGGACCTCCTTCCCATGGGTCCATATGATGAAGATGTCCTCAATATAGTGCAAGTACAGGAGGGGTGTCAGGGGCTGAGGGCTGAGGAAGCATTGTTCTAAGTCAGCCATAAAAATGTTGGCATACTGTGGGGCCATGCGGGTACCCATAGCAGTGCCGCTGACTTGAAGGTATAAAATGGTCCCCAAACCTGAAATAGTTGTGGGTGAAAACAAAGTTGCTGCTATGTTTCAGGCCCTTCAGTGGCCTCTGTGGTAATCATGGAACATGGAGCTTGCTATGAAGCTGCAGATCGATAGAAGCACAGTTATACCAGCTTTACCATACAGAAATGAATTGTGGGCTCTGCGGAACGCTGAAGAAGACTAACGTTTCAATTTTCATTGTCTTTGTCAATTGCTCCATAGCAAGTGGCAGAACATGGTAAGAAGTGAGGATATTTGAAGCCGAATGCAGCAACTGCTGCCATCACACTGGCTCAGTTTTAGTGGCTTTCTTAGTATGGACATATTGTTAGGCTGGAAGACCAATGAATTCTGAACTGTGTGTCCAAGGACTGCTGTTCTGTGGCTGGTGATCACATGGGCATCAAAAGGTTCAGTGCTACGAAAAAATTGCCAGTCATGGACATTAAATGAATATTCATTCAGATCACTGTAAGCACCTTGCCAGAGATCAAACCGGGTGACGCTTGTTTTGCAAGGAGGCCACATCCCTTTGGATTTGCCATGATGATGGCGTGAAGATTTGGAAATATAGCTAATTATGATGTTGTTACTATTTATTTGTATTTCAGTAGAGTCCCGAAAGCCCATTCAGGTTTTGACCCCATTCTTCTAGGTGTTTCTAGATCATAGGCCAAGATTTTCCTAAATGGGTAGAGATTTAAAGTGTCTTGATGTTTGGTGCCCAGCTGACCATCAGAAAGTGATGGTCACGTGCCATCTGAAAATGGGGACTCTCGAAGGTCTGTCTAACTGGGTGCCAAAAACTGAGGCACTCAAAATTATTAGTTATTTTTGAAATTCTCCACATAGGGCCCGACTCTGCAAACCCTTATTTATACAGTGTTGTTCCTTACACTACAAATTGTCCCATTGAACTCATAATATTCATATAGAGATGCTGTTAGCAGGGAGGGTAGGTGGTTGTTAGGGCCAGATCGTGTTCTAACTAAAGACAGTGACAAAGTTCCTGTTAACCTCATTGGTGCAGGATGGGTCCTGCATTGATGAAGTGGTTCTCAAACTTCATTGCACTATGATCCCCTTCTGACAACAATTACTACACTACCCAGGACGGGGGATCAAAGACTGAGCCTGCCCAAGCCCTTCTGCCCCAGGCAGAGAGGTTTGGGGGAAAAGCTGAAACCCAAGGGCTTCTGCCCTGGGTGGGGGCATGAAGCTTTAGCCCTGGGTGGTGAGGCTTTGGCTTTGGCTTCAGCCCTGGGTGGTGGAGCTTGGGCTTGGGCTTCAGACTTGCTGGGGCCCATGGCCAACACCAGCCTTGTTGACCCCCATTGAACTGGGGTTGCGACCCACTTTGGGATCCCGATCCACAGTTTGAGAACCCCTGGATTAGAGCATTTGATATCTTAATTAGTAAAGTACCTGTAAAACTACATCCTGTAACACAGAAGCAATAAGATTATATGACCCATCCAGTACAGCCTAGAACACAATTTGTTAGACTTAAAATGTTTTCCTATCCAGTAAACAAAGCCAGACTGAAGTTTGTACCAGCTGTCATAAGGAAAGATTAGTGTGAGCAAAATCCCACATTTTTTAGATAAATGGGAGTGGTTGCAAGTTTAAATAGATAGGCCTTCAAAATTTGAGAACATGTTTTTGGAGCCTCATTAAAAGTTTATCCTTATGTTTTTCTCCTCTCATTACTAAATGCTCATTTGCAATTCCATATGCTAATCAGCATCCACAGTTTTGCTCATCTCCTGTGCTTTGTTCCAGTTCTGTCTTTGTTTGCTTTCCTTTTCATGAGTCCGTCTCAGCCTGGGTAGTGGAATTTCATCATTATTAACTTTAAATGACAATCCAGCAGCTGAGTAGATAATGTCTCAGGGGAATCAGTAGTTGCGTCCCCGGTAGTGCTCAGCAAAAAGAACAGAGAAATAGGGACGCTCCTAAGAGGCTACATTGTAGATCTGAACTGGGGGAGCGGAGCCCACAGTGGAGATTGAGAAGCAAGGAGCTCCTGTAATGCTGCAGGACTGATTTGATCTGGAAGAGAGCACAGAGACAGATTGGAAAGTATGGTGTGATGAACTATTTAAGTATATGTGATCATGTTCCCTGAGGATAACTGACCTCCAGTATGGAAAAAGGCCTTTCTACTGCTGACAGCTGGGTGAGATAATTGTTTAACTCACACAAGGGCTTTATCAATGCTACTGCATGTGACAACCACCTGCTATCTGGCAACTCTTATGTATGCTGTAGATTGGCACGGTCCCTCGGAAGATGAGCTTTAACTAACCAAGTGGAAGGGATTTGGCAGTGTACTGGTCCACGTTGTGTAATCATAGTGCCTTCTAGTAGCTGACTCACACAGATAATAAGCATCCTACCACCACTGCTAGCTGAGGGAGACTTTCCTTTAGTTTTGAACCTGGGTCCTGTCCCCTCGAATATCTGCTTTACATAATGACCATGCTGTCTGTAGCACACAGATTTGTTACAAGCAGTGCGGAAGCACAGATCAGAGCTGGGATGCAGAGCACAGAAGAGAGGTGGGAAAACACGGGAACTGCTGTAATGCCACCACAACTGTAAGAGTTTAGGAGGGGAGGAAAGAAGCCGAATTAACCATAGAATTAACAGTTGCTTTATTCTTTTTATCTCTGCATATTTTTTATACTTGTTTAAGTGAAGCAGAAAAGAATAAAAAATATATCTCCCCCTTCACTCAGGAAAATTACCAGTACTCAGCTCCTGCTGGGCAGAGTGCCAGCACTCATCTCATGCAAGATCTTTTTCACTTTAAGCACTGGTCCTTAATAATGGAAAAATATGAACCAATGAAAGCAAAATATAGGATAATATATTATGTATCTTTCGAACGCACTGAAAGAAAATATTTAAAACCGTATGGTTTGCTAGCTTGGATAATACAGGGGAAATATTTAATTTAACTCTTCAGTCCAGCTCCGATCTCTCCAGGCATGTGCCCTGTGCATCCTGTCTTCACGTTTCTGTGCTGTCCTCCATGACTGTGATTGCCTCTTACCTCTTGAATGTAGTTTGCCAGATTAACTTCAGGCCAGAATGTCTCTTGTTGGGAAGTAAAAGAATGGAAGTTATGGAAGGCATTAGAGACTGAATATATTTACATTGCAATTGGAGATGTGATTGCAGCACATGTAGACATACCCAAGATAGCTTTGATCTAGCTAGCTCTGGTAACAACAGCAATGAAGCCCCAGGAGCATGGGTGGCAGCACAGGATGTTCAGCCCCAGCCGGGTCCTTGTGTATGTACCCTAGCGACTAGCCCATGCTGCTGCTGCTGCTTCACCTCTATTGTTACTGGAGCTAGGTATATCAAAGTTGGCTCGGGTAGGTCTACAGAAGTGCAGCATTGACATAACCTGGATGGTTTAAGGGTACAGGAGCTGGATTTGACCCACATACACTAGGTGATTTGTTTGACATGAATTGGTGGTCTCAGTTCACATCTTGGGCCCTGATCCTAGTACTGGCTTCATGCCCCTGGCTCTTGTGCCTGTGCGGAGCCCTCCTAAAGTCATAAGGGCACAGGTGGAGCTAGTAGCAAGATTACAGTTTTAGTGGATGGGGGTTGGATTTTCAAAGGTGTCCTACTTGCACTGGCTTTCAGTGGAAGGTTGGCACCTAACTGTGTCTTTGAAAATCTCCCCAAATCATCAAAAAAAACCCTCATCGCTAGCACGACCCAGCATTCTTGTTGGCAGCCGGGATGACAAGGCTAGGGTTGGAAACATCCCTAGAGACTGAATTAGCCTCTTGGCCTTAATCTGGTGCCTTCAGGTCTGGGCTGAGGCCCAGTAGTGGGGCTCCTTGGAGATAATTGCCCTTCTGCTGCCTATACTGCACCCACTGCGAGGCAAAATAAAGGAAGTCAGTATCCAGCATTGCTATTCTGGTACTTGCACTAGCATTAAATAGATAATTCTGTCTTTACTCCCAACTACCTCCCACTTCCTCAGGAACACCTTGTATATAGCCATCCATGAAATTTCCAAGGGGTAGAGCCCTTTAAGAGGTTCAGGAGCTTCCTTATTCCTTAGCCCCTGCAGAACTAGGAATTTGGGGACACCTGGCCCCAACCTGGTAGCACCAGAGACTGTGCTTTTACAGCTTCAGGAGCATTGAGGAAAACAATCCTGGGCACTGTAAGCTATTTTATGAAGCTGGGAGTCCGACTGGGGAGGTTTAGGAAAGGGAAGTGAAAAGGGGATGAATGGGCAGATTCCAGGGGTACCTTCCAGCCACACCCTGAAGGATAGCCAAGTGTAGGGTCTGTGCCCTGCCCATTGGGACTGAGCATGACCGATGCAGCCCAGGATCAGGGCTCATATGTCCACGTCTAGGGACCTGACCCTGTGACCATTGAAATAGCTGGCAAAGCTCCCATTGATTTCAGTGAGGGAAGGCATCAAATCAGAAAAGGCTGAGCTACAGAAGTGGTTCAATAATATGTGAAGCAGAAAGCTAGGGAGAAGAGGTGTGTGATTTCTCTACCAATTCTAATCATGTAGTGAAAATAGTCTGCAGGGGAGACATCTGGAGTTGTTTGAAAAGCATCAAGAGGATTTTTATGACAAATATTTATTTATACAATTCCTGATAATAACATATTGAAGTTGACATATCAAGCTAGAGAATTATACTCACAGAGAGGAAAAATACATCTTAGCAAAGAAATGCTGGTGAGCACAAAAATACGCTGTAAAACTTAAGGATGAAAATTCTGTTGGTGCAATGAGTCCAATAACTGGGGACGGATCCAAATCCCATTAAAGTCTCCCATTGATATCACTGGGCTTTGGCTCAGGCCCCTGGACTCCAATATCCTATCCTCCCCCCCCCCAACTTTCTAAATAAGTCTAAGAGGTGTCTAGGGGCTTGACAACATGGTGAGGTAGCACAGAACAAGCCAGAGTGCGAATCTACAGCATGCCAGCATGCTGTGCAATAACTCACTGCAGTGGCAAGTCCTGGAGTGCTTTAATGTGACCTCTGAATTTGGCCATTAGTAATTATTATCTTCAAATTCCTTTATTAACCTTAACTGATTAATCCTCACAGAACAGTCCTATGGGGTAGGTAAATATTATCGAGCTTCAATGGATGGAATGGGAGCAGTGAAGTGAAGTGACTTGTCGAATGCCACAAGGGAGGCACTGCCATAATTATGACCTTAGAAGAGAGGAGTTTGAATCAGAGGTGATGTGTAAGAGGCTGTGGGGTAGGTTGCTGTGAGTCTGTGGGAATTTAAGAGAATCAAAGTTGGTGTAAATTACATCAGCTTAAACACCCTGGATTAGGCCCAGCATCAGTCAGTTTAATATTCAAGTTTTATGTTCCGTGACGTTGGTGCTTACTTGATAAACTATATTCAAAGAGTTCCCCATGGAGCCACCAGGTAAAACTTATGCAGGATCACTAGGGTCACTTATAGTAGCAGCAGTTCCTCCATAACTAGTGTTCAAATACAGATCACATGAAAGCTGGCCAGGAAGCAGTGCTATCTTCTCTACATCGCTCCATCAACGTCCATCAGCCTTGATGGGTCAGGACCACGTCTGAGACTGAGGGGAACGTAGTCCCTAGCCTCTCTGCTGAGAATGCCATCAATGTTTCCAAACTGGGATGGTGGATTTACTTACCTAAGCACCTGCCTTCTAGGAACTGAATTGAGGCCACCAACTTATTTCATAAAGGTGACTGAATGGCTGCCACTAACTTTTATTCTGCAGTATACGTGGGGTTATTTTTATTTCCTTCAGCTATTTCTCTGCAGCGTGACTGCTGACAAACATCTTTATAACAGGTGCTGCTAAATTTTCACTTGTTCACCTCCTTGGAATGGGGAAGATAAAGAAATCCCATGAACAGTGACAGTTTCGAAGCCTATTGTTAGTGTCTTGTTCATCATGTCAGTACCAACATGATAGCTACTGTGCTGAGATGGCTTAACTTTCTCCTTTATTATCCCATCCCTTTATTGTTTTTATTCTTGATACAACTGTAATAGATGATGAGGTCCGAGAATACTGAGCATTGCTGTGTACTCTTGGACAGGAAAAGGACGGGAGTGGATGTCTGGTGATTTGCAGTCGTTCCACTGAGATAGATCAGGTCTCTTGCTCACATTCTGAGAGAGGATCCTTGGAGGGAACTGGTAGTGCCACATCATGAAGGCCGAGGAATGGAATATTGGTGTATAAAAATATACCATAAACATTGGTGTGCATAAAAAACGAGCAAGTATGTCAAAACTGGGGAGGCACTCCTTGAAGATATGTCACTTTAAAGACTGGTCATAGAATCACAGGGTTAGAAGGGACTGCAAAAGTCATCTAGATGCAGGATTTGTTGTGTCTAAACCATCCAAGACAGATGGCTGTCCAGCCTCCCTTTAAAAAACTCCAGTGAAGGAGCTTCCACACCCTCCCTAGGCATCTGTTCGTATGTATTCTGAAAACTGACTTTGTAAAAATGGCATCATGGGGTTCCACATTTCTTGTCTTTCAATGATACTTGATCTGAAAATTGGGCAGAGCTTTTCCTGACTCAGCCGAGGTGTATTATTGGTCTAGTACAGGTGCATTTGATCCTAATCTGGACCTTAGAACAAGACCTTAGTTATAATAAGGCATTAGTTCAGTAATGCCTCAGAGGTAAGAGTACCACTTGTTGAATCAACTATACTGCTTCCTATAGCACTTGGGCTTTTGCTGACTGCTGAGAATATATATTAGCAGTATTAACGCCTTGCGTGCTGCTTAGAAGATGCATTCAGGGGCTGAGTCAATGTTCAGCCGAACAGAGAGTGAGTCCATACATGGTACATCCCTAGAGCCTTGTGCGTGTGTCCCTTTCTGGGGCATACTGTATGTCAAATGCCCACAGGGCACTGGAAGAGTTAAACTGGTCAACCTTTGAATATGCTACACTGAAATTTTAAATAATTATAAGAATTGAAACGGCAGCTAAAGGGGTCCTGTTGTCCCTTACACTAACTATATGATGCTTCCTGTCATTCTTCTGTTGGCGGCTGTCATCTTCCTCTAACACCATGAAGGATAGGGCCCAAAGTGATCTTCTGAGATCCAGGGAGACCAGGGCTATTTGTGCAGCATCCATATGACTCTGCACTGGCTCCTACTTGCCTCCACTCCCATTCAGACACTTGACAAAACATCTCCTGTGAGTTATACTGCCAAATGCCTTCCCTGTAACCTAGCACACCCAAGGAAAGGGATTATTAATGCCATCATGGTCAATATGAGCTCACCTGAAAAGTCCCATGGGCTTCAGGTGTGGGAATAATGCCACTGAGAGAAACTATGACTGGAACCCACTCCCTTCATCTCTGCTCTGTCCTTCTACAGAGGTAGGGGAAGTCTCAGGTCATAGAAGCACTGGGAATGCTAGGCACTACATTAAAATACAGTACATGCAATATTAATGATATTGAATTCACAGAGCACCTTATGTAGAAGACAGAAGAAAGCTGCCATAGGCACTAGAGGCATGTATGCAGTTCTTGTGAATAAATAGATTTTTTAATGCAACCTTGAGAAAACTAATAGGCCTGTTATGTCTCACCTCCAGTGGCAACTAATTCCATCAAAATGAAGCATAAGAACCCCCAAAGGCACATCCTATCATATTGTGTCTAACACATGGGAGAAGTAATGAGCCTTTAGCTGCAGGCTGCAAAGCGTGCTCAGCTTCATAAAGGAAGAACAAATTGACTACATAGTTAGGTCCAACCCAGTTGCTTGTGAAAAATAAACCCAATCTAAGC
The DNA here is from genome assembly GCA_007922305.1 of Dermatemys mawii. Classification (NCBI taxonomy): domain Eukaryota; kingdom Metazoa; phylum Chordata; order Testudines; family Dermatemydidae; genus Dermatemys; species Dermatemys mawii. The sequence goes on from ML677507.1 coordinate 3,632,394, forward strand.
AAATAGGAGGTATTTATTTTTCAGCTACCGAAGGCCCATTCCTAAAGTGCATGGGAATGTGTGAAACGTAAAAAAGGACCCACGTGACAGTCTCACACCATGAGAATCTGCCAACCTCACAGAGACCATCCCTATCAACGAGGCCTGGGTATAGTAGGCTGTGTCCGGACTTTAAAATCAATCCATTGCCAGTTTAGCAGCCAGCCCAGTGAATGGCATATTATATACAAAAAATCTACATCGAAAGAACATTTATACAAAAAGCCTGCATCGAAAGAACATTTAAAAGAACATTAAGTTTGCAAAGCCAGGCACTCAAAGATCAGGCACTGCCTGTATTGAGGTTGCCTGAGACACCTTTATGACCCCCTCCTTCTCACCAATGTTTCTCAACAAAATGTTATAAGAATTTTTTTAACATGGGGGAAACAAGGTGTTTTTCCCTAACCTCATTCCAAGAAATGGCTGAATTGTTTTTGCTGAGATTTTCCAGAAACATTCAGCCACAGGAAGATACCTGGCTTGGAAAATTTCAGCCTGAATGGCTTAAGTTTGGCAAAGTTACAAGCAACTGAAAACAGGGTTCTTACAATGAAAAGTGTCAGGTAACCTTAACTAAAGGGTTTGCTACCTACATCACCCATAATCCCGACTGTTTAATTTGGTAAATTGGACCTGATCCTCAACTGATGTAAACTGGAATCCTTTGATTGATGTATGTCAGGGGGTCTGGGTTTATCTATTTTGTGCCCATTAGAGGAGAGGTTCCCAACCACTCTTTGTGATGCTTCTCAGGGCCCCCAGAATTGTAAGTCACTCTGTCACCCTTCTGTCTTAGCAAAAGAGGAATTTGTTGGTACTAAACTCCATGAAAACTCTCTGCCACCCCAGTCTGTTAGCCAGCCAAACAAACTCCTTAGGACTCTGCCTGTCCTAACTTGTCCTTGCACGTTAACCTTGGGTGTACTTCAGTTCCTGAACTTTCCAAAAGGGTCTCCCTGCAGCATCCAGCCCCTGTCACTGAATGCCCACAGAAATACCAAGTCCTCTGTCTCCAGAGAGACAGAATGCACACCAGTCTATTGGCTCAGCTGAGGATGCTCACCTCACTTTAATATCACAGCACTGAGAGGAATTTATAATAGAACAAGAGTAAATTTATTAATAAGGAATAGAATTTGAGTGACAACAATCAAAGGTAAAAGAAGCAGAAAATGGTTACTAATAAAATAAAAATATCATTATGCTTTCTAGTGACTAAAACTTAACTCAGCAGGTTACAAACCTTGGCTAAGGCAATTTTCTCACCTACAACCACTTCTTAGCATCACCAACTTCCACACTGTTGGGGATCCACCATTCTTGGATTCAAAGAGTTCTGACCTATTTGTTCCCTCAGTGATGGATAACAACATGACCATTTGCTGCTCCTTATATTCTCCAAAGTCCATTGTCTTTGTCTCAAGAGTATGGCTGACCCCCTGGGTTCCAGAGGTGATCTGGGCAATTACAGGCTAAGGCTAACTTCAGTACAAGGCAAATTGGTTGAAACTATAGTAAAGAACAGAATTATCAGACACATAGATGAACACAATTTGTTGGGGAATAATTAACACGGCTCTTGTAAAGGGAAATCATGCCTCACTAATCTATTGAAATTATTTGAGGGAGTCAACAAATATGTGGACAAGGATGATCCAGTGGCTATACTGTACTTGGACTTTGAGAAAGCCTTTGACAAGGTTCCTCATCAAAGGCTCATAAGCAAATGAATCAGTCATGGGATAAGAGGGGAGGTCCTCTTATGGATCAGTATATGGATAAAAGACAGGAAACAAAGGGTAGGAATAAATGGTCACTTTTCAGAAGGGAGAGAGGTAAATAGTGGTATACCTCATGGATTCATGCTGATACCAGTGATGTTCAACAAATTCATAAACAATCTGGAAAAAGGGTAAACAGTGAGGTGGCAAAGTTTGCAGATGATATAAAAGTACGCAAGATACTTAAGTCCAAAGTGACGGTGAAGAGTTACAAAGGGATCTCACAAAATTGTGTAACTGGACAACAAAATGGCAGATGAAATTCAATATAGATAAATGCAAAGTAATGCACACTGGAAAACATAATCCCAGCTATACATACAAAACGGTTATGGGTCTAAATTAGCTGTTACGCTCAAGAAAGAGATCTTGGAGTCATTGTGGATAGTCCTCTGAAAACATCCACTCAATGTGTAGCAGCAGTCATAAAAGCTAACAGAATGTTAGGAACCATTAGGAAAGGGCTAGATAATAAGACAGTGTATATCATAATGCCACTATATAAATCCATGCAGTGCTCACATCTTGAATACTGTGTGCAGTTCTGTCCCATCTCAAAAAACATATATTAGAAGAGGAAAAGGTACAGAGAAGGGCAACAAAAATGATTAGGTGTAAGGAACCAGTTCCATATGAGGAGAGATTAGAAACCTGGAACTATTCAGCTTGGAAAAGAGACAGCTAAGGAGGGATATGATAGAGGTCTATAAAATCATGACTGATGTGACGAAAGTGAATAAGGAAATGTTAATTACCTTCACATAACATAAGAACCTGGGGTCACACAATGAAATAAATAGGCAGCAGATTTAAAACAAACAGAAGGACATACTTCTACACCCAGTCAACCTGTGGAACTCATTGCTAGGGGTTGTTGTGAAATCCAATACTATAACTGAATTTTAAAAATATCCATCAGTGGCTATTAGCCAAGATTATCAGGGATGGAACCCCCATGCTCTGGGTATCCCTAAGCCTCTAACTGTCTGACGTCGGGACTGGACAACAGGAGATGAGTCACTTGATGATTGTCCTGTTCTGTTAATTTCCTCTGAGGCACCTGGCATTGGCCACTGTTGGAGGACAGGATATTGGGTTCGATGTACCGTTGGTCTAGTCCAGCATGGACATTCTTATGTTCAGACTGCAGTGTGTCCTCCATTGTGCTAAGCTAGATAAACAGGCCACTCAGCATGTCTTTGTCTAGGACAACGTTGTTTATCACCTTTAATGCTAAAACACATTTTAGGAACTTATTTCCAGCACGCATACAGAACTCTTTACACATCATCCATCCATACATTACGCAATGGTATTAATGACTGATGTGTCACCAGCTTTCATTTGAGGTGTCACCCAACACTGTTTACAGGTAAATACTCTGACAGCAGTGTGTAAGATTTAGTGAATATGTCACATCCAGTAGGCATTATGGTTCACTGGGCTCTCTGCCACTTAGGGTCACATCGGGACAAGCATTTAACTCTGCTACTTGTCTGTTGAGACTCATCGCCACCTGCTGTCCTACCTTATTGCTGAGTGTGGTGCCCAATCTTTGTGCTAGATCTAGGTACCTGCCTAAGCTTCCAGTGTGCACACTTAAAGCTATGTCTATATTGTACACCACTGGCAGTGGTGTATAGGGTATGCGTAGCTACATGCTGCAGTGGAAAGCAAGATGTATCTGCACATGTGTTTAGCTCCATGTGTCAATGAATGTCTGAGGCAGTGGGGAAAGTCTCTAGTAGCCCATCCCTGCAGAGCCTTTCTCTGCAGTAAGGAAAAGCTGTGGCAAGAAGGAGGCACTGGGTAAAGGCAGCTGTTCTGGGGAGCTGCAGGGCCTTTCCCTGCTGCCTCCGCCCTGCCAGAGCCTTTCCGGCTACCAGAATCTTTCCCTGCCAGTAGAGAGGCAGTGAAACTCTAGTCTGCTAGAAATAGCAGTGTAGATGTCGGGGGCATGTCTTGGGCAAGTGGAGAGCCACGTAAGGGCCATACCCACCCATTACTCACCTAAGCTGTCGGGATTGCCTCCCCACTCTGAACTCTAGGGTACAGATTTGGGGACCCGCATGAAAAAAGGAAATAACCCCCCAAGCTAAGTTACCAGCTTGGGTTAAAATGTTTTCCCCAGAACACACTTCTTCTGTGTCTGGAACTGATATGCTGCCACCACCCAAACTTAATAATTCCAAAACTAGGATAAAAGGGAAGTTTGGGGACCCTTCTTTCCCTTTCCACAAAACCCCCAAACTTATTCCCTCCCTGGGAAGCTTGAGAGAAAAACCTCGCCTGAGCCTGCGAGACGTGCCCGATCCAAAACCAGGCTCTTACACCATGGAAAACAAGCAGTCAGATTCTTAAAAGAAAGATTTTAATAAAAGAAAGAAAAAGAAAGGAATAAATCCCTTATAACCATCAATAGAACAGCATCTACCATAATCAACAAAAGAATCAAGAACCCAAACCTCTCCCCCAAGGCAACTTTCTCCCACTGTGGATATCTCTGCTGAGTCTTACAGTATCAAGTAGCACCCAGCCAACACTCACCACTGAAAACCTTTCAAGTGATTAAAAAACAGATTAAACTTACTATTTGACTACGTTACTTGTTACTGGATAGAAAGCTTATAGTTACAGTAAAAGAAACAGATGTGGTTCATCTCATAGCCAAGCTGAACAGAGAGACTCTGGAGAGGGAAAAGAAAACCAAAATCCTTTGTCTCTTGAGGAATTTCTCATTGGTCAGTTGCCCACTTCTCCGGTTACCTTTAGCTTAACCCCTTAAGGTAAACAGTAATTCTAGGCTACTTCATACTTATGACATAAGCACTGCTTCACTGTCTACACTCCTATTTCTACCCATGTTAGGGGTGCGTGCAGTATATGTACTTTACACGCCGCTGTAAGGAGTGTGTAGTGTACATGTACCTAAGTGCAATGAGTTGTTCTAAATCATAGTCTCCTGTCATCTGACCCAGTATTATTATGGTTGTAGGACATCCCAAACTCTTTAGATCAAAAGGCTTCCCTACTCATCAAAATAAACTTTTCCTCTTCAGTTGATTCAAACCTCCATGCAACTCCCTCACATCAAGAAGAATCTTAGAAATAGAAAGATTTTCTAACACCCCCTCAAAGGTGACCAAATCAGATTAGAGAGGAAGGAGGAATGTGTTCCTGATTCAGTGACTCGTGGACCAAGGATTCCCAGCCACTGACCCCTTTCCATTGGAACCAGGGGACTCCTATGGTATCTCAAATGACTCAGCAGATTGTCTGGCAATGGATTCAATTGTGGTCTCTCGGTTAGCCAGGACCAAACCATTTCGGGGTCTATAGGTCAAAACCAGCACCTCACACTACACTAGGAAATCAGTTGGCAGACAGTGCAAATCATGGTATATGGATATAATGCCTTCCCTGCAAGAAACACCACATACTATGCAAACAGATGTATTTTGCACTTGTACTTTTCAAGTGGCTGGACTGAGGAGCCCCCTGTTGCAGCTATTCAGTCAAAAGTTAACAAGATGTGGATAACCTTAATAAGATTTACAGTGGAACTGCTGATTAAGAACATATTAATAAGTGATCTGGGCAGACCAACAGACAAAGCATTGCCATCATCTAGAGTTATGTGAAGACATACACATGAATTAGTCAAGGTTCTAATGTAGGTAGGAGTGAGTGGTGATTCTGGCAAGCTTGTTAAAATGTAAGCTGTTAAAACTAAGATTCTATAGCATTGCTGATCCTCTGAAGCATTATAAGATCAGGAAAAAATGCATCATCGGCAAAATGAAGAGAAATAGGAGAAAAATGCAGTTGGTACCTGCTGAGATTTTGACAAAACTAATTCATTCTTCCCACTGTTAAGAGATAACCAATGATTGTACATCCAAGATAAACTGCATGACAATGGAAATAAAGCCCTTGGGATGAGGAGATCAGGCTTAAAATAAATGTGCACAACAGCAGCATAAAGATTGGCACCCTCTGCACAGCACCTAGTTATAAAGGAAATTAGTACAAAACCAATCACACAGGACCATCCCACTGTAGTCAACAGCTGTAGTCACTGAATGTCAAGCTTTGTAGTCTCAGATTCTTGGGCTAAATCCTATTTCCATCATTTGCTTCTTGTATAGCCTTGGGTGAGCCATTTATACTTCTCTGTGCCTTTATAAACTAACTTTAAATGCCTATAATAACTCTTAACCTTCCTTGTAAATTAATGAACCTAAACACAACATAATCAGGCGAAACTTCCATTTGGCCACTTCCTGAGGTCGTGATTCAGTCTTTACTCAGCCTTTACTCAGGTGAAGCTCCCATTAATATCTGCCTATACCTAGTGTGATAGACTGACTGTTGTCACTCAGGAATGGCAAATGGTGTGCTTTTAATAATGATGTCCATTTGTATAATATGGATACAGTATTTTATTACTGTAAATAAAATAAAGTATTTTACAGGTGCAAGATAAAAGAAGCACAGACGAGTTACGTGATTTGTCTGAAGCACAAAGAAAGCTTTTTTCAGTGCATGGGATAGAGCCCAAGAATCCCAATTTCCACTCCCCTAGTCCAACCACTAGACCACACTCTCACCTTTGATTGTTAAACTGTTCCAGCAAAACTGTGTGACCTTCTCTTTCAACAGTTAAGTCTTCCATCAAGAAATTCAAACAAAAATCAGAGTGTATGGCAAAAAGGAACCAAAGCATGATTGCACCATACTGTGATAATCAAAAGGAATAAATTATAGATAAGAATATCAGCATCTTGGGAAGAAGGCAGATGTGTTTGGAAACTCCAGTCACACTCACCAATAAGATATTAACAATCAGTGCCCAACAAAGATAAAAAATAATCAGAAATGCACCCCCCCCCACACACACACAAAGTAAAGCTTTAGATGGAGCAGTAATTGGCAATAAAAATTGCAGAGATCAGAGCTGTAAGGAGCACAGGAGGAATGTTGTGTCTCAGGTGAGAGCAGAAGACTAGAAGCAAGGATTCCTAGAGTCTTTACTGGTCTCTGCAATTTAACCTCACCAGGCCTCAATTTCCTCATCTGCTTTTCTCCCAGAGTTCCTTCATCTCCATCTAATAAGCAAATTTCTCTTCTCTTGAATCTCACCCAGGATGAAATTCATGCCTGTTCAGCAGGCCACCACAGGACTTACCGCAACACTGAAATCCCATTTAAGCTCTATTTTGAGAGCTTAAATGGAATTTAAGTGGTGCCTGGACTTTGTACTGGACCTCTATGTAGAGGAGAATTTCACCCCAATGTCTACATTTTAGCATCCAGAAGAGCCCTGTACATTTAAAGTCATTTTTATTGTTTTAATGTATGCTGTTACCCTTCAATCTTAGCAAAACAGAAAGTTGTTGGTGCTAAACTCCATGATAGCTCTCTGCCACACCAGTCCGTTAGCCAGCCAAACAATGCCTTAGGACTCTGCCTGTTCTAACTTGTCCTTGCAATAAACATGTATATATCATATTTTTCAACCTTCATAAAATCATTGCACCTGGGAATGAAAAAAGATCTTTTTGGTTACCTTGCTGTCAAAGCATAGTTGTTCCATACAGTATTATGAAGAGATTCTAGTTTCTGCACTAGATAATACTCTCCAGTGATTTGTCAATATTTGTTTTAAATGTCCTTTTTGATACAAGTTCCCTTACTCTTCTGCTCGGTAGTCTAATAGGTTTCAGTATTATGAGTTTTACTTGCTTTTCAGGCTAAAACTTCTATGGCTTAATGTACATAGGAAACATGGAAATTGTCATAATGGATCAGACCCAGGGTCCATATAGTCCCATATACAGTTTCCAGCATTACCAGATGCTTCAGAGGAAGGTGGAAGAACCCTGCAGTAAGCAGATGTGGCATAATCCCCCCTCATGAAGGTCTCATTGTAACCCCTGATAGCTAGAGATTGGCTTAAACCATGTAGTGTGAGGTTTTATATCCCTTTAAAAAACTGGCTTTGAGTATTATAACTTTGGATATGCTTGTTATCCATGTAAATGTTTATCTGATTTTTGACCCCTGATAAGTTCTTAGTCTTGCCATCCTGTGGCAGTAAGTTCCACAGGATAATTACACATGTGAAAACATATTTCCTCTATCAGATTTGAATTTACTGCCTTTCAGTTTTATTGAATGTTCTTTTGCTGTTATGTTTTGAGAAAGGGAGAACAGAAGCTTCTGACCTAACTTCTGTAAATCATGAATTACTTTATTTACTTTTTAACTATCATATCCACTCTTATTCATTTCATGTCTATAGTAAACCGTCCCAATCTTTTCAGTCTCTTTACTCGCCTAATCATTTTAGTGATCCCATTGCTCCTAGTTCTAAATCTCTGTGTGCCACCTGAAATAACTCATCCCCCTCCTTTGTGAATGCTTGTACTCTTATCATATTTCCACTTTGGCACTGTTAAGATAAACTGTAGACATTAATTTCCTTTAATCATTCTTCATAAACCAATCTTTTCATCCTCTGAATTTTTCATTGACAATTGTTTGCTAATGCAGTGCACCTAGACCTAAACACAATATTCTAGTTTTAATCTAGAGTTCTTCATTAAGGTCTCTAACATGGTACAAAGAGTAACGATAAACTGAATGTTCAAGATGGCCACACTTCCTTGGACACAACTCTTACTGGGTGAAATTCACCTGTCTGCAGAGGACTGACACAAGGTCTGTGCACCACTTACATCCTATTTTGAAAGCTTAAGTGATGCATATACATCTGTTTGGGGGTGAATTTCACACTTAAGGAGCAGAAACAAAGAAAGGGAGTTCCTGCATCAGGTATCTAGGTGGTTTGGAGTCAACAATAGCAGCCATTAACGATTATCTTGTTTCTTGCTGTTAAACTATAGCTGGGTTTTTCCAGTAAGTGACTTGGGAGCACGTCCCTTTCACTGTGAAGGGAACTTGCCTCCTAAATCACTAGGAGCCAGATTTTCAGAGGAATTTAAGCAGCTGAAGATGTAGATAGGTGTCTAGTGAGATTTTAGGTGCTGGTATCTTTAGGCACCTAAATACTTTTCAAAATCTGGCTGTAGGTGCTTTGGAACATTCCACCCTAAATACATAATTTGTCCTGCAAGTACCATCATTGTTGAGTGAACATAGCACATCCAGAAAACTTTTAGCCTCAGGTCTGAAAAAAAAAGTTTTTAGACAAAGGATATTTTATAGCTTTGTTATTTAACGCAACCCCCGCTGTTCTTAGTGTATTTTTAGCTGGTTTATTTTTCATGGTGACTCACACAAACATAGTGAGGAACAACAAAGAGGACGTCAGGTTCCATTACTGTAGCTAGACGGTGAATGACAAGGGCATCTGGTCAATAGAGCAGTACAGAAAACTGCACTTTGTCTGGCAATTAAGGGAACAAAAAGGAAAGATTTCACTTTCCGATTTCCATTTAACTCTCAAAAATACAACAAGATTCCGCTTAGGCAAGTTATGTAGGCAGCTCCTTGGTAACCGGTTTTGCTTTAGAAACACTTTGTGTAAAGGAGGCAGGGAAGGTGATACAACATTTATTTAACTTCCAATCTTTGCTTGATGCCTTGATGACTTAAGGCTTTCCTGAACTAGAAACATGACCCCATTGGTGACAACTGGTATTAGAAGTGGGTGCAGCTGACCCGCCGCTAAAAAAATTTTGTTAGTCCTTGCACCTTATATCATTCTTAGCATCAGTTTGGCTACGAGAATTAAAAGCCTTTTCACATGCTGAGCTCTGAATACAGATTTCTGTGTTTCTCCTGAAAGACCTAAATCAGAGCCTTTCCCTGCATATGCCCACCCTATCTCTTATCTCTCATTCACTACTGAGAAACTCCTGCCTCTGATTGACCCAGGCTTGTACAATTTTCAAAGAAGCATCTCCATGCTCTTTCCCATGCTTCCCCTAGGGCTTGAGAGGAGCATCAACATCTTCAAAGCCATCTCATCATCCTCTTTAAAACCATCCTTTAAAATTCTCCTTTGCCGCAATGCCTACAAAGAGCTTGACAATGGTTAGACTGCTGTTATGTTGAGACCACTGTGTATCATGCTGACCACTAGTGCCTCTCCATTTCCTTGTACTACCCCTGTCTGTCTGTGTCTATCCGCTATCTCTTGTGTGATATTTAGATTGCAAGCTCTTGGGGTCATGGACTGTCTTTTTTGTTCTATGTCTGCAGAGTGCCTAGGCCCGTGGGGTCCTGGTGTATTACTAGGGACCATCGGTCCTACAGTAGTAATACAAAAAAATATTTTTCAAACTGCTGGGGGTGCCACGAATGGCTTTAACTGTTGGAATGGGAACAGGGGTTCCTGAATTCAATGGCTGATTTTTCTGCAGCAGCGGAATATATGTCTTGTACAAAAGGGAATTTGGACCAACATCTTTTCAGGTAAATAACGGAAGGACTGATTCCAGTTTTGTGTTCCAGTGCAGTCACCTCTCATTATTTAATTCTCCTTTTCTCTCCAGTATTTGGCATTGGCCTCTTTTTTTTTTTTTTGTTCGTTTAAAAAAAGAATTCATAGATACATCTTTTAATTCACTTTTCAATTAAAAAAAAACGCAACCCAGAGTTAAAATAATGCATTTCATTCGAACCCGTCCATGCCAAGAAACCCAGGGTTAAGGTGACCTTGTCCTAACTGAATACATCCCTTTATGCTGAAGTGCTGGACCACATAAAGCTTCAAAGATCCGGTGCTTTTGTGAGACCCAGCAAAGCAATGATGACAGCACAGCAATGGGAGTTTGGAACTGAGTTAATTTGGCTTTGATTTTCTCAGAACTTGCTATATTGGTTAATGCCATTGTTACAACATTTGAAATGACCAATTAATCATTTGTAATAGTTTACTTGTCACAATACACTATGAACTTTGGGAACATAAAAGAACCCCCAACCCAAGAATATAATGAAAAATTAAACAATCCCAGACTTTACAGTCACTTAAGAACAAACGGCTCTTGCATGATATCATATCCCTCGTAAACCCTGTCTGGAAGAGAATGTTGGTGTTCCACACACCTGCCGCTCTTGTGACAATCCTGTCACTCATTGGACTGTGAAACACTCATTTGGCTCCTGAATCTTGCCTTCAAAATTCTCACAGATCCCCTCTTTCGAGCTTGTGGACACATATCAGTGAATTCCTTTCTAATCATGACAGTGTAGCTCCGAGCCATCCCATCTACAAAAGGAGGATGGGGACACTTTCTATCTAAGAGCAGCCTTTTATCTTCCCCAAAGAGGTGCTACTCAGATACCTTCCAGCCAAAACAATCAATGATAGGCGATAGTGGTAACATCCCTTCTGTCCCCATGTGGGTCATGTAAAAGAAAGTAAGTGGCACACACTAAGCACGCAAAGGACACTGAACTGGTCTGGTAACTCTCAGAGCAAGCATATAAGCCACATAGGAGGAACAGCAGCTGAGTCTGCTCAGTGTCAACTCCAGGGCTTGAAACTCTCTCCTGCCTGCTAGTTGTGACAGACTCCCTGACCCTTAGCCTGCTCCAGACTAGTTCTTTCTACAGCCCTGTTCTTAGTCTTGCTCCAGCCCTGCTGTTGCTCCCATCTTGTCCCTGGTCCTGCTCCAGCCTTGCTTTCAGTCCAGCTTTGCTCCAATCTTGCTCTGGACTAATGAGTCTGGCCCAAACCACTAGGCCTGACTGCCATGGCTCCGACCCACTAGATCTGACCATCCTCATCATGGTTTCTGACACAGGTCCTCCTTGCCTTGCTTCCTGCTGGTTTTCAGTGGGCTGCATATATAAGTAAGATGAACAGAAATTGGCCCCAAACTTGGTAGCCCTGACTTTTTCCTCCTTGTCTGTCCAATACTCTTGCCTTTTCCTCTGAATATGGAGCAGAGACGCTCCCTGCTGACAATACTACACTGCAGGCTTAGTGCACACCACTGTGCCCAGAGAAGGCTCATGTGCAACCTGGCAAGGCGGCATTCCAAATTTACATAACAACATGGGATCTTACTTAAGCCCCTTCCCTACACTTGCTCTTCCCTCCCAGGAGCGTCGATGTGTAGCTCTCCCTCTCTTTTGGAAACTTCTGCTAAAGAGCTACTGCCCAGAGGAGAGCCTGGGTAATTGCACTGGAACATTCAGCTCCGTGAGGCCATCTCCAGCATGTTGCACCAGTACCCCTGACAGATGTTTCCTCTTCAAAGCTGTCTCTTCTGAGGTCTTTTATTCAAATGTGATCTGAAGGCAATATAGCAAAAGGCTTTCAAATGCAAATACTCGAAGGCAAGCAACATATGGCAGAAGTGGCTGAATGTGTCTGCAAAGGAATATTCAAATTTTCTTTTGCATAATGTTTCATTCAAGATTCCAAGTGTGATGCTGCAGGCATGGAGGGGAGGATGGACACAGCCTGGGTTGTAATTCCTGCCAGTACTGTTTCGAGGGAGACTTTGCTTAAGGCAAGTTCCATATTTATTAATTTTTTTAACAATTGCAGTTTTATGAGGGGGAAAATTAAACCTCTCCAATTTAAATACAGATTCTAAATGACATTTAATCCTCCCACTGGCACCAATTATACGAAACAAAAGGATAAGGGAAAAGCAAGCATCTTAATAGAAATCTCTGCCCCCTTCTCAGTGGCATTTGAAAATGTGAAACCCACAAAGCAAATGGATATTGTATTATTTTCAAAAATGGATTAAAATGTGTATGAGTGAAAATAGCTCGGATAGTCACACTAGCTAAGAGATCAATATTCAGGACTCTCAGTCCCCCTGCTTGAGCTGATCACCAGCAATGGATCAGGCAGGGATTCCCACCACAAGCTGATCTTTATATCTTTTAATCTCCCCTTCTTCAGAGCCCTTCTCCAAAACCCAGTTCTGCCACAAAGCCCACAGAAAATTAGCCCATATTTAAATAGTTAGGCTGAGGGGCATTTAGGGTTTGGCTGAATGCGTCAATGTGAATGCAAAATGGATGTCTTTCTAAAAGATACATTCTATTTCCATGAGACGTTATTGGACTTGAAACAAGAATTACTGGAAGAAATTCTCTGGTATGGGGTATATAATAGGATGTCATGATCATAATGGTCCCACTGGGCCTTAAACCCTATTGAGCCAAAACTTAAAACAAATAGTAAACCTATATAGGTATCGAAGGTTGTATATATTATTGTGTCCCATTCTGCCTCTTTTTGTGTGTTGTTCCACTATATTGTAAACCCTTTCAGGGCAGGCAGCATGTTTATCTCTATGTTCGTGCAGTTTCCACAATAGAGAACAGTGTGGGAGTGGGTGGGGGAGAGGAGAAGTAGATAGCAGCCTTCAACTACTTGAAGGGGGATTCCAAAGAGGATGGATCTAGACTGTTCTCAGTGGTTGCAGATGACAGAACAAGGAGTAATGGTCTCAAGTTGCAAAGGGGAAGGTTTAGGTTGGATATTAGGAAAAAACTGTTTCATTAGAAGTGTGGTGAAGCATTGGAATGGGTTACCTAGGGAGGAGGTGGAATCTCCATCCTTAGAGGTTTTTAAGGTCAGGCTTGACAAAGCCCTGGCTGGGATTATTTAGTTGGGGTTGGTCCTGCTTTGAGCAGGGGGTTGGACTAGATGACTTCCTGAGGTCCCTTCCAATCCTGATATTCTATGATTCTGTGAATGGAGCCCCAATCCTACTTGTGATAATATAAATTAATATTGCAGTTTGGTTTATCCCTGGGATTTTATGCATTCATTTGAACCATTCATCACTGGCCAATGTGAGACACAGAATACCAGACAACTAGCCTTGGTGACAAATACAATCCTTACACAAGCAGTGACTGAGTGGGAGAGTCACAAAAGGCAGGCATGGCAGTTGTGAGATGTTGAAAAATGTATTATATTGGAAAATTTCGGTCTCCACATACCCTCATCCTTCAAGGTCAAGTATTCTCTGTCAGCCTCACAAAATAAACAGGCACATACACACATTAATTATACAGGCTTAACATTGATATATTTTTCCTCTTACTTTTGTAATACATTTAAATGGGTCATGACAAATTTGACTTTGAATAAGGGGTTGATAATATGAAGCAAAATCTGCAGTGCCTGAAGAAAAGTGTCAGAACAGAGCTTGAGTGTCCTACTGTGGTCAGGCATGATACTGTCATGGAGAATAAGGTGTTCAAGTGTGAAATCTGCAATCAGTACAGAACAGAGCATGCAAAAGGACCAATGAAACTCTAATAGAATCTTCCTCACCTTTAAGCCAAGTGCAGCCCAGGTCTATTAGAATTAAACTGGAAAAATTGCCACTTGTTACTGGATTGTGCTACTTAATGTTTTTAAAAATTGAGCTATTGCAGAATACGCTGAGTGACAATGAAATAACACAGGTTAATTGTAATTTGCTTGCCTTGGAATTCCAGATGAGTTATTAAAATAATGAGTGCTGGGGCACAATTCCAGAGTGAATCATGTCAGCAATTCACTTTGATACACTGTTCACAGCACATCAACCCCTTACTGTGTCAAGTGGGTTATCGGAGAAGTTGGTACAAATAATAAAAGTCTTGATTTTTTTAAAAATGATGGATTCATGGGTTTTGCAAAATATAACAATACACCTCTCAGTGCTCTATTAAGAGCAAAAGTTAAGAGCATAAGAATGTTCGTACTGGGTCAGACCAAAGGTCCATCCAGCCCAGTATCCTGTCTACTGACAATGGCCAATGCCAGGTGCCCCGGAGTGAGTGAACCTAACAGGTAATGATCAAGTGATCTCTTTCCTGCAATCCATTACCACCCTCTGACAAAGAGAGATTAGGGACACCATTCCTACCCATCCTGGCTAACAGGCATTAATGGATTTAACCTCCATGACTTTATCCAGTTGTCTTTTAAACCCAGTTATATTCCTAGCCTTCACAACCTCCTCTGGCAAGGAGTTCCACAGGTTGACTGTGTGCTGTGTGGAGAAGAACTTCCTTTTATTTGTTTTAAACCTGCTGCCCACTAATTTCATTGGGTGGCCCCTAGTTCTTCTGTTAGGCAAAGGAGGCAAAGGCATTCTGCTTCTCTGCGATAGCAGCAGTGACATCACACCCAGCAGAAACTTTCCAGCTCATAAACTGCTGCATAAGCCTAGATGGCTTCCATTCAACCCCAGAATCCAGTATCATCATCTTATTTGACAAAGAAAATCACTCTCCTCTGGGACAGAACAAGGAGTGACAGAACGAGGAGCAATGGTCTCAAGTTGCAGAGGGGGAGGTTTAGGTTGGATATTAGGAAAAACTTTTTCACTAGGAGGGTGGTGAAGCTCTGGAATGGGTTCCCTAGGGAGGAGGTGGAATCTCCTTCCTTAGAGGTTTTTAAGGTCAAGTTTGACAAAGCCCTGGCTGGGATGATTTAGTTGGGGTTGGTCCTGATTTGAGCAGGGGGTTGGACTAGATGACCTCCTGAGGTCCCTTCCAGCCTGATAGCCTATGATTCTATGATAGCCTTTTGGGACACCAGTAACAACGTGAGCAAACTTCGCCAGTGGCATCCTCTTCAAAAGAGGGAGGAGGGGAGGATTCAGGAACAGATGACGAGTGGCAGAAGAGCTCTGACCTCATTCCCGTTGCCTTGAAAAAATGGTTTAAAGCGCAATCAGCGCATGATCTAATCTAAGTGACATTAAACAGATGGCGCTGAATAGCCAAGACAATTGCACAACTCACCCCATCAACGCGCTCTCTTCACACTTTCGGCTGCATTAGTTCCATGGAGCTACTGGTTTTTGTATTTACCTATTTATTTTTAACAGATGAGTAGGATTGCCTTGGGGGAGTGAAGTTGTTAGCTTAATAGTCAGTAATCCTATCGCTGGTAAGCAAGAAAAATAAGGGGAGAGTACGGCACACATTTTTTCTGGAATCTGCTGAAGCTTCAGAGGAGGAGAAGGTTTCCTCCTGTTCTTGGCTGCCATGAAAGTGACTCCAGTGGTGACAAGGGCATCAGTGCCTTTATTCCTCTCTTTGAAGCTGGGGCAGCTTTCAGGAGACAGCAGCTTGTGGCAATCAGCAGAGATTGTGTTCCCAGAGAGACTTTTTAGTCATCCTTTTATTGCAAAAAGGCTTTTTTAAAGATTTATCTAAAAAGACAAACGCCGGGATTTGCAAGACCTACTTCCGTCCCTGCCCTCACGCCCAAGCTGTGCTCCAAAGCATTCGTGTGCATCCAGTGGGTTTTGTTTATTCTTTAACCCTTTCATACCCATGCACAAGCCACCAGTTCTGCAGGATTGTACAGGTCTCCACTTAGGAACTTTTTATCCTGTTCCCCGAATCAGCATGAGCTCAGAAAGTCTCAGTCAAGAGGTGTAAATCTAGTCTTCCCTCTCCCATACTTGGAGCTAACAATACTCCCTTCTCACTTTGTACTCTCAGAAGCTTTAGGAGTGAGTGGGCAGGAGTCATGGTTTCTTTAAGGCAATCATGAAAGATCCTCTCATGTCTATTCAGCCACTGTCCACTTTTCCTGGGGGCAACATGACTGGCAGACTCACTCTTGGCAATCTCTTCTTACTGGAGGGAAGAGAGGGAGAATTATAGCTTTGTGTGGGAGACCTTCAGGAGAACATGACATTGAGAACCTGGCCAGAGAAGACACCAGAGAAGTAGAACTACTTGCATTCAACCTTCTGTTTGGGTGAACTATCAGTAGCACAAGTTGCTTATTTAGAGCAAAGTAGCTGTGGTGGCAGAGAGACTATTTCTGGGCTGCGAATGCTCACACAGTAGGGAATGTAGCCCTAGTCTGACTGGTGTACAAACGATATTTAACACCCATTCAACATATCATTTCCTTTTCACTGTATCTGGGAGGACACCTACAAATCACTACAGGGCAGTACTAGATCTTTGCCTCAGAACTTGTGGTTAGCTACAAGCAAAATTTATCTCACGAGATGAAAAACGGAAAGCCTTGTTCATGCTGAAGCCGGAACAGTCACATTCAATCTTAAGAGAAAAGAAGCAAGTGGAATGGACTGGATTAGTTTTTAAATTAAGAAGGATGTTTTTTTTCCTAAAAGATACACTCTAGTTCAAACAGAAATTGGATTGGGGGAAGTTCTATGACCCATGTTCGGCAAGAGGCCAGACTCGATGGTCTCAGTGGTTTCTTTTGGACTTAGAACATAGGAATCTGCTTTGAATGCTTCCCTCCCCTACCAATTCTCTAACCCTCGAGTGTATATTCTGGGCTGAATTCTACAAATCCATTCATGGGGTGCAGCAGAGGCTGGTGTGCCCAGGTAAGGGGAAGCAGAAGGCTTGATCCATGGCACTGAGTGGAAGTATGATACTAAGCCCACTGACCGGTCATTGATATGCAAGAGCATAAGGAGAATAAGCAGCAAGGCGGGGGCAGAGAATAGGTCTGTCTGAGAAGACCTGGGTTAAAGTGAGGAAAAGAAGCTGAGGCAGACTCTCTCCTGCCTGAGAACTGATTGTTAGGGCCAGACCTGATGTCACGTACAGCTGCTACTGGACAGCTCTTAGTTGTGCCACTGTTGTAGAGTGCTTATTGATCATTATTACCACTAACTGTTCTATCGTAGTGCCTAGAATCCAAGCCCCTCTGTGCTGGGTGCTGTAGAAACACACAGTAGACAGCTCCTCTCCTGAAGAACTTACAATCTGGATATACAAGAGATCATATCGCCTCTGTATAAATCCATGGTATGCCCTCAACTTGAATATTGTACGCAGATGTAGTTGCCCAGTCTCAAAGAAGATATATTGGAATTGGAAAAGGTTCAGAAAAAGACAGCAAAAATGATTAGGGGTATTGTATTCCATGAGGAGAGATTAATAATACTCTTTTCAGCTTGGAGAAGATACGACTAAGGGGGAGGTCTATAAAATCATGACTGGTGTACAGAAAGTAAATAAGGAAGTGTTATTTACTCCTCCTCATAACACATGAACTGGGGGTCACCGAATGAAATTAATAGGCAGCAGGTTTAAAACAAACAAAAGGAAGTCTTTCTTTTCACACAATGCACAGTCAACCTGTGGAACTCCTTGCCAGAGGATGTTGTGAAGGCCAACACTATAACAGGGTTTAAAAAAGAACTAGAGTTCATGGCATATAGGTCCATCAATGGCTATTAGCCAGGATGGGTAGAGACAATTTCCCTAGCCTCTGTTTGCCAGAAGCTGGGAATGGGTGACAGGGGATCACTTGACGATTACCTGTTTTTTTTTTATTCCCTCTGGGACAACTGGCATTGGACACCATTGAAAGACAGGATACTGGGCTAGATGGACCTTTGGTCTGACCCAGTATAGCCATTCTTATAAGCCAGAGAGGGGGAAAACATACAAGCAGAGTGAACAATATGATGGTGGCAAATGCCATATTAGTTGCATGATTTGGGGGAAGAGGGGAAGGAGAGTTTAATTTGGAGGAGATCAGTTAAATAGAAAAGTATAGGGAGGCAGGATGAAGGGGACAAGGTGGGGCAGAAGAGGCCAAAGGGGACAAATGTGGAGTGAAACTAAGGTGAGCCAGCTATGAGGGAGGGAGCGGGTTGGAGCAAACAGCCAATCAACACAGGGCAGAAGAAGTCAGAGACCATTGCACAATTTTGATTGAATGTCGAGGTCCCTGCATTGGCTGCTTCTGCCCTAATCACTGGAGTTTCTGGCTGGCTCTTTCCTGCGTTTCCCCCAAGACCTCTAGGTGGGATGGGGGCCGCATACCAATGGTGGATAGGCATAACAGAGTGGAACTTCACCATGCCCTCTCCCTAGTGCCCTTTAACCGCCTTGGTCAGCTTCATCCCATTGCTCCTAATTCTATCTTCTTAAAGCGAGGACCATTCATGCTACACATTATTCATGCTACACATTATCAATAGTAATCTAATTGTTCCTGTTTAAAATTCTCCACCGACGATGTAGTTAAGCCCATTACGCCCATTTTCGGTGTGATGTTCTATATACGCAGCAATGTCATTTTCATCACCTTCTCTACAATGGAACACACGCAGCCCTTAAATCAGCCTAGTATAATTTCCAGGGTAATGGACTGCCTCCTGCCAGATTAATTTCTGTATACTAGCACTGTGTTTACCAATACACTACAGAGAGCTGGAGGGGCTTGGGTGGTGTCTTTTATTTTCCTTTGAGGAGAAGGAAAAGAAGAGTAAATATTATCAGTAATTGAAAGGTTGAGTATTATTGAATATTCTGCATGGTGCTATGTGCTCCACTTGTGCATATGGATGATGATAATTCTGTTTATTCATTGTTTTGTTTGATTACTACACACTGAAATCTGAAGGAGGCAAAACAAGGAGGGAAGGAGGGATAGGAATTATTTAGGAGCTCCAAGGGGTATAGGAGAAGAAGAAGGAAATGGAACTGTACTCATGTGCATTGCTATTGGATAGGAAGCCATCTTTCCTAAGGGTGAAGTCTGTTAAACAGTGAAAGTGTGTCTCCAGGGAAGTGGTGGAATCCCCATTGCTTATAACTTTTTAAATGACTCTGTGATACCACAGTGGCTGGTGTCGTGGAAAAACCTAAGATAGAAGAAGGAAATCTGAACTGGACAAAGCAGTGGAGAATAGACTGCAGAGAACAATCATGAATCAGCTGTGCGATGGAAAAGACCTATAAATCTGTCACGTCTAACTCCATGATTGCGGATGTTGTTTGAAAAGCAAAAGATTGTTGTTGTGGTTGCTGCTTGATCTTTTACACAAGGCAGTATTAGGATTTTTTTCCCTAGACAATAACAACCAGCAAGGCATTTCGGCACTTCCCTCGACTTTTGTCTGACTGATTCCATAGGAAGCACTATTCATCGTGGCTTCAGGTAAAACATTAACTCTACATTTACTTACATCAGGCGTTGCCCTCGCCTTGGGCAGAAAATTCATCCTTTATGAGAATAACAATGGCACTTAAAATAATATTTATTGTCAGGTTCCTCCCCACAACTATCCAGACTCCTACCCTGGACCACCAGCTGGCACTGCTAGGGTTGCCAGGCTCAGGAATTCATTGCTTACTAACATTGAGGTCAATTGTGCCATGTAGGTACACACCCCATGGTAAGATGTAGAGCACACCCTGGGCTTGCTCAAGGAGAAATTCCTTCTTCCCACCTCCATATCTGGATTCCTATTTGTTTGGTGATGATAGCTTTCTGCAGAGCAACATGTAATGCCTTATGCATGTATGGAATCTGAAGATGCTTATTTCCCCTTACTCTCTCCCACCAGTAAAGCTTTTGGGAAATACTGGATGTGCATCCTGTAATAAACAACTCCTTCCTCCCCTGGAACAGATGGTCTTTGTGTACTCAAATTAAACACGGTATCTGCAGCAGCCACGCTCAGTAATGAAGGAAGAAAGCTACACGGACCAAGGTGGGAGAGGTCAGCAATGAGTAATCAGGAGGCCACTTTTGCCATACTGCCCAAGTGTCAAGATGAAAAGGCTGTGGTACTATTATGAGGAGGATGGAGATGCTGATGGTTCTTGCCATGGTATATTTCAGATAACAATTTCCTCCTCTTTCCCCTTCCCCATGGGCTGCAGATATTTAAGGCAAGGCTAAAACACTGCTTAAAAAGCACTTACTTAATTAAACCTCAAATGCACAAATCGCTGTAATCTCAGAGATACACTCTGTGGTACTTCCCACCGCAGGCTACACCTCAGCCATATGGCACTTTAATAGATAGTAGCTGAGAGAGACCTTTTTAGTTTTAACAGATGGGTGGATGCTATTTACCGAGAAGAAAAAGGAAAGGGGAAAGAGAACGAAGGAGAGAAAAACGGAAAGTGTGAGAGCTATTACCAAGATGCACTCTTTTGTAACCATTTGTATTCTGCTCAGAGTGGGTGAGGCCTTGCTTCTCCGCTGTAAGGAGGAATTTCCAGTGCTTCCCAAAATACTCAGCATCAGCCTCATCAATTTAGGATCCTAAAGGTTTGGGGGTCACAGTCAATATATGGGGAGTTTTCCTTTGATTAAGGATATAAACTTAGGGGTTTTTAAGGTCAGGCTTGACAAAGCACTGGCTGGGATGATTTAGTTGGGATTGGTCCTGCTTTGAGCAGGGGGTTGGACTAGATGACCTCCTGAGGTCCCTTCCAACCCTGATAGTCTAGGATTCTATGACAATCCAGCTCCCACTGAAATCAACAGGAGTCTTATCACTGACTTTAGAGGGAGTTGGATCAAGCTATAATTCTGCCAGTTCTGGGCCAAGATAAGAGTTTTAGAAGGCTGCTTCTCCTGCAGCTATACTACCTAGTGCTGTGAGCTTTTTAGATGTCACTTGCGAAGCAGTGTTGGGCTGTGTAAGTATTTTGACTGAGAATCTCTGAGGAGAACTCGGTGTTGCAGGATGTATTGTTGGTGACTCAGTAGGTGGCTTGCTTCCCTTTGAGTCAGTGATGAGAAGATACTCAAAGACAAGCCGCCTCATGGATTAACAGGCTTTCAGAAAGGTTATGTAAAGCCAACAGCATGGATATTAAGACTGGCATAGAGTCACTGTCATAAAGGAATGACTCACAGACTGGTCTTCATGGTTCCAGACACGTGACATGGGTCAGGGTTAACAAAATATTACTTGCTGGGGATAAGTATCCATTGCCTCTGGGCATATCTTCCTTTTTAAAATATCAGATCAAATCAAGCAAAACATCGACCAGAATCAACCTCCTCACGCTGGCAGAGCCAACTCATGCAAAACACATATGGAGACATCCAGGATGGAGGTCAGCAGAAATGAATCCCAGGATCCCCTGACAGATTAGTCTCCATCTTTCTGGACACCTGTTAGTAATTTTAATCTCTGTCGCTCAAGGGCTCTCTGATCACACAGCACTTCTAGTATCTCAAATATTTCTTCTGCAGAGGCCTGTTTAACCACGCTGGGTAGAACTGACACCTGTAGCTGTGTTTGCTGTTTCTGATTTGCGCTGTCACAGACTGAATGGAGGGTGTTAGTACTGTCAGCACAAAAGCACTGTCAATAGCATTCTGGATGTCTTCAAAACACATGCCCAGGCCCAGAATCTCAAAGGTATTTAAGCCCCTATCTGCCTCTGTAGGAACCTAAATCCACCATGTAGGTGCCACCTAACCCCAAGGCATCCAAGTTCCTCCAGCATCCCAGCGCCAGGTGGCATTTTGAAAGCAGCTAACAAGCTAAACGTAGCCCTAGCTCAAACCAAAGCCTCGGAGGCACCAAAATAGATTTCTCCAATGAAGTGGGGGACAAACATCTCTCCAGTGGGGCCAAATCCCACAGGTGTGCTCGGAGCACACCTACAACCTGATACCTGTCAGAGCCCAGGAGCAGCAGGAGGTCTGGATGCAGGACACGAGAAAGGTGTGGGGGGCAGCACAGCGTCCACACAGAAGACAGCTGGGGGCATGGAGCAAGCATCAGAGACGTATCCGTTACGAGCGGGAGACAGAGAGAGAGAGAGAGAGAGAGAAGGAGAGAGAGCGAAAGAGAGCGAGAGATGGCTTTGACTGTTAGGGCATGTGCTACGTTCGTGTTTGATCTGTCTTAGGTGGCTAATTCAAGGATAGGTTGGCAGTTGAGCATCCTACGCAGAAAGAGGCCTCTATCTCTGGCCCATCAGCCAGGCACATCAGATCATCTGTTTAGATCTAAGCTCCTCCCCTCTCCCTGTCCCTTTCACCACCCATCTGCTTGGCATGTCACTCCTGGCTAGTTTCCTGCACAGCTTGCTGACTTCTGATATGCTGAGGAGAGCAGAGTCGAAGTACTAAGTACATTTGAGGATCTGAGCCCCAGTGTTCTCCTAATTTTATTTAGATGTCTTCTGTTTCTCAGCTAGGATTGGCTCTGAGGGATGACCTGGGGCAGATGCTATAGTCTCTGTTTGGCAGCCAGCATTCTTTCCCACTTGCAATGTAGAGAATTGTTTGGTATTCTTGTCACGGTGTTGATTTGCTTCCAGTTTCTGGGCATATAATTCTTTTCAACCACTTCACAGTTAATTTTCTGTGGCTCAAGAAATTTGTTAGATACTGGCACCAATGTCCTACTGCTCATAAGCTCTGAACTATTAACTATGGTTTGTAACCTGTCCTTTAAATCAGCTTCTGTACCCAATGACTGGAAGATAGCTAATGTAATGCCAATATTTAAGAAAGGCTCTAGAGATGATCCTGGCAATTACAGACTGGAAATACTAACATCAGTACCAGGCAAATTAGTTGAAACAATAGTAAAGAATAAAATTGTCAGGCACATAGGAGAAAATAAATTGTTGGGCAAAAGTCAACATGGTTTCTGTAAAGGGAAATAATGTTTTACTAATCTATTAGAGTTCTTTGAAGGGGTCAACAAACATATGGACAAGGGGGATCCAGTGGACATAGTGTACTTAGATTTCCAGAAAGCATTTGACAAGGTTCTTCACCAAAGGCTCTTATGTAAATTAAATTGTCATGGGACAAGAAAGAAAATCCTTTCCTGGATGAGAATTTGTTAAAAGACAGGGAAAAAAGGGTAGGAATAAATGGTATATTTTCAGAATGGAGAGAAGTAACTAGTGGTGTTCCCCAAGGGTCAGTCCCAAGACCAATCCTATTCAACTTATTCATAAATGATTTGGAGGAAGGGGTAAGCAGTGATGTGGCAAAGTTTGCAGATGATACAAAACTGCTCAAGATAGTTAAGACCAAAGCAGACTATGAAGAACTTCAAAAAGATCTCACGAAACTAAATGGTTGGACAACAAAATGGCAAATGAAATTTAATGTGGATAAATGTAAAGTAATGCACATTGGAAAAAATAACCCCAACTATATGTACAATATGATGGGGGCTAATTTAGCTACTACTAATCAGGAAAAAGATCTTGGAGTTATCGTGGATAGTTCTCTAAAGACATCCATGCAGTGTGCAGCGGCAGTCAGAAAAGGAAACAGAGAATAAGATGGAGAATATCTTATTGCCCATATATAAATCCATGGTGCGCCCACATCTTGAATACTAAGTACAGATGTGGTCTCCTCGTCTCAGAAAGGATATACTGGCATTAGAAAAGGTTCAGAGAAAGGCAACTATAATGATTAGTGATTTGGAACAGGTCCCATATGAGGAGAGATTAAAGAGGCTAGGACTTTTCAGCTTGGAAAAGAGAAGACTAAGGAGGGATATGACAGGGGTATATAAAATTATGAGTGGTGTGGAGAAAGTAAATAAGAAAAAATTATTTACTTGTTCCCATAATAGAAGAACTAGGGGCCACCAAATGAAATTAATGGGCAGCAGGTTTAAAACAAATAAAAGGAAGTTCTTCTCCACACAGCACACAGTCAACCTGTGGAACTCCTTGCCAGAGGAGGTTGTGAAGGCTAGGAATATAACTGGGTTTAAAAGACAACTGGATAAAGTCATGGAGGTTAAATCCATTAATGCCTGTTAGCCAGGATGGGTAGGAATGGTGTCCCTAATCTCTCTTTGTCAGAGGGTGGTAATGGATTGCAGGAAAGAGATCACTTGATCATTACCTGTTAGGTTCACTCACTCCGGGGCACCTGGCATTGGCCACTGTCGGTAGACAGGATACTGGGCTAGCTGGACATTTGGTCTGACCCAGTACGGCCTTTCTTATGTTCTTATGTTCTCCTTCATCCCAATGGCTTCAGTTTGAAAGGGATCCCTCCTGGCTTGTCTGGATCAACGTGCTTTTGCTTCCATCTTGCCCATGTTTTCCTCTTTCCACCCTTTTCTGGTGCAAGATGTCCACAAGAATACCGGTCTGTGTCAGCTCTGGAGGACTAGGCGAGCTCTGCACTGGGCTGGTCAGGCTCTCAGACCAGAAGTGGCATGGTAATGCCCTAGAGGAGGGAGTGAGGACAAGGAGCTGGGGAGAGTGAAGCTTTAGGAGCCACGGGCTATGGGCTTTGAGGGCCAGATTCATGGGTGGTGTAAATCTGTAGCATCAGTGAAGTTGGTGGAGCTACGCTGATTCACATTAGTTGAGGGTATGGCCCATTAGCTCCCAGTGCTGGGGACTCCATTGGTGTCCTGTTGGTGGGTGCTAACAAGGCCGGATGACTTCTCACAACCTCAGTTTCACTTCTAACACAAACACAAAATCGTGTGTTCAGGACATATGCCAACTGTCTGAATCAAGCAGAAAACACTTACTGGAGACGGAAAAGCAATTATTATCCAGGGTTGGACATTAGCTGGAGCCCTTTCAAAAATTCCCAGTGCAGCTCTAGAGCTAGGAGGCAGAGAAAACTGACAGGAGCCAGAGTTGTCAAGGAGACAGTGTCATGGATTATTATGAAACCAGACGTGGTTTTGGGTAGCTAAGTGACCAAAAGAAAACAGCAATCATCCTCTAATGCTGCATCGCTCTGCTAAGGGGGAGTGATTGTGGCGGAGAGAAGGAGTGGGGTCAACTTAGCCAGAAGCAAAAGAGTTTTTGGCAATGAAAATACACCCCTGGGCTCTAAAATGTTACTTACTGTTTACTCAGAGGAAAGCATGCAGTGTAATTGTCAGAAAGCTGCACTGCACATTGCCACTGGAGTCTAAGTTGCCTCTAATGGCCCATGGAACTTGTGGCTTTGGTGGCTTCCTTCTTCCACATACCTAGATACCTGCTTCTGTATGTCTCCCTACACTTGGTTTCAGGAAGGCATGGGGGTAGTCGTCTTCGATTCACCACCCTATCCCAACTCAACCAAATACTTCCTCTCTACTCTAACCAGAAAAGCGGCTTGGAGGAGCTCTTTTCTTCCCCCTCTCACTTCCCCCCCCCCACCCACCCCCCGCCGCCCCGACCAGCCTGCTTCTGTTTGCTGCTGAGTGGGGATGGATCTGGTGTGTTCGCAGCCAGCATTTGAGGGCCTGCTCTTGTGACCAGCTCAGAGTGTAGGAGGGGCATTTCACAACAGTGGCTACATTTTGAGGGATAAACATGGTGCTTTTGAAAGTCTGGAAATAGGAAGTCAGGTCAGCACCAGGGTTAGTCTTCTCAAAACTTCAGATTTCAGCTTATCCTCTTCTCTCCTGATCCCCAGCACTCCCCGCTCTGGTACAGTCTGCCACTCATCATCCCCAAAGTGCAGCCAGCACCATTCAGGTCTGATCTATAGCTTTCACTGTTATTCTAGCCCTGCATTTTCACCTCACTTCTGACCAGTGGCACTCCTGGTTGTTCCCAGTCCTTAACACAGCTCTACCAAAGCCCTGTTGCCCTTCTCTGCAACACCCCATTGCTACTAGGGTAACCAGATGTCCCCATTTTATAGGGACAGTTGCGATTTTTGGGTCTTTTTCTTGTAATGGCTCCTATTATCCCCTACCCCCATCCCGATTTTTCACACTTGCTGTCTGGGCACCCTAATTGCTAGTCCCATTGGAGATTTCCCACTGGAGTATGCCCTGCCAATATACTGCAGTCTGACGTGGAATGATAGGTCAGATTGGCTTCTCAAGGGCCTCTTGCTAAAACTATAGCATGAATGTGAAGGGAAATGTGGAATACGTGCTTCTAATGGAAATACACTTTCTCTGAAGTCTTGCCAGAGACAACTTCTTCCTGGGACTCGTTAAAATACATCTGAAGAACAAAGGTTGTTTTTTTTCCTTTGCAATAATAATGGACTTGACTGCACTAAATAGCAGATATGGCCATGTCTCCAAAAGCGGGGAATCCCACTGAGGTCTTCATACACCCCCCAAAATTCAGATCCATTTAGACAGCTGAAATCTGCACTATATCGTCAATAGACTCAATGGTCCAAATCTTGGTCTCATTCAAGTTTGAAAAAGTACCACGCCAAACTGCCTAACAGAGCATTAGTGCGTGGTAGCAGGGGCCACCCAGTGAATTAATGCATTGTAGATTCACACCTTGGCTTGCTGTACACTAACACGTCAGGTAAACAGGCTCTTAACTGCCACTTTAGTCACCTAAGTCCAGTATTTAGGTGCCACTTACATTCATGATCCCATCACTCTACTGCTGCCTTAAAATTCATGGGCACCAAAGATTCCCCCAGTAATGTCGCCTAGGTGCCTATGTTTGTGCAGCTGGCATGCATATTGCTGCTTGAGTCCTGACAACAGCGAGCTGCTCAGCTCCTTGCTGGCACTTGAACTCTGGTCACATTCACAAGCCAAGTGTTCCCACCCCTGTCTTGTTTGCAGGGCCTGAGCTGCTAGGAGTGCTCTTAGTACATCTCCTCCAAGGCTGGGATGACCTCTCCTCCCTCTGGCCCCAGACTGGATGGCCCAGTGGTTAGAGCACTCTCCCCAGATATAGGAGAACCAGATTCCAGTGCCATGCCTGTGGATGCCCAGGTCTCCCACCTCACTGGAACGTAGTCTGGGGCGGGTGTCTCTCCATCTCTTCTGTTGCAACCAGGTCACTTGGTATGAAATGCATAAATATTCCCGGGGCCAGCAAAGGAGAATGACTCTATGGCCCAGTGGCTGCAGAATTCCCCTTTATGGAGAAGACCTGGGCATCTCCTGTGAACCAGGCAGAGTAGGGATTTGAACTAGGATCTCCCTCAACCTGCATAAATGCTCTAACCAGGGCAGGTACTAGATATAAGCAAGGCACCGCCGCCTCATTTCTTCCTGAGAAGGTGCTGATGTCACTTATGCCTCTGCCTCCAGGAGAGTTTCCAGGGTTGTGAATCCCAAGTAGGGGGAGTTGCCTCCCTCCAGCTCAGAGTTAGGTCCTAGCTCCTTTTGATGGACGGGACTTAGTCCACGTCTCTCTCCTTGGCATTTCCTACTGTCTGGCTTAGGCAGCTCCCCACTCAGCATGCTGGCTTCTGTGAATCCCAGTCTTTGGCACCTAAATCTCCCCATACAATGCATGGAGAGCCTGGGCAACTAACTCAGGGCTGTGAATGTCACTGGGTGGCAGGGCACCTAAAAGGTAGGCATTGCAATGCCCAAGTCCCCCATGTGAATCTAGCCCAGTGTGTCTGACCGTTAAAGAACTCTTGTTAAATTACAGGCAGTACATCCCTGCTCCTAAGCAGAGATATCCAGTAGCGCCAAATCTGACAGTGGCTTTTGTGCCATGGACAAATAACCACTAGGGACAAGGGTACGAGGGTTTATATAATGAAAAGAAGTTATGGGGAGCAAAGGGGAATATAATTTATTTATCTGCATAATGTTTTTGGCAAATTAGAGGAAAAGAATTATTTAAAAGGGAGCAATATGTGTTGCTGGAAAAGCAAACTACTGAAAGCTTCCCCACAGCCCTGTCAATTACCTCTGAACAAGGCCTACATAGAAACTCAGCTCCACTCGATTCACTGTGTCCATCGTGCAGTTCTCAGATTAGTCTGCTGCCTGATTAGATTCGGCTTCAAAGAGCTGGAATATATGGTTGTTTTCCTTTGCTGTCATGTTATGTTTTTTTATTTCTTCTTCTTTACTGGAACCCAAGTAGACCGCCACAAAGCAAATAATAGGGCAGTAATGACAATTATGAATTTATGTCATATCCCATGTCCAACAAGCTCCGGGTAACTTGGTGTAATACGATAAATAAAACATACATGCCCCAGTTTTCAAACATGGGGCCTTAAAGTAAGGTACCTAAGGGCCTAACCTTTCCCGCTGTGAGGGTTGTGAGTAATTTTCATCATAGGAGCAGTCTCGTGAACTTAGCTCAATGGAACCACTGATATGAGTAAAGTATCGGGGTGATCATGTTAATCTGTATCCACAAAAACACCAAGGAGTCTGGTGGCACCTTAAAAAACAACTGATTTATTTGGGTATAAGCTTCCATAAAAACCCACTTCTTCAGATGCATGGAGTGAAAAGTACAGATGCAGGTATTATTATACTGACACATGAAGAGAAGAAAATTACCTCACAAATGGAGAACCGGTGTTTACAGGGCCAATTTGATCACTCCCAATAGTTGATGTGAAGGTGTCAATTCCAGGAAAGGAGAAGGTGTTTTTGTAGTGAGCCATCCACACCCAGTCCCTATTCAAGCCCAATTTAATGGTGTTAAATTTGCACATGAATTTTAGTTCTGCAGTTTCTCCTTGAAGTCTGTTTTTGAAGATTTTTTTGCTGCAGGATGGCTACTTTTAAATCTGTTATTGAATGACCAGGGAGATTGAAGTGTTCTCCTACTGGCTTCTGTATGTTACCATTCCTGATGTCTGATTTGTGTCCATTCATTCTTTTACATAGAGAATGTCTGGTTTGGCCAATGTACATGGCAGAGGGCATTGCTGACACATGATGGCATATATCACATTAGTAAATGTGCAGTGAATGAGCCCCTGATGGTGTGGCCGATGTGGTTGGGTCCTCTGATGGTGTCGCTAGAGTAGATATGGGGACAGAGCAGGCAACGAGGTTTGTTACAAGAATTGGTTCCTGGCTTAGTGTTTCTGTGGTATGGTGTGGTCTGTAGTTGCAGGTAAGTATTTGCTTCAGGTTGAGAATCTGACTGTAAGTGAGGCCTGGCCTACCTCCCAAGGTCTGTGAGAGTGAGGAATCGTTTTCCAGGATAGGTTTTAGATCATTGATGATGTTCTGGAGAGGTTTTAGCTGGGGGCTGTACAGCCAGTGATGTTCTTTTATTTTCCTTGCTGGGCCTGTCCTGTAGTATGTGACTTCTGGGTACCCGTCTCGCTCTGTCAATCTGTTTCCTCACTTCCCCAGGGGGGTATTGTACTTTTAAGAATGCTTGATAAAGATCTTGGAAGTGTTTGTCTCTGTCTGAGGGATTGGAGCAAATGCGGTTGTATCTTAGGGCTTGGCAGTAGACAATGGATCGTGTGATGTGTGCTGGATGGAAGCTGGAGGCATGTAGGTAAGTAGAGCAGTCAGTAGGTTTCTGGTATAGGATGATGTTTATGTGACCATCACTTATTTGTACTGTAGTGTCCAGGAAGTGGACATCTTGTGTGGACTGGTCCAGGCTGAGGTTCATGGTGGGGTGGAAATTGTTGAAATCCAGGTGGAATTCTTCAAGGGCCTCCTTCCTGTGGGTCCGTATGAGGAGGATGTCATCAGTGTAGCACAAGTAGAGGAGGGGCACTAGGGGACGAGAACTGAGGAAGCATTAAGGAAGTCAGAAACAGACTGTAAACAGAAACTGCAGAACTAAAATTCATTTGCAAATTTAATACCAGTCCTGGTATAAACTATTCAGTATAACGATGCCTGCATCTGTAATTTTCACTCCATCCATCTGAAGAAGTGGGTCTTTTACCCACAAAAGTTTATGCCCAAATAAATCTGTTGGTCTTTAAGGTGCCATCCGATTCCTTGGTGTTCATATGAATAAAGTTACTCAATTACCGAAGTGCTGGGAGGATCTGGAGAAAGGCTGGCTTTGTGGGTAAAGCAGTAGACTACAACTCAGGAGACCTTTGTTCTCAGCTTTGCGTCAGACTCACTCTCTGCTAGACCTTGGGCAAAGTCACTTAATCTCTCTGGGCCTCACTTCCCTACCTATCAAATGGGGGCAAACATCCATTGTTCACCCTTGGGCGGTGCTCAGATACTGCAATGTGTGGGCCCTAAACGTGGATTGAGGCACTAGCTGAATCCGTGTTTGCGACACTGGTTCAAAGAAAGAGCAGGTGCCCGCGCCCCACAGCACTTACCCCAAGCAATTCTTTCCCCAAAAGGAAAAGAGGCAGAGGCCACATGAAGTCCACTTTGCTGTTGCCACTTTATTTTACCTGGAGGTGCTCAATTGCTTTGGTGATGGGCAACAGCGAAAAGCCTCCCGAGAGAGAGAGTACTGGGTTTAGCTTATCTTTGGGTGTTATATGCTATCCCTCCTCATAGTATCTGAGCACCTTCCACAGCACTAGCAAAGACCCATGGGCTAATGGTTCAAGCAGGGAACTGGAAATTCCAGCGTCTCTGCCCAGCTCTGTTACTGGCTCACTGTCTGCCTCTAGGCATATTCTCTTAATCTCTCAGTGCCCATCTGCAAAATGGCCAGGATCAAGAGAGAGCCCCAAATCAGCAGAACATACCAATGAGGAGATGTCGGATATCCTGTGCCATGAGAAGACAGGCTCTGTAAACAGGAGACGGAAAATGGGCCTGTATCATTGTATTAACAGAACATCTCAGTGTCCCACAGCTCAGGTAGGGAGGAGTGCTTTATAATAACACTTATTGATATTATTATTATGGCACACTCAGTCTGCAGGATGGAGCGGAAAAATGTGAGGGAGCGCCAGTAGGGCAGGGAAGCAGAGCAGGAGGTCGGAAAGCAAGCGAGCTCCTTTAGTGATGTAGCGCTGACCTGAGCAGAGCTCAAGGCAGAGGGGAGATGCAGAACTTCTGTGAAGCTGCAGCACAAAGTCTGAGCCGGAGAGGCTAGCACTGGGTGAGGGAGCAGTGAGGAAATGAAGGGACTGCTACATTGCTGCCGCGTTAATCCCACTGAGTAGCTGCAGTGCCCAGGGAGGAGATAGGGAGGCAAAGGATGGTGCAAAGTCAACCTAAAGCTGCCATTGTGAGGTAATTGAGAATTCTCTCATGTGGATTGAAGCCACTTGCTTCCCCCAGCAGAATTTCAGCATTGGAGAGAAGAAGTGTGTGATGTGCTCTGGCGATCTTGGCCAGATGGAATGGTCCATGGGGGGGCTGCTCCAGGCCATATACATTAGAGCAGCCCTGTGGCTGCTCTAATATGGACCAAAGGCAAAGCTGTGGTGCCAGCCTCAGTTTGATTTGATTTCAGAGACATTTCAGGGACTGCTCCCTGCTGAGGTAAACACTGGGGCTTGGCTCCTGCTTGTGCTTTTAGCCGGAGTTCTACACATTGAACCATGAACGGATATTGTATTAGTCACAGGAAGCAAATGTCCAAGACAAACAAAACTTCCCCCATCTGGCATTCCTTTTAGCCCACTGTCATCTCTATGGGTATGGTTAAACTTACAAGATTATAGCGCTATTGGTTATAGCGGTTCCCTTATACAGTAATATGTATAGCGCTATTGTATGTCCACACTCAGACGTGCCAGCGGTATAGCATGGCCACATTTGGGGCACTTAATGCGGCATTAAGAGCAGCGCATTAGGGCAGGTATCCCAGCATTCAGCTGGGTGCAACGTGCTTTTTAAACGAGGGGGATGAGGGGAACGTGTTGTGTGTATGTGGAGGGAGAGAGCCAGTGATTTTTCCATTCTTCTGAAAGCCTGTCAGTGAGCCTCCGTTCACAGAGGGCTTTGTTTTCACACAGGCTCCCTCCTTAAACATTTGCATTGCTTATCTGCCCAGTTAAGAGAGAAACTCTAAAGAGGTACTTCCGCATTCCTCCAGCCAAGTTCAAAACAAAGGGAAGAGATGTTGTGATGGTGCTGTTCCTGGTGTGACCCACTGAGAGTGTCAGATCAGGACAAATTGCTTCACAAGGGGCAATTACAGCCCAAAGCTGGGGTTTCCCCACCCTAAAGGGTTACCATACCAGCCACACAGAAAAGACTGGTTTCACCCCACTGGCTAGCCACAAGTCACACAAGCAATTCCCTTAGACACTCCAGCTTCCCAGTATCACCACCAGCAGCCACCTGTCCTGGGGACAAATGGTTACAAAAACCAATACCCCAATAAAAGAAAACAGTTCTTCCCAATTCCAAAGAATCAGGCCCCAGACCCAGGTCAATATACAAATCGGATCTTACCCACAAATCACGCTGTAGCCAATCCTTTAGAATCTAAAATCTAAAGGTTTATTATACAAGGAAAAAGATATAGGTGAGGGTTAGAAATCGTTAAAGGAAATCAAATACATGCAGTAATGGCTTGCATCAGTTGTAGAATAACTGCAGGTTCAAATCAGAGTCTCTGGAATACATTCCCAGGAGGAATGAGTCATCAATCCTTTGGCCAGAGCGCCCCTTTGCAGCAAAGTCCCATCCAGAAGTAGGAGCCAGGCTGGAGACTGGAGATTAAAAGACAAAATGGAGATCTTTCTCCCAGGTTTATATAGACTTCCTCTTGTGGGTGGAGACCGCCTCCTTCTTGCTAATCAGAGTCCAGTTGTAAAATGGAGTTTCAGAGCCATGTGGTCCAGTCACATGACTCTTCAAGATTCAGCACCTGAGCAGCCAGGCCACATTCCTGGGGAAGCTGGGGTGTGGACAGGCATCTACAAAGTTCATTGTTAGCTTGATTGGAACATGATGGGCCATCAGGAAGGCCAGGTCAACAGTAACTTTGTTTGAGATTTCACCCAAAAGCAAGCATAAGTTTGAAATACAGACACTATACAGCCAATCTTCATAACTTTAGCTACAAACAAGATACACACATACAGATAGCATAATCATAATCAACAGACCATAACCTGGTCGTAGACACCTTATATGACCCCCTTTACCTAAGATTTGGTGCCCCTACAGGACCTTAGTTGCACCAATGATCTATATGATTCCAGATAATTCCAATAACGTGGCAGATGTCAAGTGCCTTAAATGGCTCTAGACATCTCAAGAGATCACTTGTAGCGAAGTGGGTGTCCACATTCTTGCTGTAGCACTACAGCAGCTGCGCTACAACCCTTATTCCCCATGCGGAGGTGGATTACCAGGAGCGCTATAACTCCACGGTTATAGCGCTCTACGTGCCTTGCCAGTGTGGACGGGGAGGAAGTTATAGCACTCGTGGGGGCTTTATAGTGCTATAAAGTGCCAGTGTAACCAAGCCCTTAATCTTCCCCCCTCCATGCTGAGCACACACAGCTATTTATCCAGATAACACTGCACTCATTTGACTTTTGAAAATGTACAAGGACATTACTGATGGCAGTTAACCTTAGTGACCTACAGCTTAGCCATTCAGACCAACTGCTCTCCATTATTCATACTAATGGGTGAGGGGAGATGCCCCTTATAATTTAGGGGGGTTGGAGCAGCAGGAAACTAAAAACTACTTATAAACAGGCTGCTAGTTACTGAACTCTCTGAGTAGGAAAATAACAAATATACTAGATGCCGGAGTTGAGGGGAGCGTATGAGACAGAGCCAGACATCCAAGTCAGTGGAAGGACTCCCTTTGACTTTCACGGACTTTGGCTCAGGCCCCAGAAAATGCCCTGGGCTCCGTTCTGCAAATCATTCTTCATGTGAGTAGGCACACTCAAAGGACGGAGAGTGAACGAATAAGAATGAAGGAAGAATGTCAGATAGAGGGCGTGAGAGAAGACTGAGGGCTTGTCTACACTGTGAAGTTGTCAACAAAACTTTTGTCTTTCACGGGTTCTTAAAAAAGCCCCCCACCTCCCAGCGAAAGACAGAAGATTTGCCGACACAAGTGGCAGCGTGAACACTGCTTTGTCGACAGGAGCGCAGCTAACACCGCTCACGAGGCTGGAAGTATTTTGTCAGCAAAAGTGCCGACAGAATACCGACAAGGAGCGTTTACACACGCTGAATTTAACGACAAGGTTGTGTCGACAATGCCTTGTCGCCAAAAGCTACGTGGTGTAGACAAGCCTTGAGTGTGTCACCATGAGGAAGAGCATGGACCTGATCTTGGGCTCCTGGGTTGCTAAATATTATTGCCCTGGTGTTAGATTAGCCTCCCTGGCCATTTTTATTTCTTAACATGTCGAGTTCAGATGCTAACTTAGCATGGTACTAATGGCTTCAGGGTAGCAACGCTCATTGACCCCAGTGGACGCCCTGTCTTGTCATGATTAGGTAAGCTCTTTGGGGCAAGAATTGCCTTTTTGTTATCTGTTTGTACAGCACCGGGGGGTCGTTGTCTGGGGCCCGGGCTCCTACATGTTACCACATTACAAATAAATCACAAGCTTTGTAGGCACTGAGACAAAACTTTAGGATTTGGAAGGATAAAAATCCTTTCTGCTGGTCCTTAAAAGGGACTCAGGTTGCCCTAAATTAAACCCCAAATAAATATCACACTATCCTGGCAATGTTCCCTCTAATGTTTGACAGGCCGTGTGTGTGCAAAAAATTTCTTCTGTGCAAATTTTTGTGCTTCTGTGCAAATTTTTGTGCATGCAGTGTTTCGCCGTGTGCGCAGGGTTTAGGATCTGTGTGCATGCACACAAGCGCACAGCTTAGAGGGAACAGTGTATGCTAGCTACATGGCCCAAACTCTCTCAGTGGATTGTGGTCACAGCATCAAAGGATCCGTCTCCAGATATAGACACAAGCCAGGTTTGCGTCCCAGCCCAGAGATCAGCTAGTCTTGATTTCAGTAGATTTTGTAATGTAGATATTTTTTCTGCCCAAAAATCGAGATAGATAATCCCCGGTAGTTGCACACCCTGCCAAAAATCACAGATCCTGTTGGTACTGGAGCTTGTTTACATGTCAAACATATGGTGCCCCTCATCCCAGTGCAAACAGAAAGCTTGGATTCCAGCTCCTCAGAGGGAAAAGCCAATCCAAGATTTGTGGGATTACATTAGGCTGAGCTCTCTCTCACGCACGCATAGAAAATGTTATGAATACTGGCAGCTTGTCTTAAAAAGACATTGACTACAGGAATGGCTTGATTGGGCCAGATTAACTCCAGCGACTTCTTACAGTGAGAAGAACAATGTTGAGGAACGTCATCAGCTGTGCATCAATTTTTGGACACCAATTTTCGCTCTTTATGTGGCCAGGTACCATATTGATACTTGGCACTTACAGAAAAATCCATCTCCGTCTTAGAGCTTGTTCTGTCCTTTCACTCCTCTATTGGATCCGGGTGTGGCATTCCCCGGCAGAGTACAGGGAGAGAGAAGAGAAGGGGATGTTTTCAGAGAGCTAGGCAGATTTATATGATTCCTACTCTGGCCTCTCCTCTCAGCTCTCATGTGAAACACAGTCCAATGTTTTTGTGATGATATAAGTACAGTTCATTTACTGAAGATGAAGATTTTACTGAATTATAAGTACAACTGATATAAGTACAATTCATTTACTGAAGATGAAGACTTGTTTCCTTTTTAGTGGTTTATGCTGTTTACATGTGTTCATGGCAAACCATGTGTCTTACTCTGTACACATATATGGCACCTTCCATACTGGGACCCTGATCTCAGTTGGGGCCCCTACGTACTATTCTCATACAAATAATTGCTTCTAAAATAACTCACGTGGGTTTGTATTTTGAGGGTTTTCAGGGGTGATCCTTCTCATCTATTTTGGTGTCTTGTTTATAGTTAAGTAAGCTTTTGTTTTTAGTACATCTTCTGAAGGATTTCAGGTATAGGCACCAATAAATTGTTGGATTACAAGATAATTAATAATAAACCACCTTTCCCTTTGCCCTTTGGCCCCAGAGTGGAGCAGTATCCACCGCATCATGAAGGCACCTATAATAACAGTCAGGACACTTTATTTAATTGATGTTCATTACAATGTTGTGGGACAGTGATCACTTACAGTAAAGTACAGCCTTGGCCAAATGGCAACACAGCCAAGATTGCTAGATATGGTCTCACTTGTGACCTAACCTAAGGCTTGAACTCTGCTTCCTACTCATTAATGGCTAGTGCACCACTCCATTATTTTTTTTAAAGGCCAGACTTGCTGCCTTCCCGGTGCTTGGCTCCACTGGTAATACAACTAACAGCACCAGAACACAATCCTCTGCCTAAATTTTCTCCCTAAGCTTGACCAATCCCTCGTCATCTCCACTCCCACTTCTCCTGCCTCCATGAGAGATTCTCTACTCTCTCCTGTATACCTAGACTGGCATTGTGTGTCCACCTTACTACTGATTACATATTTATTTGGGATGTCTTGCCCAGCCATCCTTCTGTGGGCTGGCACTTTCTATCAGCAACTCTCAGAGAAACCCATGAATACTTATCAGTTATCCTTATCTTTGCAGAGCACCTGATCACACCATGAAGTGGAACAGACTCTGAAGATACTTCACATTCAGGCCATATATCAAGTTCTGCTTTACTGGATATGTCATATTAAAACTGCTGTAGCCAATAAAGACTGTAATTGTATGAAAGGAAAGCTAGGTTTTGTAACATTTATTAGTGATCATGAATGTTTTTTATTTCTCCTTTACCTCCTTTACTGAAGACACACACTGTATTTGATCTTGTGTTATGGATTTTACTTGCCCTTTGTATCTGGGGAATGTTATTTCATTGCTGCTGAATCTTGGTGTTTAGAGTGCTTGAATATGTATATTTGATAGTTCAGCTTTATAGTTTTTTTCTGTCAACATATTCTTGATGGCTAATTTTGTTCATTTAAAGCCATGAAAGTCAATGTGTTTTGTTGGTTCCTTTTTCTACAGGGTTTAAAAATAATCTCATACAGGCAGAGGAAATTTGCATAGAGTAAACTGCTGCTTTAGAAATTGCTCTTCCGGGCAAAACATGAAGACATTTTAAGATTATGCATATCGTTAGCAGACAGGTCAGTTGGATGTTTAGTTGATTTAGGGTTTGTCTGTTTGGAAGAGAACTATGTTAAGGTACCATTTAGTTGGTGCCAGCAGTGTCCACATGGGGCAGTCAGAGTGCAACACTTTGGTGCACTATGTAACTCACATCCACGTAATCTGCACTGTAGCACAGTGTACATATAGCTTTATACTCTCAACTCTACATACACGAAACAACACCTCTTAAAGGCCCTGTTTATTTATTTTGGGGACACAGCAATGGAAGATCAGAAAATAAGATCACTTATTTCACTAGGAAGGTGGGGAAGCACTGGAATGGGTTATCTAGGGAGGTGGTGGAATCTCCATCCTTAGAGGTTTCTAAGGTCAGGCTTGACAAAGCCCTGGCTGGGATGATTTAATTGGGGTTGGTCCTACTTTGAGCAGGGGGTTGGACTAGATGACCTCCTGAGGTCTCTTCCAGCCGTAATCTTCTATGATTCTATGATTCAATGATTAAGCCTTCTGGTACCTCGCTGGCAGGAAGTATAGAACAGAGCTGATTTAAAAACAAACAAACTGGAAAACAATCTCATGTAATTACAAATTGTATTGAAAATGTTATTGAAATAGATGTTTAAATGTTTCATTTACCAAAAACTCAGTTTCCATTAAGAAAATGCAGTTTTCAGTAAATGAAAAAGGTTGATAGTTATTTTGATTAAAATTTCAGGAAAAGATGTGGACAATTGTATGAGAAATGGAAATAGCAACAATTTTTCATGAAAAAGTGCATTTTTTAAACGAGGCAATTTTTTGACGAGAAACAAACACAAACGAAAACCTTTTCATCTGCAAAATGTTGACCACCTCAATACACGACATGTCTCTGAGTGCTACAGAAGTTAAAAAACCTGTAGTGAACTGGATCCTAATCTGTTGCATTGACATCCAGAGAGCTCTGCCAGTTTACATGGGTTGAGGATCAGCTTGTTAAGAACAGTTTGATCATGCACCGTTGACTGAGTGGTAGCTTTGCCATTGACTTGGCTTGATCCTGAGAGGTGCTGAGCATAAGTATATCCCATTGAAATCAATGGGATTTGCAGGTGTTTAGCACCACTAAGGGTCAAAACCTAAATACTAATAGAATCAGAGAAATTAGGTTTGGCAAAAGACCTCTACCATCATCGAATGGTATAGCTCCCAAAGTAGCAACTAAATGATTAGCTATGTACATAGGAAATATGCAGAAGTTTCCATTAAAG
Organism: Dermatemys mawii; assembly: GCA_007922305.1. Taxonomy (NCBI): domain Eukaryota; kingdom Metazoa; phylum Chordata; order Testudines; family Dermatemydidae; genus Dermatemys; species Dermatemys mawii. The sequence continues at coordinate 3,670,927 of ML677507.1, forward strand.
CATTTGATGAATGGAAATTTACATATTTTCAAGTGAATTTAGTGCTGTCAAAAGACACACAATTTGGTGCCTACTATTCTGTCTTTCTATCTGGTTCTGGAGGTATCACCTCTGGGGTGGATGTGTAGCTCAGTATTCCTTTGCAATTCAGGCCCTGAGCTTAGACTACCAGTAAATTTGCCCAGGCACATCAGGGGTGGTAGTGGCTTGTTGTGATCTGTGAGGCACCCGTCCTGGACTGAGATCATCAAACAGCTGTGAGATGGTACTTGAGCCTGTGGGCCTTTGAGCCAGTGACCCAGAGATGAAAGACTGTGTTTGAAATCCCATAGCCATGTACTAATTCTCAACGGGAGCGATGTTAGTAATAGCTCATCTATTGACAGTGGGCCAACATATTTTAGAAATAATAATTCTGTGAAATTGCGATAAACAAATGTATTAGCTTTGAATTTATGTTTTCCATTGATTTGCACACTACGAAGGCACATTCATCCTCCCATTTCCATGACAGATTAATCCAGCAATACCATTAAACTGCTGTTTACTCTGCCGATGCCTATATTCATTAATATAAATACTCTGAATACACGCATTGGCACTGTCTCCTCTTACGTAACATATCACACAATGCAGACTTCTGAGCCCAAACCCCCAAGAGCCGGCAGTTCTGGTTGGGCAAAATGCCCAACCAGAAGCACAGGGAGCAGCTGGATGTGAATAATGAGAACTGTATGAGATGAGAGTGAATTCTAAACGCTCCTTTTATGGTGTTACTGAGGCATCTCTGAACCCTGGCAAAGGTGGAAGGAAAATAAAGAGAACATGACAAGCAATCAAAGAAACACAGAACAAAAACTTAATGAGCTGAGGACCGTACTAGTCACTAATGAATGAAACTTCCATTGACTGGGAGTCTTTGTCCAGTGTCTTAAGAACAAGTCGTCACATCACAAAAGCAGCACCCAGCAGCATGTTTGTGAGTAGTTTCAGCAAGATAAGCCAATGACTGAGTGTCGAGGCCGAACATCTCTCTGACCCCCAGGTATGACCTTCCTGCATCTGTGCTCATGAATATTTGTAGGGGAATATAAGAGAGCTGCACTCATTTTTATGGACATATAGAGGAATACATTCTCCAACCTTGTCAATTCTAATCTTGTCTTGGCAAACCTTTCTTTCTATATATATTTTACCTTAGGTACTTCTACTGTACCCATTATGATGTATCATGACCACGGAAATTCACTGATAAAAATGTACTAATGAACGAAATGGAGGACACTTAAAATCTACTGTATTAGTGAGACAGCTGTTTTTCCTGTGCACTGTGGGTTTGATCCAAAGCCCACTGAAGTTGGAAATATCAAGCGCTGTATCTCATCATTCACCAATTTTGCTCATTTCCTACCTAGCAAGTTTCTGAGATACAACAAAGAATTGAAGTTCTTTCACATATTTCTCCTCTTTAGCACACCAGACACAAAGCAAAAGTGAAGAGTGATAGGACAGTTCAACAGATCACTCACTAACTACTTATTAATCTACAGCTCTATCAGTCTAAGGGGCCTCAAGACATTGGAAATGGCTGCAATTCATCCATATAGTGTGAGTGCATTAACCCACATAATTAGGTAGAGTCTTTTCCAAAGCAGCAGCCCAGAGCATATAAATGATCCTTCGCATGGATTCTGAACTGTGTTTCTCATGTGTTCATTCATTACAGCTTTCAACACAGCAGAGTTGAGTTGAACCTAATTAGACCAAAAAGAAAAATGATTATAATTGGTCTGGGGCAACTTAGTGAAATGTAATAAGGAAGTTTAATTGGCTGCTGCCCCATATTGATGGTCTTATAACTTATGATTTGTGTTGGACAGCAGATGAGCTCTGCCTTACCTTGTCTGACATTGCCACGGACAGAAAATGAATAGATTTAATTCTACTTAAAAGTAAATTGGATGATGCGCATACACAGCGATGGTGGAAATTGACCAGCTTCACAATAACATACTGCAGGTTTGGGGCCTGGGATGCTGTCGATAATTGGCATAAGTGTCTTCAGTTTGTTGGGTTTCAGTTAGCAAAATAGTAATAGCAAGTAAATGGTTAGAAAGTCATTAGGCTATTATCTTTTTAAAACCCTATTCCACTGTACAAAGGGTACAGTGAATGTCTCACTTATCATAGTCCAGGGATGGTAGCCGCAGTATAAGCAAACATGGATCAAACACCGATGTGAACGCTTCAAGCTTTTCACTTGACATAACTAGGGCAATGAGGCCCCTAAGCCGAGGTTACAGGGGAGCACAGAGGAAGTTGTACATTTAGAAGATACGCCCTGCTACTTTCATTAATAATTCTGAGGTTTATTGGTTGACACCTCCGCAAGAGAAAAGAGTGCCTCAAATCTCTGTCCCTCGGCTCGGGTGGCGGGGGTGGGGGTGAATGTGTGAAAGCAAGAGATGGACGTTAGTGACTATCCAGCAGTGCCTGGATTCTGCAGAGGAGTGGAAACCATGAAAGGTTAGATGTCACATCACTGGAAATACAGGAGGAAAAGAGCATTAAGCTAGTTTGTTGGCAATTTGGTACATGGAGAAACTATGGCTCGTGTCTCAAGACTTCTTGCAACGCCCAGTGACATAAAACATACAGTGTGAACCATAAAAATCAATTGGCACAGCCTAAAGTTTCTAATGCTGTACTAAACACAACCTCTTAAAAGCCTTAAGGGACTCACGCCAAGCTGAGAGCGGAGGTTACATAAGCATGACTGCAAACATGAGTTTGAGGTTCGCTAATGGGCCTTCCACCCACCTAGGGGTCCAGTCTGAGCCCAAACAACTACACAGCAATTTTTTAGCCCTGGAGCCTGAGACCTGTGAGCCTGAGTCAGTTGACTTGGGCCAACTGTGGACGTGATGTGGGGCTTTTATCCCTGTGTAGACGTACCCTATGCCCCAAAAGAAGATTTCCACCTCTAAATCTTTCTATGATCTGGTTCTATGGCTATAGCGGTGCTATCTGTGTGTAGTTGTGGGGCTGATTGTATAATAGTGTCTGTGCTCAGTTTTGTGACTGGTTCTATGGCTATAACTGTGCTGTCTGTGCTCAGTTGTGGGACTGATCCTATGACTGCTGTAGCCGTGCTGTCTGTGTGTAGTTGTGGGGCTGATTCTATGGCTGTTACCATGCTGTCTGTGCTCAGCTGTGAGGCTAATTCTATGGCTGTAGCCATGCTGACTGTGCTCAGTTGTGGGACTGATCCTATGACTGCTGTAGCCGTGCTGTCTGTGTGTAGTTGTGGGGCTGATTCTATGGCTGTTACCATGCTGTCTGTGCTCAGTTGTGGGGCTGATTCTATGGCTGTTGCCAGGCTGACTGTGCTCAATTATGGACAAGCTACACCAGTGGTGTGCTTGTTTCACGGCCTTCCTTACAGAAGAATTGCATAGTCCCCAGCACATGGATGATAATGCTGCTGCTGGAGTTCGATTCATTGTGGTTTTTTAAGTGGACTCAGCATGTGTCCGCCATCACGAGGGAGCAGCATTTGCTCTCTCGGACATTAAATTGATTTTAAAATTGCTCGGATTACTTTTGTGGCGATTCACAATATGGGACCAATGTATCTATCTGAGTCGCTGTTTCCCTGGGAGCCGAGTCACTGCTTGATATCTGCTGCTAGGCTGCCTGTCATTTCAAAATACACGTTTCAGTTTAGTCAATAGGGAGAGCGCTGCAAATATCCGCTTTATATCTGCGGATATCCACGTCCTGTGGTTACAGATAACCACGGGCTGTAGCTGCAGATCATGGATGGATGCAGATCAAAATTTTATAGCTAGAGCCCTGCAAATCCACGGATATCCATGGACCATGTTTGCAGATCGTAGATCAGACGCGGATGCAAATTTTGTATCCGTGCAGGGCTCTGTCAGCAGGCCTATTAAAAATCTGAACTTCGCTCCGGACAGGATCACAGGAACATTTTGAGTTCATGAAACATTTTCAAGAACCTGGCAGGATTAAAGGAGATTGGTAGAGTTCAGAGCTGTGAGAGAGAACTCCTGGGCCACCCCAGCCCAGTTCTCCAGCCGCTCGCCAGAGTTTCTATCACCGGACTTTTCTAAACGTTAACTCCAAATTTCTCTGTGAACATTTATAGAGATGGAGCCTTAACCACCTCCCTGGGGAAATTAGTCCATGGCCGGCTTGACCTTACTGTTAGGAACATTTTGCTGGTATCAAGCTTGACATTTCAGTGCTCTTGTTGCTACCCATTAACTCTTGCCTTGACCCCTTTGGACACTGGAAGTAATTCCGTCTCCCCTCCCCCTGTCCCTCCTTCCCTCCCCCTGAAATATCACTAACATAGCCAACTACAAGCAACACACAAGAAAATTTACCCAAGGGCTGGAATTGCTGTCTTGCCTTTAGGTCTGCCAGTGGAAAGAGTCACGCGAGTCAGGTGACACAAGTAGGTTTCTGCTCATGCCCTGCTCTAGGCCCCAAGGTGGAATCGTAGAGCCATGGGGTTAGAAGGGACCATGAGCGTCATCTAGCCTAAACCCCTACCAAGATGCAGGATGTGTGGTGTCTAAACCGCCATCCAGCCTCTCTTCGAAAACTTCCAATGAAGGAGAGTCCATGATTTCCCTAGGCAGTCTGGGCCATTATCCAACTGTTTTTACAGTTAGGATGTTTCGCCTGAGATTTAATCTAAATCTAGCAGCAAGGCCTTGCATTCTGCCCTGAAATGAATTGGCGCATTGGCGAAGCCCAGGTATGATGTGTGCAGGGTCAGCCGCCATCTGTGATGTGGGCTGCTGCAGGTGACACCTGAAAGCCTGGACCCAGGTGAGAATACGAGGGGGTGGGCCGGGGGGAATAGTATCCTATCTGCACAGTGTGCCTGACAGCAGCAAATGTTCCTTAGGTTGTGTCTACTCTGCAGTCACGGGGTGTGATTGCCGCTCGAGTAGACATAACCACACTAGCTTTAATCTAGCTAGCTTGGGCATGGGAGTGGTTAAGCTGCGGCCTTCTGGGCTTCAGTGTGGGTTGTACAAGCCCACCCAGAACACTGGGTAATTACACACAGGGCCAGCCCATCCTGCCATGGCTTCACTGCTCTGGTGCTAGCTAGCTTAAAGCAGTCACACCTCTGGTTGCAGGGAAAACACACTCTAAGTGAGAGCAGCCACAAGGTGAACCAGGGAGCACTTGTGGGAAGCGCTGTGCGGCCCGGAGAGCCTGGCAGACAAGCTGAAGAGCGTGTATGTAGCAGAGAGCATATGCAGTTTGCGGGAAAGGGCCTGAATAAGAGATGCAGCCACACTAAGTGAAGGAGAAATCCATGGGATTTGCCTTTGTACCGTGATAGGCTGATGACAGACAGGGAGCTCACCAACCTATGAATGTACGTTTTGGAGGCCGACACATCTCACAGCAGCAGATAAGCTCTACCTTTGTCTGTCCGCTGCCTTATCGCCTTCCCTTACATCTTCAGTGGGGTGTTCTTCTAACTTGCCACACCAGCAGCACTGTTACTGAGTATGGCTCAAGAACATAAGAAAGGCCTTACTGGGCCAGACCAAAGGTCCATCCAGCCCAGTATCCTGTCTACCGGCAGTGGCCAATGCCAGGTGCCCTGGAGAGTGTGGGCCTAACAGGTAATGACCAAGTGATCTCTCTCCTGCCATCCATCACCCCCCTCTGACAAACAGAGGCTAGGGACGCCATTCCTTACCCAGCCTGGCTAATAGCCATTAATGGACTTAACCTCCCTGAATTTATCCAGTTCTCTTTTAAACCCTGTTATATTCCTAGCCTTCACAGCCTCCTCAGGCAAGGAGTTCCACAGGTAGACTGTGCGCTGTGTGAAGAAGAACTTCCTTCTATTTGTTTTAAACCTGCTGCCTATTAATTTCATTTGGTGGCCCCCAGTTCTTATATTATGGGAACAAGTAAATAACTTCTCCACATCACTCATGATTCCATATACCTCTATCATATCCCCCCTTAGTCTCCTCTTTTCCAAGCTGAAAAGTCCTAGCCTCTTTAATCTCTCCTCATATGGGACCTGTTCCAAACCCCTAATCATTTTAATTGCCCTTCTCTGAACCTTTTCTAATGCCAGTATATCCTTTTTGAGATGGGGAGACCACATCTATACGCAGAGCACAGACTTGGTAACTCTTCCTCTAGAAGGCAATAAATGTAACACTAGCACCTTGACAAGCAGTTCACTCTGTTGGGACATCTAGATAACCATTGTGTCTCTCAGGGAACCATTTCCTCCCACTGATACTAAATAGGGAAAACTACCTTTTCACTGGAAGGTGACATTGCTTACTGAGGGCAGTTCTTCCCAGTGTGTGTCCCACTTCCCCAAACCACATGCTAACCCCACCAGAGCTTCTGAGCTCCATAGGAGGAACTACTACAGACATTCTTAGATTGTGGGCTTCACAAGGACTGGGCCCCATCTCCATTTTAAATGCAATGAGGAGTAAACTAGGCAGGCACTAGGAGAGAGCATAGATGCCTCTCTGGGGCAGCCCAGTCCCTACAATTTCCAAAGCAGACAATGCAGATGTTGCAACCACTGCAGGGCCTAAGACTGTGCTACCTCCTGCCCCATTTCCTGAAGAAGCTTAGAAGATTTCTAAGTGGCCTTATGTGGTGATAATCATCAGGCCACTTAAGCAGGCTGAGGGGTTGTGCAACAGACCGGTGTGTTGACGTGACTTCCACGCTACATGCATGTGAAGCTGTAGAAAGGGGCATTATGAAAGGACTTAACGAACTGTGGAAGCTCTTGACGAAATCACTCTGTCTGGTGAGGGGTCGCCAAACATCTGGTGCTTGGCTGAGGTTTGTGCAGATGCTGAAATGTTCAGTAAAGACAGTCCGGCGACAGAGCTCTTTCCGATCAGTCAGGTGAACGCTCAGGCCAAGTCTTCTGTGACGCTGACTGGTTCTCCCAATGTCAGTGGGGTTTCACAGATGTAACAGGGCTGAATTTGGCCCGCTGGGAATAGAAATAGGTTCCTGGGCACTTCTTCAAAACAATCTCAGTGAAAACAGTTACTTGGGGATGGAAACGTTCCTCTGTGGTGTTGCAAATCCCAGAATGGCCCCACCTGCTGCTGGCGCGTGGGGCAGGAAATTGATCAACACAAAATGAGACTGACCTCTGCAGCTGCCTATTCTGACTTTTGCCACCACAGCTAATTAAAAGGATGTAGGAGGATTGTCAAAGAACCAGTTGCGAGAGGCATGATGCTGCTAGGAGCCAAGGGGGGAGTGCATGGAAGAGCAGCAACTGCGTCTCTCCTGTGTTCCTGCAGCTTTTGGGCTGCCAGCTAGCGTTTAAAGAGGCCATGGCTAGACTTTCCAAACCACGTCCTCCTCCCCCCTTGGAGCGGGTAGCACAACCAGCCGCGTGAACGTTCTCCTGCACTTTGGAGAGCAAAGGCCAAGCTTCCGGCTTCAACCTGCTTCGGTATGTCCTTTCCCTCTCACCTGACTCTCAGCCAGACTCTAGCATGGGCCCCTGTGGCATCCAGTGACTGCAGCTCCCAATACAGTGGCCTTAATTGGCAGGACCGGATTGTGGCCTGAAAGTAGGTGTGGATTTTTTGTTTGCAACAAGAGGCCCTGGGAAATTAAACCACAAATCCCCAGGAGGGACCTTGTTCTGCACCATGATGGTTCCTGCTGGTCCTACCATAGAGGTGAGAAGGTTTTGCCATCGTTATCCTAAGCTTATTAGCAGATACAGTTAGGGAATTTGTTTTTAAAATACGAATGAGCCAGATGGGGTAGTGCTATTACCACTGCTGTAAAGGTGGGGAAACTGAGGCCGCATTTGAAAGACTTGCTCCTAGCCACAGAGACTGTTGGTGACTTAAAATTCACGAGTTCCTGGCTCCTCGGTTTTTGCTCAGATTGTGTCCTTCTCAATCTCTGAACGTGTGAACAGCTAGGTCTGAAAGTTACAAATTAGAAAGAGGAGGTGGAGAAAGCCGGGGTTGGTTTCAGGCCAGGAAGCTGTCTCTCTGTTACTCTAAATGAATCATGCCCTTCTTCTATTGTGCATCAGCTGCTGGCAAAGCCTCTGGCATCACAAGGCAGGTAGGGATGGAAACCAAATGGGAGACTGAGTGCAGCGCTGCTTTGCCTGAGGTCCTCCTCCCTGTGCAAGGGACGCCATTATTTACCTGACAGAGTCATCCTGTGCCATCCATCACAGGAGCCAGAAGATCCCAGGGCTGCAGGGACAGCGACTGGAGAAAAGTCCAGCATCAGTCCTAGGGATGACGGTGCCTCCTAGAGGAGTTAACATTGGTTCCACAGTTTGTGCTTTACAGACCGGAGACTTCTGCAGTGTACTGTGACCTGCTGGTGTGACTAGCACCTTCCCCAGAGACTGGGCCACAGTGGGGAAGGGCACCGGGAGGATCATGGGAGGAGATAACACACAACCCTCAATTAACGGTAAAATGCCAACCCACACAGGGTAGGGTTGCCAGGTGTCTGGTTTGCAACCGAAAAGCCCAGTTGAAAAGAGACCCTGGCGACTCCGGTCAGCACTGCTGACTGGGCCGTTAAAAGTCCAGCCGGCCGAGCAGTGGAGCTAAGGTAGGCTCACAACCTGCCTTGGCTCTGCGTGGCTCCAGGAAGCGGTTGGCATTTCCCGCTGGCTCCTAGGTGCAGGGACAATCAGGGAAGCTCTCATGCAGCACCCACCCTGAGCGTCGGCTCTGCACCTCCCATTGGCCGGGAACTGCGGCCAGTGGGAGCTGTGGGGGTGATGCCTGTAGGGGAGATGCCTGTGGGTGTGGGCAGTGCTCATTGTACAGAGCAGACTGGCCGCCCCTGCGCCTAGGAGCCAGACATGCTGGGAGTTGCGTGGTGCCTGGACAGGCAGGGGCCTTCCTTAGTCCCGCTGCACCGTCAACCAGGAGCTGCCTGAGGTAAGCACTGTGAGGCTGCAGTTTGCACCCCAAACTCCTTCTCACACCTAAACCCCCTGCCCCAGGTCAGAACCCGCTCCCACACCCTAACTCCATCCCACAGCCCAGAGTCCACACCCCCAGTCCTGAACCCCCCCCCCCGCACCCACACTTCCTCCCGGAGCTCACACCCTGCACCCCTCCCACACAGCGACCGCAGCCCTGAACCCCCTCCCGCACCCACACTTCCTCCCGGAGCTCATACCTTGCACCCCTCCCACACAGCGACCGCAGCCCTGAACCCCCTCCCACACCCACACTTCCTCCCGGAGCTCACACCTTGCACCCCCTCCCACACAGCGACCGCAGCCCTGAACCCCCTCCCACACCCAC
>ML677507.1:3680385-3803325 GCA_007922305.1 Dermatemys mawii
CCACACAGCGACCGCAGCCCTGAACCCCCTCCCGCACCCACACTTCCTCCCGGAGCTCACACCCTGCACCCCCTCCCACACAGCGACCGCAGCCCTGAACCCCCTCCCACACCCACACTTCCTCCCGGAGCTCACACCTTGCACCCCCCCCCACACAGCGACCGCAGCCCTGAACCCCCTCCTGCACCTCAACCCCCTCATTCCCGGCCCCATCCCAGAGCCCACACCCCTAGCTGGAGCCCTCTCCCCATCCCCCACCCCATCCCCCTACTCCAGTCCAGGAAAAGTGAGTGAGGGTGGAGGAGATGGGGGGGGGGGTGTGGAGTAAGGAGGGTGAAACCTTGGAGAAGGGTGGGGCAAGGGAGTGGAGGGGGGGCGGGGCAAAGGTGTTCAGTTTTGTGTGATTAGAAAGTTGGCAACCCTAACACAGGGGCATTGGCAGCAGGAATCAAACCTGGGACCTTTTGAGCAAAATTCACGAGTCTCTACTGCCAGAGCTAAAAGACACATCTTTCTTAGCCAACGCTGTAGAAGGCTTATCAATTTCTAGGTGGCCTAGCCACCACTAGAGGAGACAGCATGTCACTTTGAGCAAGTAGGGGTTACAAGGTATCTAGCAAGCCAACAATTCCTCCTTGAACCCACCTGATTCCAGGGTAGACTAGTGGTTAGGGCACTTGAGAAGCTCTAAGTCAATTCCCTGTTCCGCGACAGAATTTCTGTGCGACCTTGGGCAAGTCACTTAGTGCCTAACAGTCTTCAATAACGCTGTGAAGCAGAGCAGTGCTAATATACCCATTTTTCAGGTGGAGAACTGAGGCACAGAGAGACTAAAGGCTAGGTCCTCAAAGGTATTTAGACACCTAACTTCCATTCATTTCCACAGATACCATGAAATTGGGGCAAGGGGAACCTATAAGTACCTAACATAAGAATCTGGTCTCACACCACTGTAAATTGAGCAATTCCCCAGTGGCAACATGGTGGAATGAAAGGTCTGAAGTCTCCAGAGCTGTGCAAATCTAACTACAGTCCCCTGGTCGCAGCAGGAAGTATTGCGCCCTACTGTCCAGTTGCCACATTAAAGAGGCTGCATTGTAAGTAACAGCTGGGTCCTTATTGGTTGGGGAGACTAAGCCGCACCATCTCCTAAAGACCAACTGTATCTCTCTACCTATATATGAAACCAGGTCTCCTTGCAAATCTACAGAGGCAACCTTGTGGAAAAACCTGTAACAGATCCCTCAGCATATCTTGAGACTTCCGCATTCACCATCGGGTTGTTTACCACCCTCATCTCCAAGCTATGGCCAGTGAAAGAATTACATATCAATGGGCACATTTCTTCCTGTTCACTGTCTTCCTCTCTTTCAGCTCCACCAGCATAGGTGCCGACTCCGTGGATCAGCGCTTCGCCCTCCCTCCCTTCCTCTCCACTCCGCCGTGAACAGCTGTTTCGCAGTGTGCAGGAGGCTGGGAGGGACGGGGAGGAGTGAGGATACTGAACGCTTTGGGGTGGGGCCTTGGGGGAAGGGGTGGAGTGGGGAGATGGTGCCTGGATCAGAACCAGAGGTCGAGCCCCCACTCCAGCACTTTGGGAAGTCAGCGTCTATGTCCACTAGTATCTGCTATTATAAACAAGCTGCTCTTAACGTAAGTAGAATTCAAAGGGCAAAAGCAAGTGGCAGGCTCATTGTAAGAAACAACCAGATCCATGTGCATTCTAGTCCCATTGGGGCTTTCTAGCTTGCTTCGGGATTTGAGGCTGGATCTGATGGACGTGCTGATTTCTGAGAACAGCAACAACACTCAGCACCCCTGCAAGTGTGTGAAGAAGTGCAACTAGGCATCGAATAGCCGGTGTGTACAGATCCTCCAACCTGAAATGTAAGAGTATGGGGCAAATATTTGCTTTGTATTAGCAGAGACTTCCCCTTTTTCCCATGGATGCTCGACTCCCCTCCACACTCTGCCCCTGGCCCCACCCCCATTCCACCCCTTCCATGAGGCCCCACCCCTGCCCTACCTCTTGCCACCCCTGCCCTACCTCTTGCCACCCCTTCCTTGCTCCCATTCCAACCCCTTCCCCAAAGTCCTGGCCCCCAACTCCACCCTCCCTGCCAATATTTCAGCTCTTTCTCACAATCCCCACCTCTTCCCCTGAGCATGCCACATTCCCACTCCCCCTCCCCCCGGAACTTGCTAACACTGACAAACAGCTGTTTGGCGGTGACTAGGCAGGAAACGCTGGGAGCTAGGCAGAGGAGCAAAGACACGTCACGCTCCTGGAGGAGGAGGAAGTGGGGTGCGGGAGAGGGCAGCTTAGCTGCTGGTGGGCACAGACCACCCACTAATTTTTCCCTGTGGGTGCTCCAGCTCCACAGCACCTACAGAGTCAGTGCTTATGTCCTTTGTGCCATGAAACCAGACACCCTAATAGTAACATGACAGTGGCACTGCATAAATGCCAGTGGCAGATCTTTCATTCCCACATCCAAGGCCTTGGTACAATCTCATTCTGCCTAACATAAGGTGAAGGCCTCAGCAGAGCCTCACCATTGATGTTAGCTTGTCTTTTTTGCTGGACTTCTTTCCTGCACTTACCACTGGTCACAAGTATAACCTGTAATCTGACCTCAACAGGGTCCCAGCTTGCTATTCACTGGCTCCTGCTGCCTCATGATGCCCTGGACCGTTTGAACATTTGCAAGCTTCCCTGTGGTGTACAAGGTTGGTTCCAGCTCTAAAAGGTCTTGTAACATGAAAATCACGGCAGAACTGAAGCAGAGGGTAAAAGGTAAGATATCAGAATTACGTGATACTAAGGTAACAGATTAATGCCATCTTGGATGAATCAGCCCCCTTGTGTACCTGCATGTAGCGATGGGATGACTCACTGTTGCGGCGCCTCCTGCTGGCTGTTGGGGATTCGCCTCTTTTCCAGCTCTAGAGCGCCTCCTGCAGGCCGGTGTCTCGCCAGTCGCTGGCCCCGTTTACCTCCTGGACTCTGGTGCCCCTCTATCTGGGGTGCCCCCCCTGCCAGTAATTACCCCCATTCTCTGGGTCTCCCCTCCCCAGAGAACTCCCAACCCCCTATCCCCACCTTCCCTCAGGCTATGGCTACTACCAGTCAGCAATGAGCCCCCGCTCCCTGGGGCAGACTGCAGTGTAAAAGCCAGTCATCATAGTCAAGGGGGGTTTGGATCTGCTGCCTTCGCCTCACCCCTGGACTTCCCCTCTGCAGCCCCAGTGCCTACTCGTAGGCCTTGCTAGCAGGCCTGCAGCCTGGGGAGTCACCAGGCAGGAGCTCCCCAGCTCCTCTCACCTTTCTCCAGCCCTGCTTAGTCACCTGCACCCTGAGACTTCAGGCCGCCAAGTCCTTCTCCCTCTAAGGCTCGGGGGAGACTGTCCCCAGTGCCTGGCCACAGCCCTCTTATAAAGGCCAGCTGGGCCCTAATTGACCCGCCCACAGCTGTGGCTGCTAAGCCCTTAACAGGGCTGCTTTTACTCCTTTTATTTTAGGAGCGGGGTAGCCACCCCACTACACTGCCCCATTATTTACCTATAGCAGGAGGGTGCTGAGTAGGGTGTCCTGACAGCAAGTGTGAAAAATCAGGCCAGGAGGTGGGGAGTAATAAGCGCTGATATAAGAAAAAGCCCCAACTATCAGGACTGTCCCTATAAAATTGGGACATCCGGTTACACTAGTGCTGAGTACCAAGTAAGCCTCCCTTTGCTCAAGTGCTTTCAGATTGCTATGCACCATTGGAAAGCTAATATTTCCCAGCTACTTGCCAGTTGTAATGGGCAGGGACTATCTCTTGCTAGGTGTTCATACAGTGTCTGGCACAATAGGGCCCTGATCTCAGCTGGGGCCTTTAGGCACTTTTATACAAGCTCCTCCTCCTAATAGTATCAATTGTCCTTAATTAGTCAGTGGGGTGGAGGGATGAAGTCCTGGTTGCTCATGAGATATGACCTGAAATGGTGAGTGGTCCATCTAACCAGGAACATAGCCGGCCACTTCGCAGGTAGGTCAGGACCACCCATCACTGTCCTGTACCCTCACTTCCATCTGTGTGGAGCTGTTTCATGTGTATAACAGAGGGCACAATTTGGCCTGTGAACTTCACAGCGGCAATAACCTAACCTACTTTTTTTTTTTTTTGCACTGAAGATAAATTGTGTTGTGTTGCAGCAAAGATGGTCTTTACAGATCAAGCTGTCTGTTTTTTAAGGGACACCACTGGAATCCTTAAGATGAGTTTTACTATAAAACTGAGAAGAACTGTTAAGGTACCTGTCAATTTCTCTGCCTAACAAACCTTGACATTGGAGCTTTAGAAGAGAAAAATCAGAAAAGAAAGATGTTACACGCTTCAGGTGTTAGATGCAGCACTTTACTGGATAAAGTGACCCCAGGAGAGTTAGGATCAGAAGCTCAGGAAGGTGGAAGGAGGGAAACAGGGTGGCCCTAGAATCCCTATAAAAATGATAGTGTATTCAGCTATGTAACTGTTATGGCTTTTTTGTTGTCTGTATACTGCTCCTCTAAATCTCTTACTACAGTTTGTAAAGCCAAGCAGATATTTTGAGTTCAGTTAGGGTGACCAGATGTCCCAATTTTATAGGGACAGTCCTGATTTTTGAGTCTTTTTTTATATAGGCTCCTATTACTCCTCACCCCGTCCCAATTTTTCACATTTGCTCTCTGGTTACCCTACTGTTCAGTCCACTTCAGATTGTCACAGACAAGATGTATACATTGGGTCAGATCCTCAAGTAGCATAAACTTAATACAATGGAGCTATCATGATTCGCACCAGCTGAAAACTTGGCACACTGTGTGCTCGCTCATGGAGACTTTAGTTTTGTTCTTTCTTAGTTGTAGTGGGTCCTGCTTCAGGCACTAAGCAAGCTGCCTTCACTGAGTTGTCAGTCTCTACAACCCTGTAATGTGAACGTAGATTCACTTCATTCATAGACTGACAGAGTACAAGGCCAGTTTTGCTCATATAGTCTGATCTCATCCATACTGCAGGCCATATGCCCTTGATTTCTAGTTTAAATTAGTATAGCTTCAGCTTACATCCATCATACATCTTATTACACATATGTCTGCTAGGCTAAAGAGCTCTCCATTATAAAATTCTTCCCCCCATGTAGGGACAAATAGGTTGTGATCGAGTCACCCCTTAACCTTCTCTTTGTTTTGCCGAATAGCTCAAGATCCTTGTGTGGATCACAATAAATCTTGTTTTCAAGTACTTTAAATAATTTATTATAGCTCCTCTCTGCACCCTGTCCAATTGCTTTGAATTGTTGATCCCAGAACTGGACACAGGATTCCGGCAGCTGGCACACCAGTCCCAGATACAGAGGTAAATTAATCTCTGTACTCCTACTTGAGAATCACCTGTTAATACGCCCAATTAGCCCTTTGGCATCAATATCATACCAGGCCCTCATGTTCAGCTGATTATCCATCATGATGCCCAAGTCCTTTTCAGAGTCCCTGCTTCCCAGGAGAGTGCGCCCCATCCTGGAAGCATTGCCAACATTCTGTGTTTCTAGACATAGGACTTTACATTTTGCCATACTTAAATACGTGTGGTTGGCTTGCCCCAGGTGATCCAAATGGAGGAGGAAGCAGAAGTCATTGGACTTCTATATCAACCTACGGCTTGTTTTATAATGAAAGTGTTGGATTTTACTATGAAGTGTAGCGGACAGCGAAAATTTTCCTGGATTTTTTAATAGGCTTCAGTTCTTAAGCCTGAGTTCACAATGCCAAACCGCATCCTCAGGCCTGATTGCAATGCAAGCCCTTTTCCTTTCCTGGATTTGCTCAGATGTAACCGGTTGGACCTTAGCAAACAAGTAGATTCACAATCGCACTTTCTGAGGCCTGGGCTACACTGGGGCGGAGCGTGGTTCGAACTAACATATGCAACTTCAGCTACGCTGTTCATGTAGCTGACGTCAAAGTATCTTAGTTCAACTTACCTGGCCGTCCTCAGAGTGGCGAGCTGACCGCGGCAGCTCTCCTGTCGACTCCACTTACTCCTCTTGTGGAGCTGGAGTTCTAGAGCGCGTAGGGTCCCAAAATAGCTAAGGACAGCCCGCCCTGGCTCCTCTGGGCTTGGCAATTCATAGCCCCGGCACCTCTGGGCTTGCCACATCAGTTATGAATGTAAAAAAAATTGCGTGAGCCTCGGCACCTCCTTCATTACAAATTCCGCACTGTGCACTTCTGTGTGTTCACCCAGCCTCCATTTCTTGGGCCCCTGCTTCTGCAGACCCAGTCCAGCTTAACCTCGCATGGATGTCCATGGGATTTTGACCCATGGGACGGTGGCCAACGTGCCTAGAGCAAAAGATGAGTGATGGTTAACCACAAAGGGATAAATACAGTGAGTGACAAGAGCAAAGCCTGAGTGATTTATGTGTTGTCACCAGCTCCCTGAGATGTATTCACATCCTCATCCTCCATTTCCTTATTTTCATTACATTTTTACCAGTAAGAGGATCCACCGGCAATCTTGAACACCGAGAGGACTTTGTTCAGCGCAACAGAGTTGATTTACAGGCTTTCCATTTTTGTCATCTGGTTGTGTGACTTCAAATGTTTCGCTCTCAAGGGAGAGCCGTATCATTTCCACCCCACTGCCCGGAGGCAGAGTTACAGATGATACTCAAACTATCCGGCATGAAGTATAATCTCTCCACCTATTGAAAAGGGCCTCCATTCAGGCATTAACTTCCCACAGAAGTTAATGGGACTGAAGAACAAGCTTAAAGTTAAACCTGTGTTTTGAGTGGCAGTTTCCAAAACATTTATGGGAGTCCGGCACACAAGGCAGATTGAAATCCCGCACTCAGTGCTTCCCTGACTGGGGATGGCTTTGATGGCATATGCTGTCATGGTGTTCTGAACGGGGGCGAGAGGGCACAAGCTGGCAGGGCCTGACTATCTCCAGTAGTTTGGGACAGCCATGAAACTCATGATTTGTTGACCATAGTAGCTGAGTAGTGCCTAGAAGTGTTAATCCAGTCTGGGACCCTACTGTGCTGGGCATTGTGAATTTACCATCTAAATAAGACCCTGTGTAGCAGGGCGGTGACTCACCCCTGCGGTGCCTCCTGCTGGTCTGTCCAGGAATTAGCTCTTCCAGCATCTGGAGCGCCCTCTGCAGGCTGTAGTCCTGCTTGCTGCTGGCCCAGTGTCCCTCCCTTGACCCCGGTGCCCTCTTCCTTGGGGTGCTGCACCCCTGCAGTACCCACACAGTCTCACTCTGGGTCTCCCCTCCCTGGGGAACCCCCACCCCCTATCTCCACCTTGCCTCAGTCTAGGCAACCACCAGTCCCCACTTGTCCCCGTTCACTGGGGCAGACTGCGGTATCATTGCCATTCATCATTAGCAAGGAGGGTTTGGCCTGCTGCTTCTGCCTTTAGAGCCCTGGGCTGCCCCCTACAACCCCAGTACCCCTTTGTTGGGCCATCCCCTAGGCCCTGCAGCCTGGGGGTTTCCAGGCCAGAGCATCCCCAGCTCCTCTTGCCTTGCCCCAGCCCTGCACCACTCTAGGTACCTTGTCAAACTCCCCAGCAGCCAGGCCTGTCTACATCCACAGACAGAGGAGACTGTTTCTGTGTTCTACCAAACTCTTGGTCCTTATATCAGGGCCAGCTGGGCCCCGATTGACCCAGCCACAGCTGCGGCTGCTATGTCTAATCAGCCTGGGCCCTTTGAAGCAATCACAGCCCTAGCAACAGCTCTCTGCAGGGCTGTTTTAACCCCCTTTTTACCTGGAGTGGGGCAGCCACCCCACTACACCCTTTCTCCAAGAATGTACTATCTAAATAAACTGAGTTACATGGGTCATGCCAGATGAATGCCAGTAAATGGATTCTGTCACACAAACACCACAGCACAGCCTAAGTATTACACATCTATTTTAGGGCACCAGGCTTCAGACTTCAATCACAGTGCTTAGCTCTACCTCCGACAAGTACCCGAGGATAGCTTCTTCATGCTTAGCTGGTCCTGACAATAATGATTCAATGAACAGAATGAATGTTGTAAAGGGTTTAAAAAATTTATTGGGACTACTTTTTGTGTCCTTCCACCGATCTAGCTAAGTGGCTGTATCTACCATGAGCCTAACTACGTGGAGCAGAAATGGAGCCATTGCCACCTTTGGAAACAACCAAAAACAATGTAAATGCTTCATAGAAATATCAAAACCTTCTAACCAGCTGTCTTGAGCCATTCCAGGACTAGAAGCAAGTGTTGTTTGCTGCATAAATAATCTGCAGGTCCCACTGGGAGCTCCACTATCAACTGGTATTAAGCTCCCATTTCTAGCCTTGCAGAACCAGGAGATATGAAAGTCGTGTCATATTTATATACAGAAAAGCTGGACTGGATCCTGTCCAGGCTCACAATTCCAGGGGTGGGGAAGGAGAATTCCATATCTCAGGGAGAAGAAAGGTGTTCTGGGGCAAGTAGGTTTATAAACACTGTCAGCTGCTCAGAGCTTTGGCTCAAGACTTGAATTGCAAAGCCATCTTGTGCTCCAGAAGGAAAGCTTTCATTAAAATAAATCAGAACGTTAATAAGTAAATCAGTCCACTGCCTTCTTGATCTTCAGAATTCAATCCCAATGTAAATTGACCGAACGATGTAGGCCTGAGTGTGCAGACAGCCTGGGACGATGGCTCCGAGAGCTGTGACTGCTCGCCTTCATCTCAGTGAGGTGTAGGCTCACAAGCCCAACAATGATTAACCTGAATATTGACATTCGTCGTTAAGTATTTCACTGATGATCAAAGCAAGTAAGATAGGAGAGAAAGGAGTGTATTATGAAGAGCTTCACAAGGAATCCTCAGAGACAGCTCATTTTGGTGCCAGGAGTGGGTGGAATATGAGAGGGTAAGGAGGAACTAGTCTCAAAGAGCCTCACAATGACCAGCAACACATCTTAGCTCTACAGAGGGAAAGCCAGGCCCAATGAGCCCAATGGGGCATCATAGCGTCACCAGGAAGCAGCCGACCCCAAGCAGCACAGAAGAACTTATGTGTGTATGTGCCCATCACTGGGGTGAAGCCAAGCTCAAGGAGTCCAGTGGCTCAGTACAGCACTCCAGATCCCATTTTAACCCCTCCTATGAGTGGCGTCTCATGTGGGCGAAGCTTTGGAAGACTTCTGCTGTCCCAGATGGTTTCACTGTGCCACTGGTAGGGCTGGTTATAGTGAATCTCTAACTTACAGCCAAGTTCTCCTGCTAAAGTGAGTCTGTGTTGGAAGAGTCACCGTGTAAATGGGGCAGGATGGAACCAGGATCTGCTGCTGGAAGAAGTAACCTTTTCCTCTATGTCATCTATTCAGATGTGTTCAGTGGAGACCAAAAATCATTACTGCCCAATAGTTATGTTCAATGAAATAAGTTTAGAGAGACAGGGAGTGGTGATGGTGTGAGGTATTATCTTTTAATGGACCAACTTTTCTTGGTGAGAGAGACAAGCTTTCAAGCTACACAGGGCTCTTCTTCAGATCTGGGAAAGGTACTCAGAGTGTCACAGCTTAATATAAGGTCGAACGGGGAATTTAACCTAAGTAGTTACCACATGTTGTAAGGGCCATTCGCAGTGAAGTGGGCACCTTGAATATCTGCATTAAATGAAATGAGTTTAGGGAGACAAGGTAAGCGATGTCATATCTTCCATAGGTCCAACTTCTGTTGGTGAAAGAGACAAGCTTTGAAGCTACATAGAGCCCCTTGCCCTTGAATTGGCCCTCACATTATGTGCTAACTATTCATGCTGAACTACCTGTTTTAGCTGTGACACCCTGTCTTTGAGCACCTTTCTCAGAAGAAGAAGGGTTCTGTGTAGTTTGAAAGCTTGTTTCACTCACCAACAGGTGGTGGTCAAATAAAATATATAAAAAACCCACCTCATCCATGTTGTCTCTCTAATATCCTGGGACCAACAAAGTTACAAAAACACTTCGTACATGAAATGAGTTTGGCAGTTTCAGTCCACTGTGAGTGGCCACTTATCAAAAGACCACCACTCATGATAATGCCAAGACTGGTGGCTTCAGTATAGAGACTGAGGACTATTAATGGTCTAGAGTGACTCAGCTGCCCTCTCCTCACTAGAGATGCTCCCAACGGAACAGGATGAAAGCACGTTGGTGATGCGGTGATGGTAAAACTGACCCAACTGCTACATGTTGTGTGGAAAGAGAGATGGCATCAGTCTCTAGACTGCTGCCTTCACTGGCACTAAATTCATCTGCAAGAAACAAAGGGGTTTATACAGCCACATGCTTTGCAGGTTTATATTCGGCACCACTCCAAATTTGCTACAGAATAAAAATATATATATATATATATTCCATAGCTTAACAGAGGTCACTTTTTCAAACATCACATATGTTCACTGGTTAAGTATTTCATTACAGAGAAGATAAAAGCCCCAGCTGTCTCCAGTGGTTAGCATTGCCATGTTTTATTTATTACCTTTTGTACCTATTCATCATGAAGGACACCTGGGCGTCCTTTCGTTAACCTCCAGTCGAGCTCACTTTTGGATGGCAATTTAAGGTGGTGATAGAAAAATAAATAAATACATATATAAAATAAAAATTTAAAGGACCTGAAAACCATTTATTAGATCTTTCTTTCTTTCTTTCTTTCTTTCTTTCTTTCTTTCTTTCTTTCCACAAGAGGAGGAGGGGTAGGCTGTTTTCATAGGAGGAAAGCACAAAACCATGACCACTGAACATTTATATGAAAACTGACAAGATTGCATATAGATCAACTAGGATAAATAGGACAAAGGCTTTCCATTGTCATGCTTAAATTAATATAAATTTACCAGCAACTGGGGTCAGACTGCAATTACGTCCCTAAATTACTGTTGAGAGAGAAACAGGTAGGGTTTTATAATTACCCTCCTATTCGAGCAGCATGGATCTCCCATTATTCAACACAAAACCATGTGAAATTAATCTTGTTCCATTGCAAAGTACAGAACCCCAGCCCTTAACCAGTAAACATTGTGCTTGAACAGTAACAGCCAACTGGCTTGCAGGTTACTGGAGGAATCATAAATGAGATGTTTCTGTCAGCGGCATCAGCATAGGGACAAGGGCATGACTAACAGGTGCAGCTTTGTTCTTGGTTTTCTCTTGGCGCTAACAGCCTGATGGCTAAAAGCATTTTGTCCTCTGTGCAGACTGCAGGACAGAGTCTCAGCTGGTGTCAGTCCGCAAAGCTCCATTGGTGATGAGCTCCATTACTATCTGAGAACATAGTCCATTATGTGCACAGAACATGGTGTTGCATTATAACATACCAGCCTTGCTCCAGGTTGGCAGGAGCCTGCTGCCAGATTTGGGTAAGCCGGAGCCATGGTTTGAGAAGTAGGTAGGGCAAGTCTATTTTATCAAACCCACTCAAACACAAATATGACTTGAAACTGAATGTTATAGCATGAGTTGCATGCAGCACTTAAGAGATTAACTTGTGGTATCCCTGGGCTAGATTGCACCCTGAGAACCATGCATCGCAGGGACCCATTCTATACAGGTCTCACATGTTTTCTACACAAAGGGAGTCAGTTGCCTCCATGGCATGTTTATCTCCTATCTTCTGAACCGCAGAATGCTCTCAACAGGACAATAACCAGTAGGACTTCTATGGAGACCTTCAAAATAACTTTCCATAGGTCATCAGAAAGTAAGGACATTTAGTCCCTACTGAGATGGGCTGGATTCTGTCTGTTGATCTAAAGGTGAAAGTCTCTGGATCCTCAAGTTACTCAGTTCAGTGGTCTGAACTAGAATGTCAGATCTTATATGTCTATCCCTCTCCCCAAAGTTCTCGAACTCATCATCCCTGTGCAGAACTAATACACTCTAAGAAGAAAATCTACTTTGTTCTTGCAAGAGGTGGAATCATTCCTTATCCCGGGGGAGCCAAATTCTGGCAGAACATGACACATGAGCACATGCCAGGAATCCAGGCATGACAGAGGAAGAGGGATGATTTTTTTTTCACCCAGATTCTGCCTCTACCCAAAATTCAACGAAGCTGTTCCACAAGCCCTCTGCACCAGAAGCCACAAAGACAATTCCTGGGAAGGGATTAATGATCAGAGGGCTCATTCATACATTGTATGGGTACAACGCCTGTCCTCTCATTGATACCTATGCACTGATCACACACGCATACGGATTATTCCTACTGTAGGCAAGACAAATCTGCTTGAGCTAAAAGGAAGACTTTGACGGGCTATTGCTATTCAGAATACAGCTACATATTAATGCTGCTTCTGTAGAGTATTTGTCCCGTCTGTAACAGAACCATTAACACACTGGTCCCAGGTTTGTCCCAGAGGCTGTATGTTGCATTTGATGTTAAATAGTTTGGTTAACAATGGACATTTCTGGCTCCCTGCGAGAGGCAGACATTGTGCTAAAAATGTAGGTCATTGCAACACTACTAGCAGGGAGGCCCAATGTCAGAGATGGTAAAGTAGTTTCCCTTTAAGGAATACGCAGCTTTAATACAGGTTGTACAATTAGAAGCAATGTGGGTAGAGGAATACGCAGGAGACTAGGATTCAGGAACTTCTAAAGTCTCAGGGCTTGGCTACCTGGCAAGTTAGCACATAGCAAGCCAAAATGACAATCATGTTTAAGCAGCACTCTGTGACTTTTACTGCACCGAGGCAGGGTCCATGGGGCAAATTACTGTGCAGCAAGCTGATGCGCTGTCGATTTTAGTTGTGGTTGGTCCTGCTTTAAGCAGGGGGTTGGGCTAGATGACCTCCTGAGATCCCTTCCAATCCTGATATTCTATGATTCTATGATTCTCACCCTGGTTTGCTGCTCACTAACTCGCCAAGTAGCCCAGTTTCCTAGGAGTATTTGCTGTTCATTATTCATTGCTATGGGAACAGTCATTTTCATTATGTGGTATTTTCTCTCTTACCTGATTGGCTGAGAGGACCTATACTATAGAGGGGTAGTGAGGGGCAGGTCACCGGGTCTCTGAATCACTCAGGAGAGGTTTGGGATGATTTGTGAGATGAAGAGGAATACACCAAAGCTGGTTTACATTATTTGGTTGCATCTAGTCAGGAGGTCCAACCCACCGCAGAGGAGATCACACACTGATCTGTCTTATTTAATTGCATGGCAGACAGGATTCTGGCCTGAGCTTTTGGGGACAGAGTCCTTCCCCGTTGTGTTGAATAGCTGTAGTGAAACCCTGTGCAGCTCTATTTCATTTCAAGTGCACTCGCTGAATAATACTGCTCTCCATTTTTCTGTCACCTGTTACTATTCATTGTCACAAGCCAATTAGCAATTGCAGCATCTTTTGTTGCAACAACTGAGCATTACCCCAAGCAATAGTCATTACCAGGGTATTGTCAACACACTCTCAAGCAACCATGCCTGTTAGTAGCGGGTCACAGAGATCTGTTGCAAACAAATTAAATCCTTGCTCTGGACAAACTGATTGGCAAAAACAGGTAGTTTATTCCTAAAATGGTGTTTTCAATGAATTTTCAAATGGCTTTAACTGTTGCAATCCAAAACACTATAGTGATTCATGGAAATTGTTAATAGTAGGGCCTAAAGTCCCTAACCAAGATTGGAGCCCCATTGTGTTAGGTGCTGTACATACACATAGCAAAAGACAGTCCCCTGCCTTGGAGAGTTTACAGTCTAAATAGACAGGACAGACAAAGGGTAGGAAGAGAGGCAGTACCACTCATCCCCCTGTTACAGATGGGGCTGAGAGGCACAGAGAGGTTCATGCTCAGATATTGAAAGGTATTTAGGCAACTCTTTCCCATTGATTTGAAAATTCAGCTCTGCACGACTTGCCCAAGGTCACAAAATGGGTCTGTGCTCCCATTGCAAATTGATTCCAGATCACCTACATCCCTGTCCTGAACTTTAAGCATAATGCCATTGCCCATGTCGTAGCATCTAGGTGCGCCTGATTGGTCAGATTGAACCCAATTGCTCTGACATTGTGAACCAGGCTGTGGTCCCAATTCTGCCCTCAGCTAATTAAGGATGAAGTTCTATGGAGTTACATGCATGCAACTGACAGCACATTTGGCTCCAGTCCGTATATCTTAATAACATTTTGGGACAAAAGGCTATTAAGTCCACCTACATCTAGCTGCTGCCAAGCCCAATGGTGCTTTTTCATGGGCATACAGAATTGGAAAGGACCTCTTGATCACTGAATCCAGCCCCTTGCTATTCAAAAGGGTAAACAGTGAGGTGGCAAAATTTGCAGATGGTACAGAACTACTCAAGATAGTTAAGTCCAAAGCAGACTCAGAAGAGTTATGAAGGGATGTCTCAAAACTGGATGACTGGGCAACAAAATGGCAGATGAAATTCAATGTTGATAAATGCAAAGTAATGCACATTGGAAAGCATAATCCCAACTACACATGTGAAATGATGGGGTCTAAACTAGTAGTTACAACTCAAAAAAGAGATCTTGGAGTCATGGTGGATAGTTCTCGGAAAACATCCACTCAATGTGCAGTGCGAGACAAAAAAGCTAACGGAATGGGAATCATTATGAAAGGGATACGTAATATGACAGAATATATCATATTGCCTCTAGATAAATCAATGGTATGCCCACATCTTGAATATTGCGTGTAGATCTGATTGTCCCATCTCAAAAAAGATATATTGGAATTGGAAAAGGTACAGAAAAGGGCAAAAAAAATCATTAGAGGTCGGAACAGCTTCCATATAAGGAGAGACTTTCAGCTTGGAAAAGAGATGACTAAGAGGGGCTATGATAAAGGTCTACAAAATCATGACTGGTGTGGATTTACTTCTTCTTATAACACAAGAGCTACGGGTCACCAAATGAAATTAATAGGCTGCAGGTTTAAAACAAACAAAAGGAAGTATTTCTTCACACAATGATGTTATTGTGTGAAGAAATACTGTGGAACTCTTTGCCAGAGGATGTTGTGAAGGGTAAAACTGTAAGAAGTTTCAAAAAAGAACTAGGTAAGTTCATGGAGAATAGGTCCATCAATGGCTATTAACCAGGATGGGCAGGGATGGTGTCCCAAGCCTCTGTTTGCCAGAAACTGGGAATTGGTGACAGGGGATGGATCACTTGGTAATTACCTGTTCTGTTCATTCCCTCTGGGGCACCTGACATTGGCCACTGTTGGAAGACAGGATACTGGTGTAGATGGAACTTTGGTCTGACCCAGTATGGCCATTCTTATGTTCCAGGCCACCCCCAACCTATAATCCCATAATAAATTTATCAATCTCTATCTTAAAACCATTTAAGTTTCTTGCCCTCTCTCCTACTGGGAGGCTTCTCCAAAATCTTGTTCCAGTGATGGTTAGAAAATGTCTTGTAATGTCCAGTCACCATTTATTCATGACCAGTTTATCCCTGTTTGTTCTTGTGCCAATGTCGTTCTTTAGCTTCAATAGCTTTCTCTCTACTTGGTGTTTACCCCCCACCCCAAATGTATTTACAGAGAGCAATCATATCCCTTCTTAGCCTTTGTTTGGCCAGGCTAAACACACCAAACTCAGTCTCCTCCTCAGTTTTCCTTTTATGGGCATCTCTAGTTACTCAAAACATTCATTGACACAGAAGGGGTTCCTGTCTTTGTAAACTTGTTCCACACATTCATTATCCTCAGTGTAGAAAAGCTGTCTGCTGTACTCCCACAAAGAATGGCTCATTTGTTTTCGCATTTTTTTGACCCATGTGATGTGTGTTCAGTTAACTTGTACTTGAAGAGTATAACTTAAGGTATGCACCAAGCAAAGCATCAGTTTTCAATCTGAATTTCCCTGGGAGGAGAATGGGCAGACCTCAAAATGGGCTGCAAAGAGAAACTGACTAACCCTAGTCATTACCGCAGGGCGTTCAGCTCCATTTTTTCAGTGGAAAACTGACTGGAAATACTTTGTTCTATATTATGCTTAGTCTACCTGCACCTTGACAGTCCTTTTCCAATGAGGCCTTAAAAGACAAACATTAAAAACCTGTGTTACAAAATTTTGGTCCTAGTTTTTGTATGCTATGTTTTCATTTTAGTTAAAAAACAAAATGGACAAATGAGAAACTATTAATTCAGCATTAAAGTAGGAAGTTCTTAAAGTAAAAGGCCCTAATAAAATAATAATAATAATAAATAATATTCTGCCTGTATCCATATGTTTTTCTCTTCTCTTATACTATTTTTTTTGTTCTGTGTTGTACAGCACTGGGCACAAAGGAGTTTTGGTCTATCACTGGGTTCCCAGGCAATAAAATAAGAAACAGTACTAATAAAGAATTATAAAGAGCTAAAAAGAAATGCCAGGAAACATGACAACATGCAGGAACATCCATTCCTAAGCAGAGAATTTTTCAAAGTTTTCTTAGATGCAGTAGCGGATCTTTAGTATAATGTTGTGAAATAGAGTTTATTTCTTGTAGTGAACAGAACTAATTCATCACAGGGAGCATATGGCTTCCCATATGATTTAGCATCTGGGTCTCCACAATGTAACACACCATTGGAGTTAACACTTGTGCCTGAGTTTTGCCATGCTGAGAGCCATTACTTAGTTTGCTCTATTCCCACAGATCATTTTCCTTTTCTAAAGTATATCAGTCTGCTTGTACACAGGAAATGTTCTATACGGCATTCTTCCATATGAGATAGAGACTCTGTTTGGGCCATGAGAAATTGGCCCCCTAATTGACCTTCCAGAAGTGGCTCTTTCAGTAATGATGTTTGGACCACATGGTTGTCTGGGCCTTTTGGAAAGTGTGTTTGAGCTGTAAAATAACTCATGCGAGCAGAAATCTTCTACATTTGAGCATCTTGCCTTCCAGCTAATGCAGTAATTATGTGAAAACCACACTGTACCTCTACAGATGGCTTCCCTCCCTTCCCGGGAGGCAGCACATTTAGTTTCTGCATTGCATTGTCATGTATTCATTATATGGCCAATGACATGATTAATATATGCTGTCTGGATGAAATGTGTCATGGGATAACCCCCTCTGTATTTTAAATAATATTTATATAATAAAATAACAACAACATAATTAGCCAGGTTCTCCTGGATATTTACTGTCAACTATATAGGATGCAACAGGATATTATTGAATTAACAGTGTATTTGGAGGTGACATATTTAATAATATTCTATTCTGCGGTACATTAAATGAATGTGTTACATTAATACGCATATGCTGTGCATTCAGGATGAATGGAACATGTCAGAGAACACAGACACACTGAATGGATGCCTAACAATCAAACCAAACACAAACAGAGAGGATGGCCTTGTTCTTCAGACACCGGGCTCAAGCGAGCTGAGGTAATTCCTGGCTCTTCCATAGCCTCCCTTTGTGACCCAGGACAATTACTTAATCCCTCTTTGTCTCAGTGCCCCTTTCTGTAGAACCTGGATAATAATATCCCTGCCACAAAGGATATTGCGAAGATAAATCCATTAATGATTGTGAGGTGCTAAAATACTCTGGTGATATAATGACCTAGATGGATAGATCTCAGAGGGTTTCATCTGAGTGATGGGACGATTAGCATAGTGAACATCAGCATAAATGGGATAGATCTGAGGCTAAAATAGGGAAAGAATAAGTTAACAATTACTTAGAAAAGTTGGAAATATATCCTAGACACTTAAGAAACTGGCTAAAGAGATCTCTGGGCCATTAATGATCATCTTTGAGAATTCATGGAGGATGGGAGAGATCCCAGAGGACTGCTCTCAACCTGTGAGGACAGGACAAGAAGCAAGGGGCTTAAATTACAGCAAGGACAATTTAGGTTGGACTTTAGGAAAAACTTCCTAACTGTCAGGGTGATTAAGCACTGGAATAAATTGCCTAGGAAGGTTGTGGAATCTCTGTCCTTGAAGGTTTTTATAAACAGGTTAGACAAACACTGGCCAGCATGGTCTAGACACTACTTAGTCCGGCCTCAGTGAAGGGGACTGGAGTAGGTGACTTCTTGACATCCCTACCAGTCCTATATTTCTATGATCCTATGATCTGGGCGCTTGTGAGAGAAGGGATCCCTGCAGAGGCGTGTGTTCAACATCTGGAGGGAGAAGGAATACCTCATGTTACATTTGATCAGCCATACTCTGGATGACCCAGAGTAGTTATCAAGGACAGGATCCAAAGCTTGCTGCATCTTCACCACACGTAGCAGAAGGCTGTGCATCAAGGAAGAAAACTAAATGATTCTGGAGGACCTCTCTTTGCTGTATAGCTACAGTATGTATATTTTACGCTTCTTTGTCCTCTGCACTGCCTAGTTAAATCTCTAAGGACTCCGCTGTGTATAGCAGCAAACAGCCATTTTGTGTCCATTTCAGGCCTATATTTTACTTTTGTTTTTTCTTGGGTTTTTTTTGTTCTTCTTCTAATCTTAAATAATGGCCATGCAATGGGAACGCATTGTATGGGGATAAAAGACACATTACATGTATCAAAAAAATACAGTCTATAACCTTATTTCCTTGTTAGTGTAACATACTGGTCAGTGTCTATATTCACGGATTCATAGATTTACAATACCAGATGGGACCACTGTGATCACCTGATCTGATTTCCTGCATAACACAGCCCACCGAATGAATTCCTGACCCTACTATACAGAACACCAGGCCTTTTTAAGAATATGTGATCATGGTTCCCTCTAGTGGCCAGTGTCGCAAAATTAGATAAACTCTAAATCTGATACAATTAAAAGAAATACTAGCACAACTAGTGGTAGGCAGCTAGGGGGGTTTTTGCAGCAGAAGACCTTTGATTTGGTCCTGCTCATGCAGTCCCTGAAACAATACATTCCAGATATGTCATGCTATTGTTTTGTCATTGTCAATAGCTATTGTCATGCTATTATAACCCTTCATCGGTCAGATGCGCTGACAAATCAACCAGGAATTGGGTTTTGTTGTTTGTTGTTAAACATTTGCCAAACATAAGCGAGAGTTCCCCTACTGCAGGAAAACAAAAGAGCATGAAATTGTCAGAAATAAGGTGATCTGGGAACCACTGGGAGGTAAACTTTGTAAAGGGGGAGTGCAAATGTGCTGGGCTTCCTCACAAAGTTATATAAAACAAGAGCATGTGCCCAGGGTAGTTGCTGAGTCTGCCATGTCAGAAGGCCTTAAGGGCTAGAATAATGTGTGTTTCACACACAGTAACATAGCTTGCTGCACAACTCATTGAGCTTTACACAAAGACTTGGAGGGCTGAAGGCTGGGGCATTGGGTTGGGAATCAGGAGACCTTGGTGCCATCCCTCGCTCAACCACTGATTAATTATACGATTATCGGCAAGTCACTTCTCCTCTCTGTTGCAGATTGTGGGGCTTTTTTTTTGCATCCAACGTTTTGTCGGTCCTGTCAGAAGTTCTTTGGGGCAGGGACTGCCTCTTACAATGTGTATGTACAGCACCGAGCACAACAGGACCCTGGTCTCAAGTTGAGGCCTTTAGGTGCTATTGTAATACAATTAATAATGACAATAGGTTGTAGTGGAAAATGCGACAGCTGTTAAGTGCATGGTACTCAGGCCTGCTCTACACTGGGAAATTAGGTTGGTATAAATACATCACAAAAAGGTGTGAAAAATCCACACCCCTGCTGCCAAGTGAGCCATCCTAAAATTTGCAATCCCCAATAAGACTATTTATCAGGTACAAACTATTTTATACTCTGCATTTGGTTCTTTAACAAAAGGTGTCCCACCTTTCTATTTAAAAGGCTTTTTATTTTCATTATAGAAATTCTCAGACATTCTTACTGATTTTTCTCCCCTCTGCTTTTATGTTGCCCGCAAATCAAATGCAATAATAGCCTCTGAGAGGCTGGGAAGGGCATATTTATCTCCCTAGGCAAGTTCTGGGGAATGATAGCTTAGAGTCATGGCATCATCAGAGCTGTTATATTTCCATTTGTTAACATTCTCTTTTTATATGTAAAAATACATAACTGGGACTTTCCTTAGCCCTGGTCTACACTGGTGTAACTCCATCACAGGCAATAAAATTATGCTGATTTACACCAATGAGGGATGTGATCCTTCATCTACACTTCTCAACATTCCTCATATCGGTGAGTAAATCTCATCACTCTTACTTTGCAGATGTCGATGAGACACAGACATGTTAAATGATTGGACCAACAGTAGATTAAGCCCACAGCAGAGATGGGAATCAAACAGAGATCTTCTGTGGCACAGAGCCGTATTTCCTGGTGCAGTTGATTAACTCTTCCCCAAATTCAGATCACTTTCTCCTGTCTATGTTCTCTGATTCGTGCCAGAACACTGGGTGTGTTTCTGTTTCAGAAGAGTAAATGTATTCCCAACTAGAAGCTGGAGGAGCCAGATGTCTCATGAGGCATTCTGCTCTTGCCAGATTTCCAGTTCACTTATTCAGCTCCAAGAGATGGGGGTCATTTTTCGGAGGTTTGGTTGACTCTTCAAACCTTTCAGCCTGACTATTACTAAAAATTGTTGTTCAATTGCCATTCTTGCTAAAACTTGAAAAACTTCCCCGCTTGCAGTTATATTCTCAATCACAGCATGGGCATCGAGCCAAGCAAGGCTGGGCAAATGTGTCTGTTTTTGGTTTCTAAAAGCAATCAGCAAAATTCAAAACCAAATCACTTTCATATGACATTTCCCTTTATTTATTTTGTCCACAACTTCTGAAATTCAGACCCACTGTGGCTCTTTGGCTCCCCCTTTCTGTGACACTCAGAATGCACAGTGACACCCCTCTCCAGCTATCGGCAGGATTTGATCCTAGGACCATTACAACTAAAAGCTACTGTTGGAGTTTAAGGAGAAACCCTTGTAACAAGCAGCTGCAGTAGACTCAACCTCCTGCTGTGCCGGGGAGAGCCAAAGGCCTACACTGTGCTACTGCTAGTTATCTGTGCGTTATTCCTATTCTTCATTTAACCCTGTTACTCTGAGTTATAGCCACCACCCTAAATAATTCCCACACATATAGACAGTTGGTGCCGACACATATAGACAATTACTGAGTCCCCTCTTAGTCTTCACCTAGGCCAGCACTATCTATTTATCAGGTGGAGTCTTTCTGGAACCAGGCCTTTCCACCGCTGAGCGTGTACATTCCTCTGCTTAGAGCTCTCTGTAGGGCGGCCATATTTCTCAAAGGGAAAATGGGACATTTTGTAGGGCTGGCTTGAGCCCTCTCACAGCACCCCTATGCCCAAGCCACTTGCCCAGGCCCTGCCTGCACCCCACATGAGTTAAGGTCACTGCTCACACAAGCCCTACATCCCTCCCTGTGTGAGGCTGTCATTGCTCACTCGAGCCCTGCCTGCCCCCTGAATAAGCTCTGACTCTCACCCTGTGTGGGGCTGGCATCACTGCTCCCCCCACCTTCCTCCACACCATACCCCACGTTTCTGACACAACTGGGAATTTGCCCCATTTGCTCATGCCAACTGATCAAGCCAGGAAGGACAAATGGGACAAATTCCCACTTTTGCCCCCCAAAAGCCAAGATGCCTGGGATAGGGCTGAAGAAAGGGACAGTTCTGGCCAAAATGGGATATATGGTCACCCTACCAATCTGTCAGCATCTTTTGGATAATGAAGTGCCCAGAACTGAGCTCATTATTCCATGTGCAAGACCATAGAGAAAGATTTTGCAATCCTGATCGAGGGCTGTGTTTCCACCCAAACATCACCCAGGATTTCCAGCCGCCACACCACCTTGCAAGCTCGTGACTCATTGTTATCTAGGGCCAGCCCAAAGCTTTTGGGATCATCTAGTCTGACCTCCTGCATGACTCAGGCCAAAGAATTTCGATGTCCATCTTCCATTCTCCATAGTCAATACCACTATCTAATAATTTATGCTGAGTACTTGAAGGACACTCTGAGGAGAAGAATGGATCACGTTTAAATAACAAGCTCCCAGCCATTTGCCCAGTCTGGATTCTGCACATACCCAGGGCCTTCGAGAAGGGTTTCTTGGTGCTGAGAAACCGTGAAATAATTTGAAAACAAACTTTGTACAAGCAAGAGGCTTTTCTGAGCCTCACGATGGCAGGCAGCCATGTTATTTTAAAAAGAGTGACATTGGCATGATGGAACAAAAATATCTGAGGCTGGAACTAAGTTCTCAGACAGCTTTAATACTAGTTCCATGCTTTTTTTCCCTCCTAAAAAAAAGGAGTTTAATATTTAAATATTAAACAGTTTGTTTCTTTAATGCTTCTGCCAAGTGTTGTCATCAGCAACAAGAGCTGGGTTTAGAGATCTAGGGTTTCCTTTTAAAATTGGCAAGCACAGCAGCTTAAGCCCCGACCCAGAAACCTGACAAATTAAATAGCATCCTGGAGTCCCTTAACCGGCAATATGTCCCCACTTGCAAGCTTTGAGTCTCTCTAGAAGAGAAGGGAAAACTATAAAAGGAACAAGGAACTCAGCATTAATTTGGAAAAACCTGACAATAGAGCAACCAACCATATGCTTATATGAATAATAAATAAAATACCCAGCCCCACAGTGTCCCTACCTGTTGCTGTGAATGTCAAGGAGGCAAAGGCCTCTTTGACATCTCACTCTTCCCCCAACCCACTTTTCCTTCTGGTGCATCCCACTCATGGTTTGTTGTCAGTGGTTAATGAAGTCCCAAGGCTTGGGAGTGCACTTATCTGTAGCCCATAGGGGGATTCCTGGTTTCCACGAAGAGACAGCTAGCCTCCATCTTGGGATCGTCTTTCATCATGTTAGCACCTCTAGCTGTAATGCTGTATCTGCGCCATCATTTTTCATTGTGCCACCACCTTTATCCACAATGCTCTCTGGCATTGTTTAGTTGGAAGTCACCATGAGGTATCATAGTTATGATGATTTCAGCCCTGTGGGTGCTGGGTAAAAGGGCCCTTATTGGAGCTCATTCGGCTCTGCTCTCTGCAGCTTCTGTGGAGAGCTACCATCTCCTCACCAGCATCATCCCTAAAGATTTCCATTCCGTTATTACCCTGTAGAGGGGGCCCCTTGAGCAGAGTCCATATCACCAGGGATTCACTCCTCTCGAGGCAGTGAGAAGCCCATTCCCCCTCCTCCCTTTTCTTCATGTATTTACATCTCTACTGCTTAGCTCTTGGAGACTGACACTGTAGTTATGGCAATTCTTCACTCAAGCTAGGCATGTGGGAAATCTCCACAGAGGGGCATATTTTTGGTTCAATATACTCACTCTACCCACACCCACCTCATGTATCACTTGAAAGCGTACGTTTAGATGAGAGATGGTGCTGTAAGCCTGTAGGTGAGGTGAAACAATGGTACCCAGAATGGGAAAGTGTCCTTTTTTTGCACCGTTCCAAGGACACTGCAAGACGACTACGACAAGTTTTTACTGCATTCAAGTTAATTTTGACACCTTAATGTTGTGTTTATTGGTCAAAGCTACCAAAGGACAATATATTAAAAGATTTATATTGGTTTTGCATGGGCATTTTTCAGAAATGATGAAACTGTTTAGCATGTGGCAACAATGGTGAATATCAACATTTTGCAGTGCACGAACATGAAATGTTTTCACATTACCTCAATTGTCAAAGTATATAATAAGAATTTGTATATTATTATATAATAATGATTATAGTCGTTTTCTATATTTTCACATGAAATTTAATGACCAGAAAAGTCTCACACTGAAGTTTGTACACTAGTAGCAGTAGCTTGTGTACCCATGGTTTGTACTGCATATTGGGTAGATATAAATGTATGTGAATTCCTAATGTAATGCTTCTCCATTTGAAAGCTTTTGTACACACAATGTAGCAGCTAATCTGCCTAGTGGAAGGTTTTAATTTGTAATTGCCTATGCATGCAGTTCTAGTCTTTGAAATATTCTACGAACTAGCTTTCTAATTCAAAGATATTTATATACAAGTCAGTATTAGTGTTAGAGCTGACAATACACAGCTTCATATTATGAATATGCAAGAGCTAGGAGAGAAAGAAGTGACTTAACAAGAAGCAGTGAAGACAAAGTCCATAAACAAATCCTTGCTTCTGCACTGAAGAGGGGTGAAGAGCATATTACAGCTCTTACCAACCATGTCATCAACAATTTAACAAACCCATTATCACATCAAGAGGTTAGGATTGGTCCTGCTTTGAGCAGGGGGTTGGACTAGATGACCTCCTGAGGTCCCTTCCAACCCTGATATTCTATGTCTTTTGGACTGCATGTAACATCAGATGTACAAAGTCTCTACTGAAAATAGCAGCAGCTGGTGAAGAACAGATCGATTTGTGAGAGGTGCACTTGATTCTGATGGTACATGTAGCTTCTTCAGCCCAGTCAAGAAAGCTGGCATCAAAACAAATGCTTACATGGCCAAGGAGACCAAATTTAAATCTGGCAAGGAGGGACAATCACAACAGCTATCAGTCCAGAAATTGTTTTCCACAGAGCAAGATACAGAAATGATGTTTCAATGGTAACTGCTCTAAATCATCGGGTAGGACCCATGCCTATGTCCTGTTCCACACTGAAGGAACAATGAGCAGAACAGCCAAAGCTGAATTAGGACAGCTGCTGGAAGTCCAAGTTGAAATAATCCAGGAACTAAGAGCATGCAATAAAGAAACCACAGTGTACATCAGACATGCCATGGCTGGAGAAAACTTCCACACTTTGGATGAACTGGCAGCTGAGTACTTGAGGCGGGTCCTAAAAGGATTTGACAAAGCTAATGCTGTAATCAAAGGCTTTGACAGATATGAAAATAGTAATTCTGTGAAAACTGCAGAACAGCAGCACCAGAAAAGATTTTAAAGGTTGGATGCAAAAAATACCAGGTGATTTGTGGATGCGCGTAGTGTCCAAGGAGAAAAATTCTGAACATGCTATCCAACAAACAATCACTTGTAAACATTAGGGAATAAACGGTTCAAAATGCACCTGAGAGTGTAGGAGTGCACTCAACACACATGCTCCTTCATGCCGGAGGCTTGTCCAGTGGTGAAGTAGCAAAATCTATCACCAGTAGAGGTGCTAAAAAAGCCCAAGTTTGGGCAGTACTCAAGAGGAAGTGGGCTCAGGGATACTTCTGCGTGCAATATGTGCCAATATGGCTTTTGGGTCTCTTGGTGTCAAAGGAATCATAGTAATTAGGTCACCTGATACAACTGGCCCTTGCTGTTCATTACTTTCCAAAAAGGAAACACATAGATAACATGTAGATTGAAACAGGCACCATTGCCAGCACAATTGACAAGCATTGCTTCATACCTGTGCATGCAAATTTGTGATGCATTCACTCCTGACATCTGCAACGTACTCCCTCCTATACACACCTTAACAAGACATAACTCTATGTCTTTCCCATTTGGTATTAGGGGGAAAAAATCGGTGTTAGTGTTGTCAAAACCAAGGGCGCTTACTGCTTCAGAGATCTTGCCAAACTGGGAGACAGTGATGGACAAGCTGCAAGTTCTGTAGCAAGGAAGTTGGTACCTGTGTTGTACGACCAGTGGTAGAAGGAATAAACAACCCACAGAGACTTAAGAACATAAGAACATAAGAAAGGCCATACTGGGTCAGACCAAAGGTCCATCCAGCCCAGTATCCTGTCTACCGACAGTGGCCAATGCCAGGTGCCCCGGAGTGAGTGAACCTAACAGGTAAGGATCAAGTGATCTCTCTCCTGCCATCCAGCCATACAT
Organism: Dermatemys mawii; assembly: GCA_007922305.1. Taxonomy (NCBI): domain Eukaryota; kingdom Metazoa; phylum Chordata; order Testudines; family Dermatemydidae; genus Dermatemys; species Dermatemys mawii. Next base: position 3,706,184 of record ML677507.1, read on the forward strand.
TTGGATCTCAATCTAGCCATTAAAAAGTACAAGTAATTGGCCAAAATCCCACCATGGGAGGACAGTTTTGATGAGCACGTCCGAAGAACGTCTCGGCAAACAAAGGTTTGGATGTCTTTGCACATAAATAAACCAGATATTGGATCACCATTGCAACATGGATGGAAAAATGTGGATGATGAACTATTTTCTGTATTCCTCAGGGGCCCAATGGCATCTGAGCTTCTACAAGACCTTATCTGTGCCTGTACCAGTAAGGGTCACTGCACAATGAATGGTGTCTGTAGTCAGAACAATCTTCCTTTGCGCAGAAATGTCGCCAGCACTATTACATTTCAATGATACCTGTGCACATTTATTATTAGATTTTGTTTTACCCTTTAGATTGTTGTTGCTGTGATGCTTTGAAGACACAAAGAAATCAAATTTATGTCTTGAAATAACCCACAGAGTCATTAAACTAATAGAAACAAATGCAAATATTTCAAAGTGCTTTTTAATGTGCTGATGGTGTTATTGTGTATTCTCATTTCTATGGTCACGGCATCAACTGACAGCTCCACATCATACCACACCTAAAAGTAGACATAATAAGCCTTCAAATGGTGTATGATGTGCATGTGTACAGAGAAGGTACATTACTCTGACCGGAGCGGTGGTGTCTGTTATTCATCTAATATTCAGTATAGTTCCGTTGCCCTTTCACCACACAGTGAGGATAACAACACTTCATTACCACTACACCTGAAACTTAAATTAATTGTAAGGACCAAACCCACCAAAATGTTTGCACCAGCATCAGGGCTGGCTCTGCCTTTTTTGCCACCCCAAGCAGCTCCACCGCTCTTCCCCATGCCGCCAAACGCCAGCAGAAGCTCTGCTGCCTGAGTGCTGCCCTGATAGCGCCCAGAATGCCGCCCCCTGCCATTTGCCACTCCAGGCACCTGCTTGCTAGACTGGTGCCTGGAGCTGGCCCTGACCAGCATACATGGTGTCATCCATGCAAATGAAGTCTGGCTTATTCTATCTCTTCCTTGAGTTCATCAGTATATCGTATCAGAGAGCTCCTCCATCTAGGAGCTTTGGACCACAGGGCTACATCTGAATATAAAAAGCCTTAGGCTCTTCCCCTCTTCTAGCAATGCATCTCCATTGACTTCAGTGGAGTCACTCCTGGAATCACTCTATATACAAGAGGAGAAAGAGAGTCAAGCTGTCAAACCCTTTTTTTCTGAAGTTAAATTAAAGGAGCGGTACGACACTGACTAAATTCAGAGACCGTGTGTTTTCCTTTTAAGAGATACAGAACTTAACTAGCATATCTCCTCCCTCTCTTTAAGGAAAGAAGGGACTAGACATTAAAGCAGAGGACAGGGAAACACAACCCTCTAATATCTATGAGCAAAAGTAGCTCCCAGTTTAATAAAGATTCTTAAAAACTAGAGATGGATAGACATGAATTAAAACTCTAGAGCCAAATACCACTGAACTTGGGAGACCTTCAGATCCAGATCCCAAAATCTGGATATAAACACTCCAAATTCTGAGGTCACCTAGTTCAATGTCTGAAAATAGTGAACCAGGTCGATAAGCACTATGCTAGAAATATTAGTGAGGCCAGTTTGGCCTAGAATAGTGAAAGCCTAAGGACTGGAAAAGAACAAGAGATTGAATTAATCTGTGCTGCAAAGCCAAGGTAAAAAAGAAATGAAAATATCTCAGTCTGATCTCACAGCACAAAGGAGTCTTTTGGAGTTCCCGAGATGTTCACAGTCGAGAAATCATTTGAGTCTGCTCCAGATCTAGAGCTGGCGGCTGTGATAAGGATATTGTCCACTAGAAATGGGCTGGAGACCACCAAGCTCGTTTTCCTAAATGACTGTATAGGGCATGGAGGCTCACTAATGGGATTGCCAGGATGTTTGCTGGTGACTACAGGTTAGATGCCTGACATGACAGTGTCTCATCCAGTCAGCTATCACTACCTGCCTATTACTACCCTCCCTTCCTCACCAGCCTTACACTTCTAATGTGGAGCTACAGCTGCGTAAGAATAGCACCTTATTACTGCATATACCAGCTCCCTGGATGCCTTCCAAGTCCACTTCTTTTTACTAGCAAAAGTACGGTTTTCTACTACAGAACGACCAGCTGGGTTCTACTTTGTCTTGCATGGCCTTCGTGAAATCTGAGCTCCCACTCCAAATGGCTTATTATCCTACCAATAATACTTGGTGTTTTCACTCAAGATTATCAAATGCAGTTAGCAAACATTAATTAAGCCTCATAAGATCCCTGTGAAATAGGATAATCTCTGCTTAACAAATGAGAAAACTGAGGTCAGAGAAGTTAAATGACTTGATCGGGGAAGACTGTGACAGACTAGGACTGGAACCCAGAGCTCCTGACTCCCAGCTTGGCATCTTAGCTAAAAGATCATTTTATAATGTGGACAGTAGAAGGAATGAAACTTGTTCTTCAGGTGCTATGGTGGCTTTCCAATATGAGACCTTTTTTGCTTTGTTTTCTAAAGCACACATCCTCTGAGGGAACCATTGACAGAAGATAGACTATGGAGCATGGTGGATCTCTGATTTTTCAGACCCCATCCACTCTATTCATTAGAGCGAAGCTGTGTAAAAGTGTTTCAGGAAAAGCTTTGTAGCTGGATTTTCACCCATATTGGAAGTCACTGTCCACTTCTCAAACTGGCTGTTTTTGCATCAAGAGCACGCAATATTTTCAGTTCCCAGCACTGAATTTCAAGGACACCTTTCACTCAGATTTTTGGCCCACTTTCTGGCAAATGATTTGGCAAAATGGGAGCATTTTCAAATTTGTAATAATGGGAGAAAACTAACCAGTTAATTGTGTCACAGTGACTATTCCATTCACCTCCCTTATTAATCACATCAGTGCCACATAGCTGTATAATCAATGTTGGAAAAGAAAACTGAATATAACACTCTCCACCCAGAAACGCTTACAAATATGTGTGCGGGAATTACTTCATCCACTACTGAGATAAAGCAGCTTCAGGTATAGGACACAAAGCTCTTCAATAATGCACAGTAGCACTGTTCAATTATCTAGGGCAAGACGTGAATAATACGATATCCAGGGGAATATAAGCTGGGCAACATGTCATTTCCCAAAGTGGAATTTGGCCAGGAGACCACAATCAGCACCACTACACTCAGGAAAAGGCCAGTGGAATCTTTAATAGCAGCACAAATGCTTGATGTTATTTTTATATCTCATCACCACAGCACTTCTACAGATATTGGTTCAGAGAGCAGCATGCGAACACTTTGACTCGGAACCAATACAAATCCCTGCTACTTTGGATCTCCCTTATAGATCTCTCAATCCAGTGCTGAGCTCTGCCAAGCCTGCTTAGATCTCACAGGACTACATGCAGCTGAAGTTATATCTTTAGACCTCCGTCTTTGGAACTTTCTTTTACTTTGTCCTGCTCTAGTGAAATGAACAGCACTGCATTTGAACCTCAGCTCCTGAGTGCTCACTCCATGGTGCCCAGACGGGGTTAAGGCGCTAGATGAAATTAATATGTAGTTGTTTCATGAGCGCATAATGGAAACTTCAAAGTAATCTGATCAGCTATGTTCTAATACACCCTCAATCCACTGCCACACTGAAGAGTGAACATGCAGCAATTTTTAGGCTAAATTGCGTGACTAATTCTGACTTTATTGAAACGAACAAGGACACATGAGGAGCTGCTTGTTCTCACAGTCAGTTTCAGTGGGACCGTACTGCTCTTATTGTCATCCTTTAGACCCGAGGTTCCCCAACTTTTTTTAGTGTGTACCCCCTTCTATATCTACCAGCTCCCTGCATACCTCTCCCTTTTTTATCACTCATACTTTGTGTGTTCTTAACACTACCCGTCTTTAGTATCTGTCCATATTCCATTGTGACATCCAGATTATAGAGTAACATATACAACTGAAACCCCCCCCCCTGAGCTCAGTTAGACTGGCCAGTTGCTGGGCAACTGAGTCCGCGCTGCATGGGGATTGGAGGTGAGGACTCTGTACCTCAGTATCTGTGTTCTCACGTTCTCATCTTGAAGTACAGTGAATAAAATAATTAATAAATAAAAGCCATCCTTGCACAATTTCTCCCGCCCGCCCCTCAGGGATGCCTTGCGTACCCCCACGGGGACACATGCCACAGTCTGGGAACTCCTGCTTTAGACTGTAAACCCTGCCAGAGATTAGTGGAAGCCAGTAGCTGTCTATTACTGGGTTCAGTGCCCAGCATGGTGGGGTATGATCCTGACTAGGGCCTCTCAGCAGTACCGTATTGCGAACAGTACAGATCACCATGGACATTGCTGGCCTCTGAGTCCCTCTGACTCGCTGGACTGAGAAAGGAGCCTGCTGTCAGTGAGGAGGAAAATGAAGTCACAGATTCGTGGAGCCGTATCCTCCCCTGTGTTCTGAGTGGGCAAGGACAGCCGTGCAAATGCACATTACTTGTGTAAAATCAGGCTTGGGGGGCAAATGGAAGGGAACTGCTGGTAAATGGCATCATCGTCCACCCAGCCTGGATCAGTGGAAGCCTTCCTGCACTTACACACCAGTAATGCAGGATGGGAATGGTCCATGAATGGCTCTTAGACAAGATGGTCAGCGATGCAACTCCATGCTTTGAGTGTCCCTAGCCCCCGTTTGCCAGAAGTTGGGAGTGGATGACAGAGGATGGATCACTCAATGATTGCCCTGTTCTATTCATTCCCTCTGCGGCACTTAGCATTGGTCACCATTGGAAGACAGGATACAGGGCTACGTGGATCATTGCTCTGACCCAGTATGGCCGTTCTTATGTTCTATGGAATTTAGGGCGCTGTTAGGAGAGATACGAGGTGCCGGGAATCAGTCACTCTAGAACAGCACGCTTCCCTACCAAGCCACAATATGAGGTAGAAATTCCCAGGGAGATTTAAGCTCCTTACAGGATCAGCTTCCATATCATGCATCATGTACCACGCATGTACAAGAGCAGCATGACCTCCAGCTTCAACTTGAAACACAGATGTCCCCTGCTCACCCAGCCCAAATATATGGAAGCATAGGGATTGCCAAAGTGGATCAGACCAAGGATCCATCTAGTACAGTATCCTGTCTGCAACAGTGGCCAGTACAAGGTGCTTCAGAGAAAGAGGCAGGATGCCCTGCAATACACAATGACTGGATAACCTGTCCTCAGGGAAAGTTTCCTCCTGACCCTGATAGGTAAAGTTGACTTAAGCCCTGAAGCATAAGGACATACGTCGCTGTCCAAAACTCTCTTTTTTAAATATTAAATATTAAAACTCTGGATATTCTTTTTAGCCATAGAAAGGCCAAAATGCCTTTTTGGATCCTGCTAAACTTTTGGTCTCAGTGGTGTCTTCTGGCAGTGAGTTCCACAGGCTAATTTTACCTTGTATCAAAAAGTATTTCCTTTGATCAGTTTAGAATTTGGTATCCCATATGAACAAGAACTGTGCAGAACCCTAACCACACAATCTAAGATATTGATATGACCCCTATTACCTGGTATCTGAGTGCCTCACACTCCTTATTGTATTTATACCCTGTGAGGTGGGTAACCATTATCCATGTCACAGCAGAGGAACTGAGGCACAGAAAGACCAACGGCCCGATTTCTATGGGTATTTAGGCACCTAACTACATTCAGTGGACTATAGACACCCGACTACCTTTAAAAATCTGGCCCTTAGTGACTTGCCTGAGATGGTTCCTCAAGAAGCCTCTGTTACATCAGGGACTTGAACCTAAGTCTCCCAAGTTCCAGACTAGACCGCTGGGCCATCCTTCCCCTCTGACATATCTCAATCACATGGCAGCACTGATGGCTTTGTGTTATGTCTCATCACTAGGTCACTATATTGAATATAACATACCCGATGAGCCATGAAGATTTCCACTTTGCTTTTCCCCTATCTGCAGTCTCACAAGCAACTGTTCTTGTTTCTTGAGAAAACATCACCACCAAAATCGCAATGAAAATAATAGCTATTCCTATTAGCAGAGAAATAATTCCACCTTGCCATGCTGGCTCATGATCTGTGCATATTAGCACAGGGGCCTGCTCATTTTTCTGAATCATAGGTGAGGTTACATGCTCGCTGTGGGAACCTGAAGATTGAAATTGCACCAAGGCCAATTTATTTTCAAATAGTTCAGTGCTAATGGGCTACACAAGGCTCAACCTGAATGAATGACTCAGACCTGTTCTGGCTCACTGGGATCTGAGCTACAGCCAGGTGTGCTGAGTTGGCCGGTCCTGTCTAACAACCACCCACTAGCACAACCACTACCCCACACGCATGTACAAACCACCACCTCATGCTCTGTATAGACGTCACAGCAAACACTGTAGATGAAAAGCCCTTATTAGGCCTGATTTGAACAGAGCATGATAGCTCAAAAACAAACCAAGCGCACAAACTTTATTCGGCAACTGTAAATGTTTTGACTACGTTCACACCCTCTTTTTGTGCTCACTTCGAATGAATAGGCTAAGCAACCGTTTTATCAGCTGAAATGTTCACTTCAAGTGCTATTTTTAAGAGAATATTGGAGAATATTCACAGCAAGTGAAATTTCTGTCACTCTTCTACATCTACCATCCGTTGTATCATAGCATGCATAGGTAAGGTATGGAAATATTATTTTCCCCATTTTACTGGTGGGCAGCTGAAGTGCAGAGATTAATTGAGTTGCCCAACGTCACATGAGAAGTCTTCAGCACAGCTAAGAATTGATCACAAAGCTCCTGTGTCCTTCATCTAGTCATCCCTTGTAGGATCTTACTACAAACTCATCATTGTGATCATTCAAGAGTGGTGATAAGAGCTGGCATGGGCCATTCAATCCATATCTATGAGAATTCATGCTTGAAACTTGATTCTAAGTGTCAGGGGATCAAAACATGTGTGTCCAAAAGAAAGAGATTGATTGTTGAATATTAAATACATAGAACCAATGCTCATGACAAATCTACAGATCAAAAGTGACTTGCTAAATAGAAAAAGAGGCTTCACTTGTCAACTAAATTCATTATTCAGACTGATTCACCCAGCTCTGAACCTGTCATCCACAGATGAGGAAATAGGACAAGGTGGTGTCCAGGACAAAATGATCCGGGCTGGGGGGGAGGATTGCCACACTGAGATTATTCAGGTTAGGGCAAACTGCAAAAAATGGGGCAGATAATCCCCAAATCTGGGGCCCATTCCAATACTTAGATCCACCAATCTAACCTGAAAACAGCTTCTATAACACTTTACTGGTTACCCAGAAGCCAAAACACAGGTCCCTTAAAGCAACCCATCCTTGAGCTCCCACGCAGACACCCCAGTCAAATACGATGAGGATTAATGAAAATCTTATTTATCATATAAAAAAGTTCTACCAATCCCAAAGGATCAGGCACACTGCCTGCCAAGTTAATGAATATTTCAGATCTTATCCAACTATACGCCCACAGCCAATCCTTATTAACTAAACTAAAATTTATTAAAAAAGAAAAGAGTGAGAGTATTGGCTAAAAGATCAGTATACATACAGATGAGTACAGTTCTGAGATCAGATTCATACTAGGGATGGTGAGCTTTGTAGTTGAAAAAGTTCTGTCAGAATTAGTCCATAGATTATAGTCCAATGTCTATATTTAGGGTGATCCAGGTGGGACTGGAGAGTTCAGTCTTATGACTCAAGCTTCCCGAATTAAAGCTCAAGCAGATCTGAGATAAAAAAAAAAAAAATCAGGTCCTGATAATTCTTTATATAGTTCCTAGGCAGTGCAGGGTCTTTGACTGAACATCAGGCCTTTGACCCAACCTTCTGTTTCCCAAACATCACCGGTAATTACTACATTGATTAACATAAGCTAATTTATCCATTAAGCAGTTTATCACAAACTTTAAAGAGACATATAGATAATGACATTATTTCACCCAAGGTTAATCTAAATGTTAATATTCTCTTTTGATCTCTTAATCAATAGCTATAGTAACAGACAGGAACTGTCTGTTTACATGGCTAACATCTAACAAGATATAAGTAAACACATACAATTAGCATCACCTCTAATTCTCTAACAATACAGGTTTGCATTTCAAAGTTCTAGCCTAACATGGAATGGCTTTAATTACTATTTACATACTTCTCTAATATGTCTATAAAGATTGAGTCTGGGTCATTTACCCTGCTAGTTGCTTAATCCTTTCTGGTCCAGCACCAAAGCTGGTGACAGAGAATGCCTGTGTTGCAAACAAGAGTTGGAGGACCTGTTTGGAAAGGTGTGAAGATTCGTGCCTGAAATCTATAGCAATCATTCCTGACCAAGGGTGGATGAACTGTCAATATGACTGATTCAAAATTTGGGTTATCAGCTCCCCCTAAACTGCTGGATAGATGCTTGTGGGGCCAGTGCAACTGGATTATTTGGTTTATTCCAACATAAAGCTCATCATAATTATAGCATGTTGATTGCAAATAAGGATCTTTCTATCTTGGTTCATATATTAAATACAGGTACCATCTGATCATGTCGTAAATAGCCACAGATTTATTCTCAGAACCCCTCTTTGAGGTAGAGAAGAATTATTATCCTAGCTTTACACATGGAGCCATGAGGCCTACAGGCCCAGCTCCACAGTGGTACTTAGGCAGCAAATTCACAATGATTTCAATGGCAGTTAAGCACATTGGAGGACCTGGGCCAGAAAGATTGCATAAACGGCTTGCAGAGCCAGGAATTTAATCCTGTCCTCCTTCCAGAGCCTCTACCAAAAGACCAGAGTTCCTCTGCTGATGTGCCTGAAACACTATGAATGAGACGTCTTATTCCAGGGCTTCCCAGTTCTTATTCAGTCGAGAGCCAGACTTGCAACTTGCCAGGAACCAGACGTTTTCATATAATTTTCACAGAATGGAGCCACTTGCCCATGGTAAATATGCAGATGTGGCTCAAGGGGATGGTCCCATCAATGATCCATGTTGACCCCAAGCCAACTGCACTGAAGATTGCACACTAGAACTTGCACTCTGAATGATCTACAGCGCTGCATGAAAAATGGGCTGCATTGTGGAACCCCCACGTTTGGTTCAAAAGCTGCCATTTGACACTCCCATTCTTATGGATGTAGTAAAATTTACATCCGGTATACGTAGTTGCTTCCATGACTGGCTAGTCTTTGTTTGCTGCAAGGGGAGCCGATATACTAGTCTGAACTGCCTGGAGTTATCTGCACTGGGGAAGACAGCAGAGATGTTTATTTCGAGCAGTTTGTGGCAGGGTAATGAAAGGCAAGGGAGCACAAAATTCAATTATGCACAGCGTGTTATGCATGTACATTTTCATGATTTGTATTGATTCATGTGCATGACAGATTGGTTATAAATTGGGTAATATATTGGCTTGTAAATGCAATACATTGGATTGTAGTTGGTGTATGGAATTCTCAGGGCCTATATGACATTTTATTTGTGTGTGTAAAAAATCTGTTATTTCTGTGTGTGTAGAATGTAATTGGGTTACACGGGTAGTACGTGGGTCATTTATGGAAATATATCGGCATCACAGTATCTCCGGTTGCCGCTGCTGTCAGTGAAATGAGTGGACGGGGCCGAGTCTGGCTCCTAGAGAACGTGGACACATCCCAAGAACCACCCTCTCGGTTAGCTCCCCTCTTGTCAACCTCGGCCTAAATCTATGACTGATTGGGCAGGGAGACCAAACTCCATCCAAATCGAAGGTAGAGCTGTTTTGGGATGGGCTACATGAGAGGAAGTTGGCAGACTACTGCTGCCTCTGATGTACCTCGTGTGGGGTAGAGACTATTGTTGATTCAGCACAAAAGCAAACAAACAACGAAACACCTTCCCTAGGGTAGCTACGCTGGCAAGACCTTCAACCACTACACCCAGGACTGGAGTAAGTAGGCGTCAGGCACTTCACAACATGGGTCCACTCCAGCTCCATGCACATAGTCCTCCCTTGCGCACTACTGGCCCACCCAGCCCTTAGAAGGGTGGGAAAAGGGGCCCCCTTCCCTCCCCAGGAGCTGCAGCAGGGTCAACATTCCCTTGGGAGCCGGCTTGGTTTTCAGCAAGAAGCTCCCCCAGCAGCCTGAATCTAGGGGCTTGAGGGAGTGGGATGGACCCACTGGACTCTTCTCCGCCTGCCGCACACAGAGGATGCTTCCCAGCTCAGGTTAGTACTAAACATTGCAGCGTAGCTGGGGTAGCATGGGCAGCAGCTCAGGCTTGCTGCCAGAGTACAAACTTGCCCAGCCGTCCCCAGGTGCTAGCCCAAGTTGCCAGCTGTGCTACCCCAGCCACGCTGCTATTTTTAGCCCTCTAGCTCAAGCAGAGCTAGCACCTGTCTGTCAATCCGAGCTGGGAAGCATCCTCCCAGCTGCAATGGAGACATAACCAGAGTCTTTTGCTTGGGCGGTGTTGGTTGCACATCCCCTTCCCCCTACCCCCTGGACACCCGTGCTAGAGTATAGGAGAAGGGGCGGAAGGATAGGAAGGGGTAAATAGGTCCAGATGAAGTTGATTTTATACAGCCCTTTCCATAATTCCCATGTCCTGTTCTCTGGAGATGGACTTAGTCAACGATTTGTTCCTTTGGACTGATTAGTTGCACTGGTGAAAACTCCAAAGTCGGTTTCTTTTTGGGGTTGGGGGGGAGAGAAGGATTTTTGAAATCTTATCATTTATACTACTACTTATAGCTCTTATAGCAGCACTAATATTTCAATAATCTTTATAGAGCTCAATTATACCATAGACAATGGATACGAGTGACTTCAGCGCTTTTTAATATACATAGAATATTCATAGTGCTCACTTGTGGTCGAGATGTTGAAATGATAAAGATCAAGTGTGCATTACATTACAGGGGTGGTTCCTCTTTCCCGCTGAGGTTCTGTCCACTTTCCCATCTTCCACCACAAACTATTGGGCTAGCAGCGCGCCCTCACCTAGAGGGGGAAAATAATTCCCTCCTCTCCTGGAATCACTGGCTGGAATCCAATGGCTTGTGTTATGCAGAAGGTCAGACTAGTTGTTCACAGAGGGCCTTGTAATCCATGAACCAGATCTTCAGCTGCTGTCGATCTGTGTAGCTGTGCTAAAGGGAAGACTCCAACTGGATCAAGCTTCTGCTGAGATTAGGTGGAACCTGAGTTTGACCATCTCTAAAATATTCTGCAAGACCCACCTCTTCATCTATACATTTCCTTACCGAGCAGCCGTGGCCTCCCCACTGCACTTGGAGTCTGACCTTTAGGATAAGAATCTATGGAAGAGGGCGGAAGGGATAGCTAAGCTTGCATTAGTGGACAAGCATATGCAAGAATGTCCAGATACTATAGTGATGGACACTTTAAAATGTCCCTCATAGAGCTAGTGGTGAAAGCCTATGGAGAAAGCTGATGGGACATTAGACCTGTTCTGGGTAGCCCCAATGTCGAATGAAGATCTCAGGAGAAGGAGGATTTGTATAGTAACCATGAGAGCTATTCTTTATATTTGGTCACCTCTGGTATACATATCTTGCATATGAAAGACACTGCATTAAAAGGCTCCCCAAAAGCTGTAAGCACCTGCCCCAACATGGAACTCCATCTTCCCTGGAAGGTACCGGCTGCTCAACATTTTTGAAGAATCAAGCCACTTATTTAGTTGTCTAAACACGCACGTAGGACCTTAACCTCAGGCTTCCACTTTTGAAACTCTTGGCCAGTATTTTGAACCATGGTAGTATCTATGAGAAGACTGCAGCTTTAATGACTGATCCTCCTTTTGATGTGCTCCATAGGGGTAAAGTTGTCCTGCTTCGTTATCCCAGATTTTTATCATCAGTGGTTTCTGAATTCCAGAGCATTCATTTTCTGGTGTTCTTTCTGAAACCTCATCCTAATCCAAATGTGTATTCTTGCTCCGCACTCTCTCACACAAGACTCTTGGACAAGATTTGTGTAGGATCCTAGCTTTCTGGGATCCCTCTTTTGGGATGCCTCTAGTTGGGATGCCAACCTGAAACACCTGATTTTCAGAAGGAGGAGGTTCAGTGTTTTCTGAAAATTTTCAGGCCACTTTTAAAAGGCACTTCAAGGTGGGCAAACAAAGGTAGGGACAACCCCAAGTTACTAACCGCTTTAGAGGACGTCACCCTGGGGATTCATGGAAGGAACTGAGGTGGCTGGAAGCTGCACAGAGGTTTATATCCTCATCTCTGAAACTTCTGGGGCTCTGAGTGGAATATTGTGTGGTGCCAGCTGGAGCTGATGTTCTGGAACAGGAGTGGGCAAACTACGGCCCATGGGCTGGATCTGCCCCACTAGACATTTTAAGCTGACTGTCGAGCTCCCGCTGGAGAGCAGTGTCTGGGGCTTGTCCCCCTCCAGCACTCCTATCAGGGAGCAGGATCGGGGCTGCTCCACACAGCTCCTGGAAGCAGCCGCATGGCCCCTCTCCGGTGCTCCAGCCCAGGAGTGGGGTTGGGGGCCATGCCATGTGGCTCCTGGAAGCAGCGGCAAGGCACCCTCCAGCTCCTATGCACTCCAGTGGCCCCCTCCTGTGCTCCAATGGGAGCTTTGGGGGCAGCACCTGCAGATGGAGCAGTGTGTAGAACCGCCTGACCGTGCCTCCGCATAGGAACTGGAGAAGGGACATGCCTCTGCTTCCGGGAACCGCTTGAGGTAAGCGCTGCCTGGAGCCTGCAGCCCTGAGCCTTTCCCCACACCCGAACCCCCTGCCCCAGCCCTGATCTCCCTCCCACCTCTGAACCCCTCGATCCCAGCCCAGAGGACCCTCCTACACCCCTAACTCCTCATCCCCAGCCCCACCCCAGAGCCCGCACCGCCAGCCGGAGCCCTCCCTCCCTGCCCTCCCCCGCTTCATCCCTGCCCCAGCCTGCAACCCCCACCTGCACCCCTTATTTCTGGCCCTACCCTGGAGCCCCACCAGAGCCCTCACACCCTCCCGCACCCCAACCCCAATTTTGTGAGCATTCATGGCGTGCCATACAATTTCTATCCTCAGACGTGGCCCTCGGGCCAAAAAGTTTGCTCACCCCTGTTCTAGAAGGGCCCTGATGCACACAGCAGCCCTGGGGGAGATAAGCTAGTGGAGAGGAAGTTCTCTCCACGTATGATAGGCGTTATGGTTAGTAAGTGGCTTGCTCTCCCCCACCACCCCCAGCCCCCTGGAATCTATCCAAGCAAAGGTATGGAATGATAGCGCTGCCATTTGAGCTGTCTTGCTATTAGGGAAGCTCCAAGCAGCCACTGTCCCTGAGGAGAGAAGCTGAGGCATAAAAGGTATGAAATGGCATCCATTTTGACCCCACTAATCCAAGCCGACTCAGCTTTGCTCGCTCTGTCTCCATGTCTCAGCCTCTATCTATCTTGCCGCCGTGCGTTAGCTTCTTTCTAAGTCCCTCACAGTGCATTAGCGGCTGGCGAGATTTATTACTGGGAGCTAATAACCGCGTGCCTTGCATGTTGTTCCACATAAAGCAGGCTCTGAGAAATTATGCTGGACACTAATTGCACTGGACTAAATAATGACAGGTTGACACCATTATTGTCAACGATACAGAGATTTACAAGAGACAGCATTGCCAGGACTTAAGATGATGGTGCTAATTGTATCGCTGAACCATGCATCTTACAGCACCTTGCCCATTATCCATGTAGGGTAACTCCATTGTCTTTAGACATAACTAGCACTCTTCGTCATTCCGCTAGCATCTCATAACAATGTCAGTGTAAATAGAACCAGAGCTAATTGACTCGGCAAGAGAGAAATTCTGTTTGCTCTACAAGCCAGAGAAAACTAAGCAGATTTAGTCAATAGTAGGATGGGCTTAATCGGACCATAAATTACTATAGTGGGTATCATCCAGCTTTGTGTTTAATTTGTTTTCCCTGTCTTCATAATAGCATACAGTAGCGGTGTCCAATATGTTTACCACTAGCCACATGTGGCTAATAGGCTATTGAATTGTGGCTAATGCATGTGGCTTTTTTATAATGTGGCTTATAAGAAAAATTCAAAACCACAAGTATGGCTAGCAGGGTGGCTAGTATCGAATCTCTATTGGACACCGCTGGCATACAGTATTTATCCATGGTGGCCACACTATGATAGCTGAAATACCACCCCATCAGCTTATTCATAATTAACAGAAGATAATGGAGGTAGCTGGGATACTGTTGTGTGGGAGTGGCTGGCAAATGCTGACATTATAATGGCAATTAGTCCACTGGTCCAGGTGGCCAGCCAAAAAACTCAGTTGTATTAGCGTCAGTTGGATTCAATTAGATGTTACTGGGAAGCTACAGAGGTGTTGGCACGGGGCACAAGAAAGATGCTTCAGATCTCTGTCAGAGGAGGGTCTGACCCAGCCGCAGACGGGTTCCACACAGCTTCATTCAGGGTTTGAATCCCATTGTCATCCCTTCCCATTTCTGATCTGCTAACAGCTGGTACACAGCGTGATGCTCTCTCTCGCTCTCCTTTCCCCTGCAGCAAGGTTTAGCTGTTCTTCAGATTCAGTTCTAGGGCTGTGGGAAGCAAATCGATGTGTCTGTATAGTACCTAGCCCAGGGGACCCCCAATATAGATCAGGGTCTCTTGGCTTTCTGCAGTACAAGTACCAAGTGGGCAATTGAATATGAAGCCAAGTAGTAGCCTGAAGCCACTGTTTCCCATTCAGTTGTTGTCTAACCTACAGTGGAGCCTGGAAATGCTCCAACATCTAGCCTCACAACTGGGGTGATCAATAAATCATGGGCTAAGTCAGGTTTCCCCAGCCTGTTCCTGAAGGGACTGCTTAAGTGAGATCTGGGGATGCTCATCACCTCTGAAAATCAGAACTCTTCTGTTTGGGTGCCTAATCATGGAGTTAGGTACTCAAAGAGGAACTCAGGTTTGCAATTTTGAGGCTAAGTGATTTGCCCAAGATCACAGAGTACGTCAGTGGCACAACTGCAATTATAATTAGGGCATTGAAGTTAATGGGAGCTGATAACACTGTGTGCCTTGGAGGATGGTTGGGCTTGTGGTTAAGGTGCTGCACTAGACTTTACCAAATCTAGGTTTAGGTCCCAGCAATATCACAGATGTCCTGAGGGAACTGACATAACGTCTCCCCGTCTTAGTTCCTCATCAGTAAAATGGGGTATATCAACATTTTCTATCTTGTCTAGTCAGACTGTCAGCTCCTTTGGGCAAGGACTGTCTCTTACAATGTGTTTGTCCAGAGCATAGCTCTGATTTTGGGTGGGGCAGGCACTTCTGTAGTACAAACACACCTGTGCTCTGACCGCTAATCCTGCTCGTAGCTCATTGCTAGTGCAACTTCGGGAGACATGATGCCTGAGAAGGCATACTAGGCCACTACAACTTGAGAGAGACTTAGACAGATGGCTGGATAACTAGCGCGATAGCCTCTAACTTAAAAATCATTCAATATACATTTGAAATAAGACCTCTCTTAACTCTCCCTGACAAATTCCTGTTATTCACTGTCCTGGGGTCATCTCTGCAGTTCACAGACTGCTAGCCTGATGTGGCATTTTTGTAATGAAAACAGTATTTCATAGCAAACTATAGCATCTAGTGGCCTCAAGGTAATTACCAGCAATTCCAAGTGGGCAGAAATATGTTATCAGTAATAATTTTATACACTTTACTCAGAGACCAGGCAAGAACACAGCACCCTGCCTGCATAACACCTGGAGCAAGTATATGTTACCTTTCTTCGACTTAAAGCAAAGGAGGCTTTACTAAAAGGCTAGCTTCCTCTGCTTTAGTAGCCTCGGTAAAGCTGGGCAAATAACTGATTTTTTTTGATTTAGGGATGGTTCTAAAAAAACTCCCAACAATAGTTCAGGTTGAATTGAAACTGATGTTTCAGATTTTTTAGTGAATCAAAAAAAAATTCTCTTTGGGTCTGCCCCAGGGCAATAATTTGAATCCCCCATAGCCCAGGAAAGTGCTTAACCATTAGGCTAAGGTTATAAAGGAGTTGGGGGCAGGGGAGGATGGTGGTAGCTTCCCCACTATTGCCTACTTGCTCCTCTGGGCATTTTGTGATTGACCAAAATCATTCGTGTTGAATTAACAAATAGTTTCAGGTCAACCAAAATGGCCTTTTTTCATTGACAAAACTGTCCAGAAAACCTCACCCAGCTCTCATTCAGAACTCGGAGCCATTTCAGCCATACAAATGAGACCGATTCAACGTTTAAGTCCTAGCTACGCAGCCTGCTAAACCACCTGATCAACCAGCCAACTCGAAACGCTCAGAACCTGAAAACACCTGAATGGATTTTCTTCTGGTTTCACTTGGTTCACTGATTTCCAGAAGACTTATGAACCAAGCTGTCTCCAACGGCAGTATATAGTGCATCTTGTTTTATGTCGCAGCATGTAAGGTACAGGTAGCTGAGGGAGAGGCAAGCGTAATGGTGTGACAAGTAGGGCGAACGGTGGGCATAACTCATGAGGCTAAGCTACTCTGACCTGAAAACCTGGAGCTGTAACCTAAAATGGAGGGGGAGGGGAGCTGACACCTTGGGGCTGGCAAGGGAACAAAGGGCAGGCAGACGTTGAAGGGTTTAAAAAGGGGTTAGACGCTGGCTGGGAAAGAAGGTGGGGAGCCCGGATTCGGAGTCTCATCTCCCTGCCCCCCCAGAAGGGCCAGGCCAAGGGGGCCTGTTTGTACTGACAGCTCTAAGTTGGATTGTGTGCCTGGCATCTCAAATAAACCTTCTAATCTACTGGCTGGCTAAAAATCACTGTAAATCCCAAAAAGTGTGTGGGGGGGGAACGGAACTCCCCCACCCCCCATGACAAATGGCTACAGTTTAAAAAGCTCTAATAGTGTCTCCAAATTCTTTTCCATGTGTAAGAATACCTTGAACTTAAGGCCTGATCTACCAAAGGCAAAACTCTTTTGCCATTGGCAAAGGGGATTCTTGGTGTTTGAAGGGGATAAAGCTGAAGTCCTGAATGTTCTGGAGTTATTGGACCATAACACCTTGACACCAGGGCTGAATATGAGCTGTGCTGGGAGTGTAGTCCATAGTGCAAGTGCAGACTTTTATTTTACTTCGCAGTAACTCAAGGAGCCTACAGGCCTGTATCTCTAAGACACTGGCTTTAAGCGGCGGAAGTGAAGCATAGGTCTATGACCCTCAGCACAGATTAAATGGCCCAATAGTTACCCTAGAGTTTGGGGAACTGGGAATAACTTGCTTAAGAGAGAATTGGGTATATAATGAGATGAGGCCACCACAGAAATACTGAACTGATACTGGGCTTGGATATATGAGGATCAAGTCATTGGCAGATGTTTAACCACTTGAGTTAGCAGTAGTTGACATATATGGCAATGAGCTAAAAGGTATTAATATGTTAACCTATAGGATAAAGACACCTCAGTATTATGAGGGTGAGGAAGTTAGAAATAAACATGGGAGGCTGAGCATCTGAATAAATATTCATGTTAGTGCCTAGGCCCTATAATAGGCCAGGGGTGACCTTCCCCTCTTCAACCATTTAGCTCTTCATTGTCATCATCTACCACTGCCCTTCAGGCATTGGGGTCTGGACCATCGGATGCATTTGGCATGGTCCTTTGTCTCTTACCACTAGAGCCCCAAGGAAGCATGTGAATATAGAAGTATATGGGCATATGCAAGGAATGATAGCCAAGATATCCCCAATACTATATTACTGCTATTTGTTTATGTGGTTTGGAGCGTTCTTGTCTTTTACTGATTGTGTTAATAAAAGTGACTAAGGTTTTCCTTTGCCCTCAGTGCAATTGTCTTTGCCATACGGCCGGAGCTCCCTGCAAGATACTGAACTTAGTTTTAATTTTGTTGTGTCTGATTCTGGGACTAGAACCCCCAGCTCATTAAATGAATATTAAGTGGCAACCAATACCATTATAAACCATTAAAGAACCAGGCTACAACCACAGGCCAGTGTATTTTTTCCAGATAGGGGAGAAATTCCAGACTTGTAAATAAAGAAGGAATCATTTTCCTAGTAATTGATTTTTTTTTAATGGTGTACATATGAGCTGTTCAGAGGTTTGAATGCTAACAGTAGGCCCAGGGGAGTTGGGTTTAGCAGGAAGAGTCTAGGAGAGGCAGTCAAAGGCGCATATGATAATTTATGACATGAATACCCCTCCACATAGGTGGTGTGTGTAAGAGAGAGAGACCTGGTTTTAGTCCCATGCCAGTGAATCATTGTGTTATTACGGACAAGTCCCATCCACTAAGCAGTGTGCTCTGCTAGACAGAGTACAGGACTGGGACACAGGAGGCATAGGCTCTAGGCCTGGCTGGGTGATCTTGGGGTGATCTTGATCTTTTCTCCTTCTCTTTTCTTTGTTGTCTGGGCAGTGTCTGTGGGCAAGCCAAGCCAAAGAAGTGAATCCAAGACACCTCCCTCCAGCCCTGGTTCAGTGGTTGTGCAACACTGCAGTCTTCACAAGGGCTACTTGTATTACAAGGCTTGTGGTGCCATTGCCAGCATTAGAAACCCCAGTAGGGCTATGGTCCTCTGTACGTCTGCTTGACCTACGGTGAGCTGCAGTCCTCTTCAAAGGGTCCTCCACCCTGAGATCCTGAGGCAAACGGCAGGGCACCTCCACCCCCCACCTCCAAAGCAATGAATGCCATGGCTAGGCCCTTAACTCCTCAGTCCCAGCATTTCTCCATCTGTAAAATGTGATACACAGCCACCTTTGTAATGCGCACTGAGATGAAAATGCTACAGTTTTCATAATTATAATACAAAACACCCTGCCAAAGGTAGGGACCAGGGCTGATTTCATTCTGTCTAGCGGTCAGTGATGGGGTGTCTACCCCACACAATGACTGGAAGGGGTGAAGGTGTCCAGATAGGCCAACCCCATGGTTGCTCTGGAGTTCACACACCCACTAAAAAAACCAGGGTGGTACTCAGCACCCACAGGGCCTGATTAATCTTTTGTGGGCTCCATTGCCCCACCCGTGGCCCTGCCTCCTGTTCCAACTGTGCTCCATCCTGAGGTGCCACCCCTGCTTGACCTCTTCCAAGGTCCCACGCGTGCTCTGTCCTGAGGCGTCGCCTCCACTTAGCCCTTTCCCCCCCGGCGTTATGCCCTGAGGCCCCGCCCCTGCTTTGCCTCTTTCCTCTGAGGTGCCACCCGCTGTCCCCACAGCGGGAGGGGAGAGAGAGGAGCACCCACAGGCAAAACCAAAAGTCCTCACAGGTGGATTGGCCTATTGACTACACAGGATGAATCAAGAGGGGAAGCCAGGGAGGGCTGGGACCTAACTGCTGATGGTGCCTAGCTGAGGAGGAACAAGCGGGGCCTATATAAGCAGGAAAGCTGGCAACAGAAAGAGGCTGCAGGGAAATAGGCTGCAGTCACTCTCTGGGAGAAAGGAGATGCTTTATGGGCTAGAGGTAGTCCACAGTTACTCCCCGAGAGCAGAGCATTGGGAGGCTGGCAAGCCCAGATAGGGGGAAGCTAGGAAAGTGGGGAAAGGCTCAGAGCGAAGCAGCAAGGTAAGACAGTGCTGGTCTTGGCTGCTGATTGGTGTCTTGTCCCCATGCTCAGGGTTCAGCTGATCACCGTATTTGGGGGTCCGGAAGGAATTTTCCTCCAGGGCAGATCGGCAGAGGCCCTGGGTTTTTTTTGCCTTCCTCTGCAGCTTAGGGCACTAGTCACTTGCTGGAGGATTCTCTGCACCTTGAAGTCCTTAAACCATGATTTGAGGACTTCAATAGCTCAGACATAGGTTAGGGGTTTACTACAGGAATGGGTGGGTGAGATTCTGAGGCCTGCATTGTGCAGGAGGTCAGACTAGATGATCATAATGGTCCCTTCTGACCTTAAAGTCTGTGAGTCTATTGGAGGACCCCTGAGCTGGAAAGTGGAGTAAAGGCTCCCCTACCAGCCAGTGGGTATGTGGCACAGACCAAGCAGAGGACAGTGAACTGCCTGGGACAGTTTATTCTGGGAAATCCTTTATTGCACACCCCCAGAAGGGGAAATCATGGTGACTTGGCCGGAGGGATTAGTCACAAAGAGGAGGCTGCAGTTTTTGGAGCAAGAGGGGCTGCAGGGCGAGACGGGACAGGTAAAGATGCTGCCAGAGTAGGGGTGCAATGCCTGGGAGAGCTAATCCCCAGGATGGCCAGGAGGAGGTTCCACTAGAGATCAGTGGACTCCGTGACACGGTCCTCTGTTAAAAAGAATCCATTTATGGCTCAAGCCCCCATTCAGAGCTGTACTCCAACTTTTGGCTCTGTGAAATTACAATAGAATCTCCCTCAGCTTTGTAGGTCATTTGCTCACAAGCACTCGGGAGTTCTTGGGAACATGGATCCACAGGGACCTTTCATGTGGTGTAAAGGCAAGAAACGGAAACAAAAATCTGTATGTACATACAATGAACAAGACCTGTACATACAGCAGGCATATCGCCAAACCCAGCTAATTGTTTAGCTTGTTGAGGTCCAGAACTTAGTCCCATAACACTCTCCATCCAGCGCGATGCCCTACAAGGGTCACTCAGAACTGAGAGGGATTATGTGACTGCTCTGTCTCAGCAAGAGGGAGCTTTGCTGCTGCTAAGCTATGAGTCAGCTCTCTGACACACACCAGCTCCTGTCCAGGGAGCGTCAGGTTGATACTATCCTTTCAGGGGTGATGGCTTGCAAGAAATCCAACGGCTCTTCATGCTGCTTGTGAATTGTAAGCTGGCTAACGATTACGGTGCTGCATCGCCCACTACAGAACTGGTTCTCAACTCATTATCTGCGTAGGCAGGTGCTGGGAGACTGCTGAGTGATTTGAGCCTGATTTGTAACTGTTAGAAAGTGGACAGCTGAAAGTAGTGTTCCTATTTTATTATTCTAGTGACGTCTGTTCTTTCTTCACTCCCTTTGTTCCCAGAATGTAATAAAGTTTTCCCTTTCCCCTTGCTGCTCTGGAGATTGTGATAATTATTTTATCAAACTAGATGCCTAGTAAATTATTTGGTAGTAAACATTTCCCCAAGGGACAGCACTCCTTATATTCCACGTGCTAGGAGGGGACGCCTTGGATGGAGGCATCAGGTGCAAAGAGAAAGAACCCAGGACCCATAACCCTGAGGGGAGAGGGGAGAAGTCACTCCAAGCAGCAGGCAGAAGGGAGAAGGTTTTAGCCTCAGGGATGGGGGTTACATTGTAATAGAATCAGTGTACCCAGCCTTGGAAACAACTGGATTTCTCAGGGAGTCTACAGTGATTCAGCCCACAAAGTGAAACTCAACATAGGAAGTATCAACAAGACACTGCCTTCTCTCAGAAGCCTCCCTAGATCAATTTGCAGAGATCAAGGAAATGTGCATGGTGACAAAGATAAAATCAAGCACTGCAGTGAATGGAGAAGGTGGGTAGCCATTTTCTGCTGTCTTCCACACCTAGTAGGACTCATGCAGTGCTCTAGTGTAAATGGAGTCGAATTTGAATGAATATTTAAATAACCTCTAGACACTGAATGAATATTTAAATAACCTCTGCACCCACTGAAATGATGGCATAAGAAGGAAAGGAGTGTTTATACTTAAAGCATTGGGCTAGGACTCAGAAGAGGGGGTTAAAACCCTAGTGCTCCCATAGAAAGTCACTTAATCTCTCTGTGCATCATTTCCCCAGCTGTACAAGGTGGATAATAATACTTCTCTTCTCCTTAACCTTTGTCTTGCCTATTTACAATGGGGCAAGGATTGTCTCTCACTATGTATCTGTGCAGCACCTAACATAACTGAGGTCTGATCTTGGTAGGGGGCTGCTGTAAATATAAACAACAGCAGCAGCATGACTGGATATCAGTAAGTGCAGGATCAAACCTATAATGAGAGGCTCAGATGCTGAATGCCACTCTCAATTACACCTGTATGTGTATTTGTGAAGCTCAAAAAAAGTGCTGTTTCCTTTGAGATGAAAGGCCTCTTGGCATGTAAAATATGATTATTACTTCAAACCACGTTCCTTAATTTAGATAACTGAAATTATTACAGCAACATGGCACATTTGTCATCCATTGTGGGTATTACTTTAAAAAATTATGTTATGTTGTTTTAAATACGCATTCAAACATTAAAATTGTAAAACTACCCCACAATTCCTCAGTAATAATTAATTTTATGATTTCAGCTCCACAGGCCAAATGCAGAGCTGGCAAAAACATGGGAGTTGCAGAATCCAGACCATTGTTGATTAATATTCTGTTGCTTGCCTGCTTTTTTGTGGATCTCTCAGAATGCATTAGGCTTCCTGATTAAAAGAGGGCCCTGTGGCTGTGCAATAGGGACTAGGATTGTGTATGTAGAGCCTTTCATGTTGTTGGTTCACATCCCTTTTAGGCTGGTTGAGTCACTACCACTTGTGCGACATGAGAATCTTGATTCATTTCCTTGCAGACAATTGTCCATGCCACAAGTCATGGTGACTCATCCTCCCCCAACAGTTAAGACCAAGGATTGAATTGGACAAGAAGACTCAACAGCTAAATGATACCCTTTGAGAGAGACACACATTGAGGGAAGCTTGTGCTGTTGCATTTGCCCATATTGTGTTTACCCCTGCTGGAGAAAGAGAGGACTTGGGTCTTCATGGCCAATAACCTCACGTCTTTCGTAAGCAATGCATTCTATAAAAGATACACACAGACCAGATCCTGCTCTCTCTTACTATACTTTGAGTTTATTTCGGTTTGATGTAACTTGCTCATGATTTGAAGTATTGTGAAAGAGGAATCAGGCCCCAAAGCATCCTACTTAAAACACTAGGGGTGAAAGCTCAAAGCTCAGACTCTTAGGTTTTTGTTCAGAGACTTAACTGGGGACTTGGGGTATGGAATATAACCCTTAAAGCCACAAGCGTGCTACCTGGGTGTAGCATAGCTCCTTCGATCACATTGTTCTAGCCCATGATCTGGAATAGTGGTCACTGTATTCCACACCCCTTAAGTTGGCATTTGGGGTCCCCAGATCTGTGTAAGATGACGTCACTTACATATAACTGGAGGTTTTTTGAGATGTATGATTCCTATCTGTATTACACTGTGGGTTACACAGGTGCACCTTGTGCCCAGAGCCGGACAATTCGAAAGTAGTGTCCATTGGTCTGTACTTGCCTCCAGCTCATCCTCATGCCTCTGACTGAGGGTTGGACCAACTGTCCTTCCTGTTCCTTCTCTGGTGTGAATCACAGATGATCCGAATCAGAGGAGAAGGCGGCGGGTAGTGGAATACAGATAGGGACTACACATCTCCAAGAACCTCCAATCACAGGCAAGTAACCTCCTCTTCTTCTTCGAATGATGGTCCCTATTGTATTTCCACAGTGGGTGACTGACAAGCAATACTTAAGTAGGAGGAAGGTGCGAGGATGTAGACAGGAGAGTTGAGTGAAGGACCACCATTCCAAAGGAGGCATTAGCAGAGGAGTCCTGCCCAAGGGTATAATATTTCACAAACAGGTGAACAAAGCCCCATGTGGCCACTTTATAGATATCAAGGAGGGGTTCCTCCTGAAGTGCTGCCATAGTTGTTGCTTGTGCTCTTGAGCAATGAGCTCCTACCCAAAGGGGAGAGGGAAGCTTTGACAGCTGATAGCAGGGAAGAATGCAGCCAGAGATCCCTTTGGAGATTCTCTGGGTGGAGATGGCAAGCCATCCTGATTATTTCTGCTATAGCAATCACTAGTCTCAGAGACTTTCCCTAGTTGGTTTTGTTCTTTGCAGATAAAAGGCCAACCTTGGCCCACTGGACATCAAGGGAGTGGAATCTCTGTTCCTCTGAGGAAGCGTGAGGTTTTGCAAAGAACACAGGTAAGTGCATTGATTGGTGTGGGTGAAATTCTGAAACTACTTTGGGGATTGAACTGGGATGTAAGTGCAATGAAATCTTATCCTGGTGGAATATAGTGTAAGGAGGATCCACCATCATTGCTCCAAGCTCGCCAACTCTTACTCATAGACTTTAAGGTCTGAAGGGACCATTATGATCATCTAGTCTGAGCTCCTGCACAACGCAGGCCACAGAATCTCACCCGCCCACTCCTGTAATAAACCTCTAACCTATGTCTGAGCTATTGAAGTCCTCAAATCATGGTTTAAAGACTTCAAAGTGCAGAGAATCCTCCATCAAGTGACCCATGCCCCATGCTGCAGAGGAAGGCGAAAAACGTCCAGGGCCTCTGCCAATCTGCTCTGGAGGAAAATTCCTTCCCAACCCCCAATACGCTCTTTATCCCTTTGGTCGGAGGCAGGAGGTGATGCAGGGCACTACTTTCAATTCTCTGGCTCCAGGCAGATGCTGCCCATGTGTAACCTACAGTGGAATACAATAGGGAACATCACTGGAAGAAGAAGAATAGATTCAGTGGCTTGGTTCCTCACCTGCCTCCCACACCCCATCCTGGCCAGCCCCAAGTTGGTCTGGGCCAGGTAGAGGGCTTTATGCATTTGCTAATTTCACTCTCTCTGATATGCTTCATGAGGCTGTCAGATGGTTCATGACAGCTGCAACACAAGTAAAAAAATATATATCAATGCCTGGCTTTCCAGCTCTCTGTTTGCTAACTTCTCTAGCAGCCAAACATGAGTGAAGGGCTCTCTGTCTGTCACTGTCAGTTCTCTCTCTCTCTAAAGCAGGCTAACTGGGGAACTAGTCAACACACGCATGACAGTGATCAACGATCAAATGCGCGAATCAACTCCCGTGGAACCGTTTGGTTCACAAGAGGACACTGCTGAATATTGCTCTGTCACGGGCCTGTCAGTCAAATGGCAGCATGAAGACCTCTGTTGACCGTCACTCACGGGGGAAGTGCTTTTCTTTGCAGCCCATGCCATCAGGCTGCTCTGTAGCATCAAGAGGACGTTGAGCATATGGGCGGGCATCCAGGCGATCTTCGCTTGTGATTGAAGGGGAAGAGGGTCTGCTGCTGCTTCTCCTCACTGCGTCTCTCAGGGAAGAGCTGTGAGACAAAACCCTCCTCCTCCCTGCTGCTTTGCCTGCTGTTTCCTCGGCTCTGTAGGATCCACCATCCCTCGCCCAGAGCCTATCGAAGCTGGCAGCTCCTAGCCAGCATCTTCACAGCTGAATACGGCTCACTAGTTCAACAGCGGCTGCTCCTGGAGCACAGGACACGGAAAAGGTCTCTAACATTATGGCTGGTAGAGCAGGTACTAAGGAATCAACCCCACCTCCTTAAAAAAATAAGAACAATAATGGGCCAGTCCCACAGCTTCTAGAAATCAGCATCACCCCACTGAATTTAAATGGAGCTGTATCAATTTACACCAGTGGAGAATCTGGCCCCTGCACGTCCTTTAACAGCCTTAGAATTCCATTCAGAAGAGAGCAATGGTGTAACCAACCAATCCATTCCTCTGCTACAAAGTTTTCCATGGGAGAGAGGAAACGAGCCGTGGTGCAGTAAAAACACCAGCTGCAAGGCCAGAGTTAGGAGTGAATCGTGTGTTCTGCTAACATGTTGTACTACTGGAAACGTGCTGTCATGAATGAAATAGAGTCTTCAAGAGACCAGAGCATGATCTTTATTATTATGTGCTCTCCCTTACACTAGTGCCCAATGAATGATTCCTGGATGGCACAGGACCTTGTGGTGAGAGAGAAGATAGGTCCATTTTTGGACAGAAACGGCCGGCTTTTGGTGCTCGGATGGAGTGTGGATGGTGGCATTGCAAGTGTGTTTGAGATGATTCTGGGAACAGAGTTGATTGAGTAGTTGTCTTGCCAACCCAACAGTTGTCTTGCCAACCCAATAGATCTTTTGGTCTCTTTTCTGCAAACAATTCAAGTTACTTATGTTAGAGTTGATTGTCTTTTTTGTTTGTGTGGGTTGTTGTTGTTTTTATGCTGTGTCAGTGTCTTGAAAATGTCAAATAAGAATTCAAATGAGAATGAGGGTTTTAAAAGGTTGTATTTCTGGCATGTTTTCAGTGTGCTTTATAATCAGGGCCCAGGAGAAAAGTTGTTTTAACAATTTAAACGCAACAACAATAACCCAGAACTCTCCAGAACTCTTCAATCACAGCAACGTAGCTGCCTTATTAGGCATTCATAGAGGATACAAGTATTGCACCTACCAAAGATTTCTCCTTGTTAATAGAAGTAACTGTCAAGTCTCCATGTAACTGGAGTCAATTATCTGCCATGTCAGCCACTGGAAAATATGAGACTACAAACAAATATAGGAGAGCATTTGGATTTCATAGCTTCTTTCATATTCAAAGTATGTCAAAGAATTTTACAAAACAACGAGTCAGAGAGAGAAACCTGTAGCAATAAAATGACTGCTCGGCCAACATATGGTCAGCAATCATTCATTGAACCTTTGGCAATATAACCTGTTTTACAGAGACAGGAGAAGCTACAATGATGGACCCATTATAAATACCTTGTTTGGGGGTGGGAGGGGAGGTGAGCATAAAAAGCAAGAGAGAGATATGCAGACAGATATGAAATATAGCAGACAGAGACAGACAGAGATGTGGATTAGAGCTGTGCAAATAATGTATTTTTTGGTTAACTGGTAGTTCAGAAAAATTGAAAAAAAATTTAACATTTGAGATTTGCCCCAAAATGAAAATTTTCTGAATTTTTGGCCAAAAATTGTCATTTGGGGTTGAACGTTATTTTGAGTCAAACAAAACTTTTAGATGTTCTAAGCATTTCATCAAAAGCATTATTGTCACACTGAAACTGACAAGAATTCACAAAATATTTTGGTTGACACGCATCTAAATTTTTTGCCAAAAGAGAGCTGTAGGAACATGTTGCCCAGTTCTAATGTAAACCAATACTGCACATGACAGAGAGGTCATGGAAAGTCTCTCTGAACTCTTTTTAAAATGAGTCATTGAATATTTAACATGCACTTGGCCCACCCAAGTAGAAATCTGGCCAACTGAAGTTTATTTAAGAGCAAATATTAGGAAACAAATATGAATTATGTCCCATTGATTTCCAGTCACTGTTAGCTT
Organism: Dermatemys mawii; assembly: GCA_007922305.1. Lineage (NCBI taxonomy): Eukaryota > Metazoa > Chordata > Testudines > Dermatemydidae > Dermatemys > Dermatemys mawii. The sequence goes on from ML677507.1 coordinate 3,733,316, forward strand.
GGAGTAGATTTGAACTGGTAACCAGCAGTTAGGTGCTTTACAGTCCATGACCAAACATAAGGTACCACTACAATTTTCATCAGTTGCTGCCTGCAATGCACTAGCCATCACTGTACAGCTCCTTCAATGCTCTTGCTGTCAGGTTTCATTATTAAGGATATTTGTTTTCCATTCATCGCACAAAACAACACTATATAGTTTCATCTCATTTCTGTTTACCTGGAAGATTCAAGATTTTTTTCATTGCAGACCTCCCTTTGCCTTGTGTTTTCACAACCACGAAACACGGCTGTTCTATGAATTTCAATTGATATTAAGTTTGTTTCGTAAATGTTTCTTTGTTTGTTGCAGCCGTTTCTTTCTTACCAAGAACTCTAGATTATGAAACACGGGTACACAGCAGAGAATTTTGTATAGTTTTTCCCCTTTCCCTAAAGATCTAAGGAAGAAATTTTTCCTTGGCATATCTGTGCCATTGTATACCACATCTTAGTAAGGAGTAATGGTCTCAAGTTGCAGTGGGGGGAGACTTAGGTTGGATATTAGGAAACACTATTTCTCTAGGAGGGTGGTGAAGCACTGGAATGGGTTACCTAGGGAGGTGGTGGAATCTCCTTCCTTAGAGGTCTTTAAGCCCTGGCTTGACAAAGCCCTGAATGGGATGATTTAGTTGGGGATTGGTTCTGCTTTGAGCAGGGGGTTGGACTAGATACCTCCTGAGGGCCCTTCCACCCTGATATTTTATGATTCTATGATTAAATGTAAGGAAAAATTCTAAAAAGCACCTAAGTGACTGAGGAGCTGATGGTCCATTTCAAAATTGATTTAGGCACATCAGCCCAAACATTGACGACTACATTTAGGTGCCTAACACCCATTAAAAAGCACTTAAATATCTTTGAGGATGAGAATCTTAGGAGCCTAAAACTAACTGAAAATCAACAGGACTTAAGCTCCTAAATCATATAGGTACATTTACCTCTAGATATTAGCCTCAGGCCCCTGTCATCCCAAATGAGTTGTAGCCAGTGGATTTATATATTATTTCCTAATGATTTCTCTGTTCTACCATAGATCCTGGTATCCCATCACATACGTCAGATACGGAAAAGACCTTCCAGGCCATCTAGTCCTTCTTCCGCTGGTCAATTCCTTATGGTTATTATTAAACACGTCCAGTGGGATTTTCAGAAGCAATCAGTGCAGGCCTAACTCCACTCCCACTGAAGTCAATGTGGAGTGTGAGTCAGTAAGGGCTGGCACTTGTTACTGTAACATGTCAGGATTGGGAAGGAATTTCCCCCCGGTCAGATTGACAGAGACCGCTGTGGCTGCGGGAGGGTCACCTTCCTCGGCAGCATGGGGCATAGGTCACTTGCAGGTTTAAACTAGTGTAAATGGTGGCTTCTCTGTAACTTGATGTCTTTAAATCCTGATTTGAGGACGTCAGTAACTCAGCCTGAGGTTGTGGGGCTATTACAGGAGTGGGCAGGTGAGGGTCCGTGGCCTGTGATGTGCAGGAGGTCAGACTAGATTACGAGGATGGTCCCTTCTGGACTTAAAGTGAAATAATCTAAGTGTGCATTCCTAGTCTACAAAATGGAGATGAGATGCAGGGTAGATTAAGTGACTTGGCCAAGGTCACACAGGAAGCCCATGGCTGATCTAGGATCTGATCCCAGGCCTTCTATATCCCAGTCCCATTGCCAGTCTAGTACATCATCTGTCCTACCTTCCTCTTCCACTGTTCAGCTTAATTCTGAGCCTATAGCTGGGATGCAATCAAGGCAGAAGTCTTGAGTCATAGGTGGCTGTGGTCTCAATGGGGTCCCACGTACAGGTGCGGCTAGCCGAATTTGAAACAGATCAGACTCTCCATCGGCATTCCCTAATGATAGTGCTACACTTCCTTACAGATGATTCAATGATATTGTGGAAATTACAGCTGTCATCTTCCGCCACCATGGGCACAGGATATATAATTAGTAGCTAAAAATAATTACAATCTTGCAAATGAAAGGCAGGCATGTAAAACATATGAGCATTCAGGCTTGTCTGACACAGCATCATTAATAAAATGCATAATCCCTATTCCAGCATTGCAGCTGGAGTGCACCTGAGTCACAGTGAGAATGTTGGGTTATTCACTCAAGTGTTTTCAGCGGTAAATGTGCATTTGAATATAGATTTGAGTGTGAAGGGGATATTGCTATGTTAATAAAACTTTCATTTTTAATTGGATTCTCTCTGCCAATTCAATTCCCCTCCTTTCTCCTGATTCCTGCCTCTTTTATTCCATCTTAGTTCAAAGCACTGAAAATATTAAAGGCTGATAAAGAAAGTTTGAGCCGTTTCAAGATTTATGACCTTTCAGAGATGAACCAAGAAAAGTGTCTGGCAAAAGGAAGGAGGAGGGAGAAGAAGGTTGTATTTGCATTCCATTGCCGAAATGGAAGAGGTCCAGAGGTGAGGAATAAAAACTCTTCAGGAGCAAAAGGTGAATGGTTGGAGGTGATTAAGCAATAGACAAGAGATTAAAAGGACTAAGGGTGAGCTTTTCAAAACAAATTCTGAGATTTTGATGCCTACTTCCTGCTAAAATGAATGGTAATCCCATTATAAATCCCATTCTTGGACTATTTAGTTTGGAAAGAAGAGTGGGTTATATGAATGCAGGGCTAATAGACACTTCATGCTGCACTTTCCAGAAATACAAGAAAACAAGGCACAGTTATGAAGTTAATAGGCAAGAGAGTTAAAAGATATATAAAGGAATAGTTTTTTAGGCAACAGGTATTTGACCTGTGGAACTCATTTCCACAAGAAGTTATGGAGACAAAATAGTACAATAAGGTTAAAAATGGCGTACAAGTCAGAACACTTGGGTCAGATCCTGAGCTGGTGTGAGTCAGTGTATCTCCATTGAAGTAAAGCTGACTGACAGCAGCCGAGAATCTGGTTTAGCATTTCTAATCACATTAGCTGGAATAAACTCTCAGGGTCTTTGCTGTTTGTCAGAAAGAGTCAGGTAGGAATTCCATGTTGGGCTATCACTGGCTATCAATATTTTAATAAGTCCACAGGCCATCTCCAAATCTGGTGACTGTCACTATCCTTCACACCATGGCCCCTTGGAACTTCTCATGACAGCAAAGATAGACCTCAGACCTCCTGCACTGAAAGCACAGGCTTATCCCACTTGAGCTAAGGGAGAAGCTTCAGTAGCTGTAGCACTGTAGGGACTATGATACACAACAGAACAGTTCTGATTCACAGAGAGGGCAGTGAAATACAAAGCTGACAAGCTAGTTGGGACCTGTTGGTTTTTCACTTGCAGCAGCAATCTCAGAAATACTGGAAAATGACAGACACTTTCATGACATTGTTCCTAACAGCATTACTAATCGCCAAATCTTGGGGCCCCTATTCCCTGTGCTGGGACTGAAAGCTATTTCTAATGCCCACTCCTCTCTCTGTAACTTGTAAACCTGCTGGAAGAGATCAGTGCTTAGGGTGAAATCCTGATCCTATTGAAATCAAGAGCAAATGTCCCATTGACTTCAATGAGGTCAAGAGTTCCACCTTAGAATCCAGCTTCCAACAAAGCCTCCCTTAAACTGGGCTATTTTTAAAGCCTCCCTATCATGCTTTGTACCTATTTATAAAGCAAAGATGTCAAAGGACATCGCTTTGCTCCCTTCAGTCATATAGCAGTGGGGTTATTGTGTCTGGCAAAGGTCCCCTCATCTGGGAAACTCGTGATGGTGGTTTCATTAGAAGGGGTGAGCTAGCAATCAAGAGGTCGGCACTCTGGGGCTTTGAGAACTCTCAAGCCACCAAAATTGCAAATATCCCAGCAGTACGGGAATCACTGTTTCCAATTTCCTTGGAGACGTTACAGCCGCTCTTGGTTTTTCTACCTGCAAAACATTTATTTTTACAGATCAGGAGGATGGCAAGGGGGGAATCAGAAAGGCCCAAGGTCTCAGGCCAATTTGTGATTGGCTACAAAAGTTCAGCTTGGCTACCAGTGGCTGGAATATAAACAGCTGGGAGAGTAATAGGCTCAGGAAATCCTCGGTGCTCGTGGTCGCTGGAGCAGAGCTTGTCTGCCTTACTCACATGAACAGGTAATGAGTACAGTAAAAAATGTGGCCCAGCAAGAACAGCTGGTTTTGTATAAAATATTGGATTAAAGAGAATTATTTCTCCTTCTTCCTGGGAAATGATCTATTATCCTAGCACTTGCCATTATTGACTGTAGCAGAAATAAAACCTGGCATTTGTCTCTAGAACCTTTTAAAGAACAATTTTGCCAGTATAGTCTCATTATGTTGAGTTTGATAACAGCTGCAGTCAGGGCTGAGGACAGGGCATGGAGTGGGAGCCAGGGAGTCTCATTTTCTCACATGTGAAAATTTGGCAGAAGGGTTCGATCAGGAACCAGGAATGGGTGGATTCCTGTCTTTGAGGCCAAGATTTTAGCTAGGTTAAAAATTATTGGTCATTTTTATATAGAGGTGAGACTAACCACTCCAACCTCAAGTGCAGGGGTGGGCAAACTACGGCAGCCCACGGGTCCGTCCTGTCCAGCCCCTGAGCTCTCGGCCGGGGCAGCTCCCCCAGCCCCTCTCCTGCTGTCCCCCTTCCCCCGCACTCACGCTGCTGCACAGGCAGCGCTCTTGGGGGTGAGGCTGTGCGATCCTGCAGGGAAGCGCATCTAGCTCCATCCAGGCTGCCACACTTAGCGGCATTGTAAGGGGGTGGGGAGCAGAGGGATTGGATAATGGGCAGGGAGTCTCCAGGGGCAGTCAGGGACACGGGGGCTTAGCTAGGGGGTGGCACCCCAGGGAGGTGGTTAGGGGCAGGAGGTCTCTAGAGGGGGCAGTCAGGGGACAGGGAACAGGAGGGTTGGGTAAAGGGTGGGGTTCTGAGGGGGCAGTTAGGGCTGGGGGGGGCCTCAGGAGGGGGGTGATCAGGGGATAAGGAGCAGGGGGGATTAGATAGGGGAGCAAAGAGTTTGCCCACCCCTGTCTAGTGGATGGGGGTTGGGAAGAAATTTCCCATATGAGCCACTTATTCCATAATTGCCCAGCTCAGGGCTTCTGATACCTTTCTGTGCAGTGTCTGGTGCTGGCTATAGTTGGAGACAGAAAGTCTTCATTATGGGTAAAGTTTCAGGTGTCTGATGTCATCTGAATCAGTTTGGCTATGGGTTGGAATAGGGCCAGCTCTGTATTCCTAGACTGCACAACTCTATAGGATGCTGCATAACATAAGGATGAAAGTTATTGTATCAGAAGGAACCTTGTGCTTCTTTTGGGCATAGCTGGTGAGGAGACAATCTGCACTGGAGGAGCCTGGGATGGAAATGATGACTAAGCGAGTTCCAGGTCTATACCCAATGCAGCACTCATTTCCCAACTTTCTGATACAGCTATTCTGTCCAGTGCATGGAAAGGGAAATGAAACCTAGGCTCTGTCCACTGCCTGCCCTCTTCCACCCACCTGCATGGAGTGGGGAATATACTGGTTTCTTTGCACCCTCTTACTCCAGAGCAAGATGTGGCTCTTAATCTTTATTATCCAAGGATCTCAAACATTTTCCTAACATCAGCTCATTAAACCAGAAATACTTCTGGGGTAGGGACTCTCTTTTAGTTACATGTTCATGCAAAGCCTAGTGCAATCCTTGCCATGTGCTACGCAAATAAAGACACTTCTATCAGGGAAGAATCCAAATTTTATAGATAGGTAAAATGAGCCCCCAAGAGGTTAAGCGACTGCCATTTGACCAGGCAATGGATCAGTAGCAGAGTCAGGCCTAAAATGTATAAGCCCTGAGTCCTTCTCCTCAAACTACCAAGGTCACATGTAAATGATGCCAGTGGAGTAATCTAACAACCTAACAGGGGCTGATTGTAATGAATGCAATGTTAAACTATACTAAACATCCCCCTAATACCTGTAAACCTGCACATCTCTTCTTAGGCTTTCCTGTAGCATTCATTACCATAGCAACTCAGCCCTGGACCCCAAAATGCCAACATTATTTCTTGGATCTATGTTGGCAATGCAGAGGAGACAGGCTCCAGCCAGCACAAAATAATCAGTTGATTCATCTTTCCTTCCATTTAATTAACACCAAAGAAGCATTCAGAACACATCACTTTTAGATAAAAAAGAATTCCTGATAGACAATGGCATTTATAATTAATAGCCAGCTAGCTGAAGTGGTAGCTCTTTACTTTTAAGCGTTCCATTACTGTAATTTCCCTTGAAATTCATTGTAATAACACTAATCACAACGAGGGAATTTGACTTTGAGTTAAAGGGACACTGTCAAGGTTGGGAAGGCGAAGATTTGACCTACTGCTGGCCATGTTCGGGAACATGTGGGTGAGGCGCTCGTCTCTCTGCGTTCCTGCTCTGCTTCAGTTAAGCCACATATTGGAGACTTGCTCCACAGGAGAACAGGACTCAGAATGGCAGGGAACAATGACATGTGCAAACGTACTATCCCACAGAATCCTTGTGTGATGCTGTGTGATTGAATATGACCATTTACATCATGGATATTACCACTGTTACCCCATTGCAACAAATCTTGTACAAAGTAGGTCCTGTAAGGTGTCAATGTAACTTTTCCAATCTATCAAATATGATTATCCTAATTAAATCCATGTATCATCTTTGTATCTAAAGTTATGAATATTAGCTATGGACTTGTGTTTTATTTATGTGTTGTACTCCTGGGTAACACCCACCAGATCAGAGTTACATCAAGGCCAGACAGCTATGTGTTGATGGCCCATTAAAGACACTTCACTCTAACAATGGGCCATAGAAGAAACTCATCCCACCCAGTAAGCCTTCCTCAGCAAGAATATGGGCAATGGCTGCCCACTGAGAGTCATCAAAGCATGTAAGGCTGTGTGATATGCTCATATGACCCTGGACTCCATCTTGGGCCAGTAACGTTCCACAAACAGAGGACGTGAGCTTTGTCTGAGATAGTAAATTTCCAGGCACATGGCAGAGGATTTGGAAGACCCCTGAGATATCTCCATTTTGTCTCTTTCCTGCCTTGATTCTCTGGATTGTGGATTTACAACTAAAAGGATGATACAACTCTATGGACTGAGAGCCTTCCAATCTTTCAGAAGTTACCAGAGAGACTTTACAAGCCAGCAGTCTATGCCATCACTGCTACAAATCTGATATAAGGATTCTGCAATTATTTGTATGTATATAATCTATTAACCATTATTAACTCTCCTTTTCTTTTATTATTAAACCTTTCGTTTTTAGTTACTAAAGGATTGGCATCAGCATGATTATTGGGTAAGATATCCTGACCTGGCTAAATGGCTGATCTCTTGGGATTAGAAGAACCCTATATTTAGTTAAATTGATTTTCAGTAAGCACTTATCATAAAGTCCAGTGTCTGGGTGGTGAGACAAGGGTTGTAATGCCTGAGGAAACTGAATTTTTGGTTTCTTGTTAACCAGTGTGATAAGACAGAAGTTTTCTTTTGTTGCTGGCGTGGTACAATCAAATAATAGAATAAACCACCAGTCTGGGGTGAGTCTGCCCTATTTCCCAGCAGTTTGTCCTGAATTTGGCATCCTTAGCTGAGATCCATCCCACTGAGACACTGTGACATTTTGTTAGTATGGGACTGGAATGGCGGCACTATCTGTGTATCCCCTTTGTCTTTACAAATCTTACTTTAAAGGGAAGTCAAAGGAATTTTAAAAGGCAGCGTGTTGACAGCACTGGAGAGCGACCGCTTCCCTTCAGCCACAAGACAGGGACAGCATGGGCAGTGCTGCTGTGAGTGCCTCCCAGCCCTGCTAACCAGCCTCAGTGCTGACTGGCAGGTCACTCAGACCTGACTCTAGGTGTGAGAGTAGAGTTCACTGTCTCTGGCCCCTTCAGTCCTTGGCCTATCTGCAGAGGCCGAGAAAGACCACCACGCACTGCCATTTGAAATGAGGGCCTTTGTTTTTTGGTGGGGAGACCACCAGACTCATTTCCCATTGCCTGTCACCAGAACCAGCCATCTTTCTTGAACTGGGGTCTACATACCAGCATAACCATAGCATGTGAATTGTGGGTCCAAGGCTTATACGTTCAATGAAAGGAAAAAGAACAGAGAAGTGTGGTGACTGTTACAAATATAGAAAAACACATGATTTTTTCATTTAAGACCCCCATGGGAATATGTTATTTGAATTACAGAATTCTAATAGCGAGTTCCTAACAGACTAACGCTCATGAAGGAAGGCATCTAACCATAGTCCTTAACTCGATTAAACTCCTGAGCTAATGTAGCTTGCTAGGCTAGCGCAAGTTTCTTAGCTAAAATCAAACTCCCAAGATGAAGAGACTTTCTGAGTTATGCACCAGTCCCAGGTTGAAGTGAGTCTCTAAGCTATGCTGAACTTCCAAGCAGGAATGAGCTCCTTATGGCTGGACCAGATGTCCTACTAAGCTAAGCTTTCATATTGGAATCAACTCCATAGAGCAGACATGTAAACAGATGAAACCGCTGAACTCGTTTAGGTCCAGAACATGCTTTATAATTCTTTAGCTCCACCTCCTAATAGTTTCTGGCAAATCAACCCACTCCTTACAGACTCAAAATAGACTCTCATGGCTACTAGTCATTGTAGCCTCTCCCAAGAAAATCCTATAAGGTATTTTTATCTGAGGAAAATACATAAGAGAAGTCAATGGAAGTTGGGTGTCTAAATTCCCTTTATGCCTTTACAAATTTTCCCCTTAGCCTCTATTATTTCAAAATAAAGACAAAGAGAAAGAGAAAAGGAGAAACCAACTCTGCAGTGAAGGGGCCTGAAACTGGTTTTGCCTTCCCATTTTTCCTCAGGGCTCAGTAGAAACTTTCTAGGATGGGCTGCACCATGACATACAGTAATCACTTCATGCCCATTAAGAGACTGTCCTAAATGGACCACGTCTGCCCATGGGCCCCAAGCGAACCTCCGAACATTCTAAATTCCCCTGCCCATTGGCTAAGATGGCATCATATCATGTTTTTATAATATTAATAATGCTTTGCATTTCTACAGTATCTTCCAGCAGCAGATGTCAAAGCATTTTACAAATATAACCCCACTAAGATGGGGTAAGCTCATTATTTTACAGAAAGGCAAAACTTATACAGGGTAATTAATTGATCTGACAATGTAAGGCAGTTGCTTAACTATGTCTCCTGATGCCTACATTAGCTACACCAGGTATGTCTCTGAAATAACCCCCCCCCCCAAGAAGCCAATAAAAGTCATCTGCAGCAGCTCAATATATAATGCCGGTCCTAATTTGCCATGGGTAATGTTTTACAGTATATCTCTTGCAAATCATTATTTTTAAAAGCATTGTCCTGTCTGTGACTAATGATTTATTTAGCCTTTGTTGTCTGATGTGAATCTTTCCAAAAAGCAATATGCAAATCTCTTAAAGTGAGATTTCAGGGTTGTTGGGTTGTTTTTTTTTAATACAAGTCATAAATCTTTACATTGGTGGGATGAATATTAAAAAACCTACAGCAACAGTTTTTGCATTAAATATCTTTAATGCCAGATTTCTCCACCCCAAATCATATGTATATTGTCCGATTATTCCAGAGCCCTAGAAACGGCAATAGAAGTACATCAATGACTGTGAGGTGTTCAGATACTACTGTAAAGGAGGCCATATAAGCTAGACAAAGAATGTCACTGGGTGAGTACCCAAAGCTGGGTCCCTTGACTAAATGCCAGTCTAAATAAATATTAAGAGAAAAAGTAGGAGATGAGGAAGGCTGGTTCTGTGCTCAAGGCACTAGGCAGGCCTCCAAGAGGCCTTTCTCCAATTCTTGGCTGTGCCCACAGAGCAAAGGTGGACAAGTCAATCTCTCTGTGCATTGGTTTCTTGGCTGTAAGGTGGAGATGACGCTTCTCTCCCTCACAGGGGTGTTCGGCAGATAGGCAGTGCAATGGTTGTGAGGTGATCAGATACCAGAATGATGGGACTGTAAAATTAAATAGGCAGAAATTCCTGGAATGAACTCCAGGAAGGAGAGGTGTGTGGGTGTCCAAATTTCTTGGTCAAGGTATAGTCAAGGTCCAGACTCCAGAGAAAACAATAATAATAATGATAATAATAAGTAAATTAAAAGATTTTGTTGCCCGTTCAAAAGCCTCTGGTGGTCCAGTTTTGGTCCACATTCCTCCTATAGACTACCCTTGTAGTAGGTCAACCCAAGCTCTGCTAGCCTGGTCTGCCTGGCAAACAAAATGAGTCTCTAGCTTCCCCTAGTGGATCTTTACAACTGATTCCATGGCCTTTATAAAGGCATTACATTAGCTAGAAATGTAATTTTTCAGAGCCACAGGTTTCATTTATTCTGTCAGACTAATAACCAGACAATAACACTGCATTTTGTGTGTGTGCTTTCATTTTCAATCTTTGCGCCCTTTCACTGTTCCTCCTCACAATAAAAGTCACATTCCTGATGCTTTTCTATCCCTTGATCTCTCTGCGTTTTCATGTTTTGCTTCTACATACTCATTCACTCGTGTACTCTTTCACTCTCTGATCGTTGCCTGACGTCCTTGTAGGTGACTCCCCTCGCTCTTCTGCATCTTCTCTCCAAAAAGAAGGGAAGGGAAAGGAAGCAGTTTGATATCTTAGTGCTTTTTGGACTTTAAATATCACCAATTACCAGGGCGAGGTAAGACAAGCTGCACAGTTCCCTACTGAATGTAATTGCTGGCTTAGTCCTATTGTGACTACAGCAATTGTCAACATCTGAGAGATGACCCCATAGTTCAGATGCTGTCTTGAGACTGAAACTAGTACAGGAACAGCCACTCAGGAGCTTTCAATATTACTGTTTTTTTTAATAAAAACCCTTGGTGGTAGGATGGGGATAGGGCTCACTAATGGGACTCAGAAATCCTGGGTTCTGTTCCTGGCTCTGTCCCTTACTTGTTAGCTGTTCTTGGGTACATCTTTTTCCTTCTTTTGTTGTTTAAGTTGTAAACAACATAGCCCTTGTATTACATCTCCTGGTATTCATACAGATATAATGTAACTTGAAAAGGATCACTGAAAGAGCACGTCTGGCCAGTATGTTCTTACTGTAATGTACCGGTTAGTTTCTAAACAGTCCCACTGTGGGGCACAGCTTTATTGTATTCTATATAAGTTCTTATATCACATTCATCATCATCATATCTGAGTGCCTTTCAGTAGTGCATTAAGCAAGAGCACTAATATGTGTTGCATGTGTGTTCTTACATCCTCTAGCCAGGGGGAGAAGCGTGCACAATGGATTGTTTGCTTTGGTGGGGTGTGGATTTTGTTTTAAATGAATAGACCTCTTGCTGTGTGACAGTCCCTGATGGCCACCAATTTGTTATGTTACAAAAAACATCAGCCACACGAAGTGCTATAACCTTTGAGGGAAGTGCGGTCCACTAGTTAGGACTGGAGACTGTATATCTGAACATCTTGGTTCTGACCCCACCAGGCAACTCAGTTAACCTTTCTGTGAGTGCCACAGTTTACACATTTGTAAAATGGGCATAACAAAACTGATGTCAATGTACCTCCTAGGGGATGCTGGGATGATTTAGTTGGGGATTGATCCTACTCTGAGCAGGGGGTTGGGCTAGATGACCTCCTGAGGTCCCTTCCAATCCTGATATTCTATGATTCTATGATAAGAATTAATTAATTAATGCGGGTTGAGATGTTATGCACAGTTGCTAGCTATAGAGTATGGTAAAGAGGTATTAAAAAAAAGGCTTCTCAATTAATGTGGGCTGAAATACAATGCACAATTGCTAGCTATAGGGTATGGTGACAGACGCCTAAGAAAAAGGCTTCTCAATTTGCTGGTTGGACCCAACTACCACTATTTCAGTTTTCATAGTGTTAAATTCAACATGTATAATTTTGAACCCCCATGTCCTCCAGCCAGGCTGGCAAAGCATCCAAGGCCAAAGAACAATGAGAACCTATCTTCAGATAAACCCCTGTGTCAGCAGAATATGAGTGGAAATCTACTGCCATGATTCCAGCACAGCTCTGAAGTACTTGGCAGTACACAGAGACAGTCTTCTGGTACCGGTACCCCAGACTTCAGGGCCTGATCCAGGGCCCTTTGAAAGCTCCCCTTGACTTCAGTGGGCCTACACTAATTAGCCCTGCTGACTGCACTGAGCACTGTCAGTCACAAGAGGCTTTTAATGATGGGACTTCTCAGAGGAGGGTCACTGATGGGCATGCAGGGTACTGGAAATGCCCTGAAATAGCCTGGGGATCAGTGCAACATTTTGTGATACATGATAACGGGCAGAAAGTTGTCTAAGAGGCGACTCTCTGTGTTAAGGTCACAGAAAGGACTGTTGGCAGAGTACGTGTGAATGATCATGATGTCTGTAAAGCTTGCTAGGGCAGCCTGACTGTGAAAGGGGACCAGAACTTTCAGGAGGCCAGAAAGCCCCACTGAAGTCAACACCAAAACACCTAATCACTTCAGCTGGCATTCAATCAGGCTTTGAACGCTTGCAGCGTGGTATGTAACCTTGTTCAGTTCTAAGGTCAGACTGTGTAACTGAGGCCGTGCCTGAGGAGAGGGTGATGCCAACACCCTAGGAAAATGAATGGTCTGGCTGTTAAGGCTTTGGGCTGGCACTTGAGTCCAGTTCCAGCTTCTGCCTGTGTGACCTTGGACCTCAATTCCTCATCTTCTGCTTGTATGTTGTATCTCTTCTCCCACCCTGCAGGTGACACGTCCATTCAGACTGTAAAGTCTTCAGGGCAGGGACTGCCTCCTACTGTGGGTCAACCTGTGCTTCATGTCCTCATGGTGACGAGGGCACAGACGCTCTGTGGAGTGTAGGTGCTTAACTCTCCTCTGGGCTTAGAACCTTTCACCACAAGGGGTCCTATAGGAGCCAGTGGAACCAGTATTGTGGAGCATCAATGCGACTATTGCAACTGGCCTTCTGTGTTTGTACAGCATATTCATGTTGGCTGGGATCTCTAGGGACAAATTATTAACAAGACTGTTCCCTGGGAGGGAGTGTGCCTCGAGTCCCTGGGAACACAATGGCCATGACAAACTTTAAGTGCTTCCCTCTGATCATGCTGAAAGCAGGATTAGACCCTTGGCTTAGTTTTTATCAGAGCTCCTTGTCGATCATGCAAATATATGCAAGTTTGGGCACATAATTTCACATACCCCTTCCTATGACATTTTAGGATCTTGAGAAGTTTCCCAGAGTGGAATTATTTGTGATGATTATTATTATGCTGTACTGGAATGTGACAAAAAAAATGTGCTAGTGAGTTTTTCACTTGAAAACTTCAGCTGGTTGAAGGGATCTCTCCGTCACTGCTAGAGACAGTGTGGTCTAATACTACATACAGGAACATTCCTTTTCCAATTCCCACCTCTGTCACTGTTTGGCCTCAATGCCACGTTGAACCTCTGTTTCTTTTTACAAACGTTCTGCACCTGATCCCCAGCTGCTGTAAATTAACATCATTCCACTGAAGCCAACAGAACAATGCCAGTCTACACCAGGTAAGGAGTGGTAGTTATTTAGTAAGGCATTACAATTCTTTCTTGAGGCACTGTGCTATCTGTTCATATTGCTACCATAGGTGAGAAACTTGAGGCTCTGAGAGGATTAGACCATTATATTCAAAAGTGTCCCGTAATTTGTTTGCCCATGTTTATGACTGGCAACAAGACACACCTAGAACCTGATTTTCAGAGGTTCTGGACCCCACAACTCCATTGGATGTCAATGGGATCTGTGGTTGCATAGGTCTGGATCCTGAAATTCATTTAAAATCAATAGAAAGTAGATGCCTTTGAAAGCCTGGCCCTACACAAGGTGTCTAAAGTTGTACACCCAAAACTGAGGCTATCAAAACTAGTTTTGAAAATAATGACCTCAGTGACTTGCCTCATGTCACTCAGCCAATGTCTACACTTACAGTGTACAGCATTGAGGCACTATATACAGAAGTCAAAGTCAAAGTCAAAGGCTCCTTGTTGTCAGACTGCTGTTCTAACCTTTAGACCACACTACCTCTTAACGGAGAAGACCCCTTTATTCTGAGGTAGCCAAGATGTTTCCCTGTGGAAGATATGACTTCCATTTTTAACGAGCACTTGGTGAATTGCACTTATGTAGCTCAAGCCAGCAGGACTTTGAATCATCACTGTGCCATTTCTTCCAGTGTTTCACTGAGGTGCCACTTAATCTGACATCCCATGGCCTAGGCTGGCCCAGTACACTAAGGCTACCTGCAGGAACTGTAATTCTTTAAAAGTATCAAGTACCTCGTGAGTGGCAAGTTCTGATTGGGATTCGGGTTACTGATGACAATGCCTAGTGGTTAGGTTCCTGGACCTCTACTTCCCTCCACCCGCAAGATGGGGCCTCTTGGCAGCAATCACTCCAACATCCCAGCCTTTGGTAGGTGGGGAATTCGCCCTCCCAGCTGAGTCACCAATTAATTTAGCGAGTCCCCTTCCAGTGTAACAGAATCCTAGATATATATATATATATAGCGTCCCTATGTCCACCTGGAAGGGCCTTCAGCCCACATTGGGCTGCATTAGCAGGAGCATTGCCAGCAGATCGAGGGAAGTGATTATTCCCCTCTATTTGGCACTGGTGAGGCCACATCTGGAGTACTGTGTCCAGTTTTGGGCCCCCCACTATAGAAGGGATGTGGACAAATTGGAGAGAGCCCAGTGAAGGGCAACAAAAATGATCAGGGGACTGGGGCACATGAGTTACAATGAGAGGCTGAGGGAACTGGGCTTGTTTAGTCTGCAGAAGAGAAGAGTGAGGGGGATTTGATGGCAGCTTTCAACTACCTGAAGGGGGTTCAAAAGAGGATGGAGCTAGGCTGTTCTCACTGGTGGCAGATGACAGAACAAGGAGCAATGGTCTCAAGTTGCAGTGGAGGAAGTCTAGGTTGGATATTAGAAAATACTATTTCACTAGGGGGTAGTGAAGCACTGGAATGGGTTACCTTGGGAGGTGATGGAATTTCCTTCCTTAGAGGTTCTTAAGGCCTGGCTTGACAAAGCCTTGGCTGGGATGATTTAGTTGAGGTTGGTCCTGCTTTGAGCAGGAGGTTGGACTAGATGACCTCCTGAGGTCTCTTCCAACCCTAATCTTCTATGATTCTATACTTCTGGACCCTAACAGGTGGCTCACCTTCATCTCGAGGCTTTCAGCACCTCTACTCCCTCATACTGCATACAAGGGAATTTTCTGGTCCCTCTGTAACAAGGGTGGTTGGTACAGGAGTCCCGAGCCCTCCCATTCCATCAGTCTCCAGCCCAGAGCCCTAAGAGAGACAACAATATCAAGCACTGTGGAGGGCCTCAAAGCTGCCTCCCTGAGCCGCTTCCTAGCATTCACCTCCTGCCCTCATCTCAAAGTCTAATGTAAGAAAGAAAATGGAAAATCACTGAACGTTCAGCCCAAGGCTCAGCGGGCAGCTGCCTACTCCCCACAAAGACTTCTGAAGTTCCCTTGCGCAGGAGCTCTCAGGATAGGTCTGTTCCCTCCACTCTCTGCCCCCTTCTGAGCAGTCAGGCTCCTTTTTAAGCTCCTCCTTCAGCTGGAGCATGCTTTGCAGCTGCAGGGGGGCGGAGTCACCATGGCCCAGAACTGCTCCTTCAGTTCCAGTGTGTGCTTTATGGCACCCGCCACACGGGTCTTCATTTTCCACCGGTAGACCAGAGCCGTCACAGTACAGACCCTTACACAGCGATTACTTTCTAGAGCTCTAGCAAGGAAGTGCAGCGGGTCTAAATGAGGTTCTTTCATAATGTTATTGTTTAGACAGAATCAGTGTTCACACTCGTTCATTTCTCTTGGAGGCACAAATGAAAACAGTGGGCAAAATTAATAAAGATAAATTGAAAAATAACATGGTATTGATTGGGCAGCTTTCCATTATGTTCGAAAGCCTCACTCAATCTCCTGTTATACAGACAACATGCTATTATGTATCGCAGCCCAACGATCCTCATAACAAACTTCTCTTGCTCCAGCGAATAAATCGCAGGGGTTTGTGTCTTCCTTCAGCTGAACAGCTTTACCGCTTGGATTAACTGAATGCAAAGGCACAAAGCAAAGTACTAGCAGCCACATTTAAAAGCATTACTGTCTCCAGAGATCTGACCATCTTGCCAAGGATTGGTCTCAATAGGGGCAACGTTTCAATTACATTCCTCCTAGTGGCTGGTTTTAGTAGCTGCAGATGTATTTTTAAAAACAGGCTTTGCATTCTGAGAGGCATTTCTCTGAAAAGAAAAGTGGCCCAGGTGACTGCTAAGCAGAAGCAGAGTTTGAGCTCCTGCAAATGTCTCCTGTGTGTGTCTGTGACCAATTAAATTGCATCTGCTGCTATACCTGAACCCCAAATTAGGAAAATTATAATAGCCCAAAGCATTTTCTGATGGAGGAAGGATCCCGCTTTTTAATTAATCAATTGCATTCTGGCCAGGTACAGTGTCATATTCAGTCTCTCCAGTTGCACCTATGGAATCACATCGACTCCGACATGGTTTTTACACAGATGATTTCACTGAGATACAACAGATATAACGATGGCGTAACTCACAGCAGGTTTGAGAGTACATGCATGTAGATATTTGTGGAACACTTCCTCTCCTTTATAAAGCTGTATGGATAGGAATGATCATTATCTCCAGTGTAACAAGTGGGAAACAGCCCCAAAGAGGTGAAACCTCTTGCCAAAGGCTGCAAAAGGACAGTACTTTTGATTATCTAAGTCAAGCACTCAAAAATCAGCATTCACACCCCCTGGCATTAGAATAGCTAAGAAATAATAAGATTTAAAAATAGCTAAGAAATAATAAGATTAAAAAAAATAATAAAAAAAAGAAAGCTGAGATTCTCGTGTATATCCTGGGCTTCTGGAGCCAGAGTTTTAAGAAAAAAACCAAATATTGGGAGACCTGAAATAAAATTGCGAACGCTGGTAACACTCGCATGAGTCAGTGGCAGATCCAAGAAGAGAAGGCAGATTTCTTCTCAGCAAGTAGCTTATCTGGTGTGTTACTGCAGACGGAAAGGTTGTGTATGTCTACACTCCAATAACATACCTGCGGCTGGCCCTTGTCAGCTAACTCAAGCTTGTGGGGTGGGGGTTGTGGGGCTATAAAAGTGCAGAGTAGACTCAGGGTGAAGCTAGAGCCTGGGGTCTGGGACTCTGCCCCCTTGCAGGGTCCCAGATTTTGGGCTTCAACCTAAGCCCAAACGTCTACACTGCAATTTTATAGCCCACAACTCAAGTGCCATAAACCTGAGTTAGCTGACGAGGTCAGCTGTAGGTGTTTTATTGCAGTGTAGACATACCCTGACTCACTCAGTAGAATTTGCTTATTATTTGAATAATGGATCTCTAGTGATGTTATTGTTTACATTATGTACTATTGGACATTTCTTTGCTTAACCCAAGAATAAAATGGAAATGGGCAGTGCGCTAGGCTCCATGCATGATCCAACAGACCATAGCACCTACTGGGAATTCATTTCACTCGGGGGGCAATGGTGAGGACTCACAGTAAGAGTCATTTTTCTCTCATACTGAATATGGAACTTCCTTGTTCAAAGAATACAATATTTCCCCCCCAAACTATTCCCTGTCTCTGCTTCACTGTGTTACTAGAACTTTGCTCTGACGCTGGCTGCCTGGCTTTCTGCTATACCCATATCCTCAGATCTCTCCACTCACTATCCTTTGTCCTCCCCACCCCCCGCATAAACAGTCTTTATCAAGAATTAATATTTAATAAAAACCTTAAAGCCAGGAATATCACTGACCAAACCTGCTCATATTCTGGTCTTGAGGAGAAATTTGTCCAATTGATTCACTTACCTTATGAAATCTCTAAAGTTTCTCTCTGAATTGCCATCTGTCAGTATCAAATCCTACCAAGGACACTTAGGCCTGGTCTACACTGGTGCGGGGTGTTGACCTAAGATACACAACTTCAGCTACATCGGCATATCTCAGGTTGACTTACCTGGCCATCCTCATG
The DNA here is from genome assembly GCA_007922305.1 of Dermatemys mawii. Lineage (NCBI taxonomy): Eukaryota > Metazoa > Chordata > Testudines > Dermatemydidae > Dermatemys > Dermatemys mawii. Next base: position 3,751,438 of record ML677507.1, read on the forward strand.
GCAACAAGTTGACCGCTGCTGCTCCCCCATCGACTCCACTTCCGCCTCTCGCAGAGGTGAAGTTCCGGATTTGACAGGGAGAGTGCTCGGGGATCAATTTATTGCGCCTACACTAGACATGATAAATCGATCCCCGATAGATCAATCACTACACACTGATCTGGTGGGTAGTATAGACGGACCCTTAGAATGAGGATTGATCTCTAAGGCTGGTAGCCTAGATGTAGCATGTTGAACCATAATGAGCTGAGCTGAGCTTAGTCCAGTGATTAACATAGGGGGTTGCTCTCCACCACTGGCAAAATACAAACAGGTTTGAATCCTGATTTTTTGGCCCTGTTTAGGCTTAATCATTCTGAACTCAAGCATTACGTTAGGGAGCAAAGGAATACAAGAAGTGAGTCAATTCACATACATTTGGCAGTAACACACAAACCAGTTCAGATATCCAGAATGAAATGATTGGCAGGATGGCAGCTGCATTCACCAATTTGGTAACTGCAAACCTACAATGTAAAGCCCAGACTACAGATATTCAACTCAAATGTTACTTCCCTCTTAACATTTAGGTTTGAAAGCTGGAAGTCCACCAAAGGTACAGACAAATGTTTAAATTCCTTTGAAAGCAAATGCCTTTGAGAAAGCCTAATATTCAGTGAAATTATTTTATAACAAAATGCTCAGATTCATTAGTGTTCAACAACTCCTTATCTCTAGAGGTAATCAGAAAAGAAGATGGAAATATTTGGGACGTGTTAAGAATGAAGCCAGAGCATCTGCCATTGAATCTTTGGAGGAACACACAAAAGAGGCTGACCAAAAAATCCCTGTGCCGAACACAACTTTGGGAGGGAAAGGATATGGCACTTAACCACACAGGGGACATGGAAAGGGATGACAGAGCCTTGTTGATGTCTTAAGCAATGTATGATGTCTCAGGAAGGATTCAGAAGAAATGGCATCATTGGGATCTTTTGTGTTCCCACATGCACAAAGCTGGAGCAAGGAAAATATGTGAATTCACATGAATTCTTATTGATGAATTACACTGGTCTACAATTTTTTAGAAGTCGTCTGCTTCAGAGATAAAGTGTAATATTTATTACGTATTTTGATGTGCTGAATTCAAATATGACAATTAAAACAACTGATTGGCTACTGTTTCTAAGATATTTAAGTTTTTACATTTTATGTCTATGTATATTGTGTAGATAGTAGAGTTTTAATCATAAATTGTAAACCTAGGTCTTTTCATGTGTTTATGGTTGCTTTACATGATAATATTTCACCTGTCCTGTTTATGTAACACTTTAAAAATCAGCAAAAGGGTTATATAAATAAAATGTATTATGAAACAAAAGGCAAAAAACTATTATGTACATAGTTTAGTCCTATTCAGTGTCTATTCGGTGCTTCTTGGCTTGTCTCTTGTATTCATTAAATGGAGCATCTCTTGTCACTGTCCAGCAATAGTCTGCAAGCATTGATGGGCTCCATTTGCCCTGATAGCGTTTCTCCATTGTTGCAATGTCCGGGTAAAATCGCTCGCCATGCTCGTCGCTCACTGCTCCGCAGTTTGGTGGAAAAAAATCTAGATGAGAGTGCAAAAAATGTATCTTTAGTGACATGTTGCAACCAAGGCTTTTGTATGCCTCGAGGAGGTTTTCCACCAACAACCTGTAGTTGTCTGCCTTGTTGTTTCCGAGAAAATGTATTGCCACTGACTGGAAGGCTTTCCATGCCGTCTTTTCCTTGCCACTCAGTGCATGGTCAAAAGCATCATCTCGAAGAAGTTCACGAATCTGAGGACCAACAAAGACACCTTCCTTTATCTTAGCTTCACTTAACCTTGGAAATTTTCCACAGAGGTACTTGAAAGCTGCTTGTGTTTTGTCAGTGGCCTTGACAAAGTTCTTCATCAGACCCAGCTTGATGTGTAAAGGTGGTAACAAAATCTTCCTTGATTCAATAAGTGGTGGGTGCTGAACACTTTTCCTCCCAGGCTCCAATGACTGTCGGAGTGGCCAATCTTTCTTGATATAGTGGGAATCTCTTGCACGACTATCCCATTCGCAGAGAAAACAGCAGTACTTTGTGTATCCAGTCTGCAGACCAAGCAAGAGAGCAGCAACCTTCAAATCGCCACAAAGCTGTCACTGATGTTGGTCATAGTTTATGCACCTCAAAAGTTGTTTCATGTTGTCATAGGTTTCCTTCATATGGACTGCATGACCAACTGGAATTGATGGCAAAACATTGCCATTATGCAGCAAAACAGCTTTAAGACTCGTCTTTGAGGAATCAATGAAGAGTCTCCACTCATCTGGATGGTGAACGATGTTGAGGGCTGCCATCACACCATCGATGTTGTTGCAGGCTACAAGATCACCTTCCATGAAGAAGAATGGGACAAGATCCTTTTGACGGTCACGGAACATGGAAACCCTAACATCACCTGCCAGGAGATTCCACTGCTGTAGTCTGGAGCCCAACAGCTCTGCCTTACTCTTGGGTAGTTCCAAATCCCTGACAATTTCATTCAGTTCAGCTTGTGTTATGAGGTGTGGTTCAGAGGAGGAGGATGGGAGAAAATGTGGGTCCTGTAACATTGATGGTTCAGGACCAAAAGTTTCATCCTTTTCCTCTTCCTCATCTGACTCAAGTGAGAATGATTCTGGTGCATCAGGAACCGGCAGTCCTTCTCCATGGGGTATTGGGCGTATAGCTGATGGAATGTTTGGATAATGCACAGTCCATTTTTTCTTCTTTGACACACCTTTCCCAACTGGAGGCACCATGCAGAAGTAACAATTGCTGGTATGACCTGTTGCCTCTCTCCAAATCATTGGCACTGCAAAAGGCATAGATTTCCTTTTCCTGTTCAACCACTGGCGAAGATTTGTTGCACAAGTGTTGCAGCATATGTGTGGGGCCCACCTCTTGTCCTGATCTCCAATTTTGCAGCCAAAATAAAGGTGATAGGCTTTCTTAACCATAGTGGTTATACTGCGCTTTTGTGATGCAAAAGTCACTTCACCACAAACATAGCAGAAGTTATCTGCACTGTTCACACAAGTATGAGGCGTCTCTGCTCACTTTGGCTAAACAGAAATGTGTCCCTTTGCAAAATCAAACACTAACAAATAAGAGAGCACGACACTGTATGATTTCTAGAGCTGATATAGGGCAATTTGTTCAGCAGAGTGATGTAAGCTTTGTTATGATTGGATCATCCATGACTTCTAGGAATAACATGATGCAATTCATATCATGTGTGACGCAATACCAGCTTCAGATTGCATCATTCATTGTTTTGCCTAAAAAGCAAGTACTGTCCAAACCCAGTCATAGATTTATTCATAGATCCAGTCAAAGATGTATTTTAGTCATTTCTGGTTTAAATTGAGATCCTTTCCCTTTATAACTCACTTATCCTCCACCATTCCCATATCAAGGGTCGTATATACTGACCCAATAGCATATCTTGAAAACTAGAGCCAATCAACAATTTTAAGCATAATTTTTGTTCTCAGTGACCCAGAATTAGTAAAGTTTGACTACATTTATTTCAGAAGCATTTTGGCTGTAGAGCAGTGTTATTATTAGATATATTAGCATATATATACACACATTATTATAGTGTAATAACAGCTGTCTGTGATTAGTACAGGGACTTGGTCTCAATAAGGGCAACTGGCCTCTCTAGTATTAAAAACATAAGCTGAAGGATCAACTCCTCTAGCTGAGAGCTGTAGCAGACACATATTTATGTGGACAAACCATATGAGGGCTGACACCATAACACAACAGTGGGTACAGAAGCTCCATAAGGGTGCATGACACTTTACAGACAAGCCTGAAGGCAAGAACCCAGTCCCAAATTGCATACAATATGAAAAGAACTTACCAGCTCAATGAGTGGTTTAATTAAGATTTATGGCCTTAATCTTATTTAAGCGTTTATGAGTTTCCCATAGATTTTGCTATTGTATGTTCTCCAGAATCTAAGGTTTTATTTTTAGAATAATGACATTTCTATCCCTTTTGATTGCTCAAATAGCCTTCAGAAACGAGCAGCCTGCTTCTAAAGAACAAATCACATTAGACAAAACTCGATTGCTTTGCTTGATAGAAACATCAAATTAGTAGATGAAAGGGCTGCCATAGATGCACTATGTTTTGAGTTTAGTAATGCATTTGATACAGCGTCTCATGAAATGTTACCTGAAAGAGTCATTTAGATTGCTTTGTATATGGCACTGTCATATGGCTTGCAAACTGCACTGATGGGCTGCAGAGATAAAGGGGAACACACAGGGAGGGCATGGTAATACTGAAATCAATGAGAGATGCACATGGTCAGGAAGACATCTCAGAATCTGGCCCTCCATGACTTGTGTAGAAGCTCCATAAATCAGCCTGCTGCTCAGAAGAGTCCAAGCCAAGGCTGAATTGAATGCGGACCTGTTATATCTCAACAACGCCGAATCAAAGGCTGCCTCCCTGACTTATCAAACTCCACACAATGAAGACATGAAAAAAAAAATATCTGAACAAAGCACTACTCTTCCCGACAAGCAAATACAACCTGTCACTTCTGCCATCTCTGCTCAATCAAAAGGAAGGGAGCCATTATTCCTAATTACAGGGGAGCTAAAACACAGTTTATCAATTACTCTGAGCTGGAAGGCTTGCTTCTGGGTGTGCAGAGAATTAATTTTCTTACAGTAACTCCTGAGAGACAGAAGATTGGTTCTGGTTGATTTATAGTGTCAGCGTTTATTTTTATTATTATTTCATGAACAGCCTCCATTTAATCATAAAGCATCCAGAACCTGACTACAAACGGAACCCCTCCATTATTCATAGACAACGTCTTTCCCAATCGCAGACGTTTCCTTGGTTAATAATAACAGTACTAAAAAATCCTGACTCAGATCAGCCCTATGGAGCATCTTGTTTATTTCTTATTTACTTTTAATACCTAAGGGGGTGCTGGCGATGAGCAAATTTCTCCCTCTGCTGTGGCTCAGGAACTAAGGATTAATTTTTCCTGATTCTCCTACCTTCTGCGAGAAGAAACATGCCTTGATGTCTAAAAGGATGAGACTAAGATCCTGGAGATTTGGCCTCCAGCCTATACCTCTGCTATTGGTGCACCATGTTCTGTCAGGGCTGGGTTGAGGGAAAGGCACTCTGGACACATCTGCACCACAGCTAGGGGCGTCCTTCCCAGCTTGGCTGGATGCACACACACCAGCTCTGATTGAGCTAGCACGTTAAAAACAGAAGGGTGGCCATGGTGGCTTGGATTAGCCGCCCAAGTACAATCTCACTCAAAATCTTAGGTATGTACTTGGGCAGCTAGTGTTCAGCACCAGGGCCGTGGGCATTCTTGCACAGTGGTCAGGGTGGAAGGTTGATCTAGTGGTTGGAGCAGAGGTGACCAGGGCTAATAGTCAGAGCCCAAATCAGGAGCTGAGTTACCAAGTCCAGGGAATGAGACAGAACTGAGACCCAGGAATCGAGAGCCGAGGGGCAGAGCTGTGGTCAGAAGCCAAATACCAAGTGCAGGGAATGAGACGGAGCCAAGAATGAGGAGCCAAGGGTCAGAGACAAAATATCATCCAGAGCAGGGGCAGGAAACCAGGAGGAAGGAAGGAGCTGAGGTGCAGCCTTGCAACACTGTGGAGCAGCCAGCGATGCAGCGCTACGGCAGGGCTTAGGAATGTTCCCGCTGGAGTCTTCAGCCAGACAGTGGGCAAGATTCATGAATCAACTGAGGGCAATGAACTGCGTCTGAGATCAGCTGTGGGTCCCTGACAGCTACCCAGTGCCATCATGGCAACCCTGCTGTAGATAGCCTGCAAGGCCAATTAGAATTCCAGGTGTATGTCTCCCCCAGTGGAGAACTTCACCACCCAGTTACTATGTAGACATGCTTAGCACTCCCGCTCTTTTATAGGGCTGGTAGAAAAAATTCTGTCTAAATTTCTTTCCAGTGGGAAACGGGGATTTTGATGCAATGAAAGTTTTCACAGCCAGTATCAGCTTTCTTTGAAAAAGTTTGATTTTTCATCAGAAAACTCCAAACCCCCAAAGTAAAAAATTTGCATCTGCAAATTTTTCAGATTTTGGCAGATTTCAGCCAACTATTTTTCTGGGGTTTTTTGATTGCCAAGCCCCTCCTCTCTTCAACTTCCCTCCCCAAAATCAAGTCCCTGCTCCTTAGGGTGACCAGACAGCAAGTGTAAAAAATCGGGACAGGCAGTGGAGGGTAATAGGAGCCTATATAAGAGAAAGCCCCCAAAATCAGGACTGTCCCTACAAAATCGGGACATCTGGTCACCCTACTGCCCCTACCCTTCAAAAAAAATGGGTTTTGTTTTTTTCAATGAAAAGTCTAAATTTTCTGCAACAACATTCTCACCCCTCCATCCTTGACCAGCTCTGCTTCTAGAGGCTGATGTTGAGATGAGAATTTTAGCTCATTTAATTTAAAAAATTGTTTCTAGCCTTCATGGCCTCATTCTTCTTAGCACAGAAAGCTACTGTCACATAAAGAATGGGAGGGGCCATGGCATAGGGGAGGAGTCATGGTTGTGGGTTCTGTCTAGGGCTGGCTCTGGACTGCCTTACTTTGGCTTTTGGCAATTTCCTTGGGGCCTAATCCTTTGACCTTTATGCATATGAATGGGGCTATTTGTGTTAATAAGAATTGCAAGACCAAACTCATAATCTAAGTCTAGACATCTTGGTTAGTGCTAGGAACACAGACTGCATTTGCTTAGAGATGTAATTATAAGCCTGTGAGTCTCACATTAATCCTGGACAAGATAATGGAGTGGCTGAAATGGGACTTGATTAATACAGAATTAAAGGAAGATAATGTAATTAATGCAAATCACCAGGAGTTTATAGAAAATAAATCCTGTCAACTAACTTGATATCTTTTTTTTGATGAGATTACAAGTTTGGTTGAGGAAGGTAATAGCGTTGATATAACAGACTTCTGTAAGGGTTTGACTTGGTATCACAGCACATTTTGATTAAAAAACTAGAACAATATAAAATGAATATGGAACACTTTAAAGGGATTTAAAACTGGCTAACTGATAGGTCTCAAAATTTTACAGTAAACAGAGAACGGTCACTGAGAAGGTTTCCAGTAGCATCCCGAAGAGATTGGTTCTTGGCCCTACATTATTTAACATTTTTATTGATGATTTGGAAGAAAACATAAAATGATTACTGATCAGGTTTGCAGATAACACTTTGTCTTTTGTCACATATTTTTTCACAACCGTGCACTCCCCAAGTGTAAGCTGTGTGATTGGCTGCACATGCACCCCGACTGTCCAATCAGGTGCATGGCTCCAGGTGAATGCAGCATCAGCAAATATAGAACATAGGATTTTTTCTTTGTGTGCATTTTCAAAGCACCACTGAAGCAAATGCAGGCGTCTCTAAATAGACTGGGCCCATCTGCAGACCAAATATGAACAGAAGACTCAGATTCTTACAATGGAGGAACTGCTTAATTACACTTGCCACTGAAAATGCTGCCCTTTCTGGGGAGGGATATGGCAACCATTATAATGACACTGCCACGTGCGATAACAGAATAAGGCGGTGAAGAAGAATGTAGCTTAGCGCCCTCAGGACAAAGGAAAAACACATCTTTGTTTCTGTTAAAATAAATCACAGCTGTAATCATTCAGAATAATCACTAATTAATATATTTAAAAGGTCCCACCTGCCTATTCATTTCCATTCATTCTTCAGGCAATAACAAGTACCTCTCACCTGAAGATCACAGGTGCTACTCACATTGATTACATCTGTGTAAGACCAGAAATACCATAGATATGGGAGTCTATATACATAATCATAGAAGAGACCTCAGGAGGTCATCTAGTTCAACCCCTTGCTCAAAGCAGGACCAACCCTGACTAAATCATCCCATCCAGGGCTTTGACAACTGGACCTTAAAAATCTCTAAGGATGGAGATTCCACCACCTCCCTAGGTAACCCATTCCAGTGCTTCACCACCCTCATAGTGAAATAGTATTTCCTAATATCCAACCTAAACCTCCCCCACTGCAACTTGAGACCATTGCTCCTTGTTCTGTCATCTGCCACCAGTGAGAACAGCTGAGCTCCATTCTCTTTGGAACTGCCTTCAGGTAGTTGAGGGCTGCTATCAAATCCCCCCTCACTTTTCTCTTCTGCAGACTAAATAACTCCAGTTCCCTGAGCCGCTCCTCATAAGTCATGTGACCCAGCCTCCTAATCATTTTTGTTGCCCTCCACTGGACTCTTTCCAATTTGTCCACGTCCTTTCTGTAGTGGGGGGCCCAAAACTGGATGCAATACTCCAGATGTGGCCTCACCAATGCTGATCAGAGGGGAATAATCACTTCCTTCAATCTGTTAGCAATGCTCCTACTAATGTAGCCCAATATGCCATTAGCCTTCTTGGCAAAAAGGGTACACTATTAACTCATATTCAGCTTCTTGTCCACTGTAATCCTCAGGTCCTTTTCTGCAGAACTGCCAATCAGCCAATCGGTTCCCAACTTGTAGCGGTGCATGGGATTCCTCTGTCCTAAGTGCAGGACTCCACACTTGTCCTTGTTGAACCTCATCAGATTTCTTTTGGCCCAATCCCCCAATTTGTCTAGGTCACTCTGGACCCTATACCTACCCTCCAGCATATCTATCTCTCCTCCAAGCTTAGTGTCATCTGCAGACTTGCTGAGGGGCAATCCATCCTCTCATCCACATCATTAAAGACGATGTTGATGATTGGACATCTAATGCAACAAATGTCAGTGAAAATGAGGTAGGATCAGAAGAGGCTAAAATAGGGAAAGAACAAGTTAAAAATTACTTGGACAAATTAGATGTCTTCGAGTCACCAAGGTCTGATGAAATGTATCCTAGAATACTCAAAGAGCTGACTGAGGAGATATCTGAGCCATTAACAATTATCTTTGAAAAGTCATGGAAGATGAGTGAGATTCCAGAAAACTGGAAAAGGGCAAATCTAATGCCAATCTATAAAAAGGGAAATAAGGACAACCCGGGGAATTACAGACCAGTTAACTTAACGTCTGTACCCGGAAAGATAATGGAGCAAATAATTAAGCAACCAATTTGCAAACATCTAGAAGATAATAAGGTGATAAGTAAAAGTCAGTATGGATTTGTCAAGAAGAAATCATGTCAAACCAACCTGATAGCTTTCTTACAGGGTAAGCTTTCTCCTGGCTGATAGCTTGTTACAGGTAACAAGCCTTGTGGATATGGGGGAAGTGGTAGACTTGTTATAACTTGATTTTAGTAAAGGTTTTGATACTGTCTTGCAAGACCTTCTCATAAACAAACTAAGGAAATGCAGCATCTTAGTCGTGCTGCCATCATTCTCTAGGAGCCCAAGAAGCAATGGTTAGGATTGGGATTTGAAATTCCTGGGTACTCTGAGCTCTTGCTTTAGCCTCTTATAGAAAGAGGGGTCAGCTGATTCAAATGTCCCCAGAGTTTGGGTTTAAGGGCACCTCCATCTAAAACCACCATTATATAATCTCAGCCCAGGTCTACACTGGGGAGGTGGTAAACCTAACCTATGCAACTTTAGCTACGTGAATAGCATAGCTGAAATCAATGTATGCAGGTCGACTTACCTCAGTGTCTTCATGGCTCTGAGTCACTTCCCCGTCGACTCCGCCTGCACCTCTTGGTGTGGTGGAGTTCCAGAGTTGGCGGGAGAGTGCTCAGGGATCAATTTATTGTGTCTAGATGAGACATGATAAATCGATTCCCAAAAGATCGATCTCTACCTGCCAACCTGGCAGGTAGTGTAGGTCTGCTCTCAGAGAGCAGATCATCCTGGGATGCCTGGGTGGGAAGGATGGACAGGAATAGTCAGCGTGCTGTGGGAATGCAGAATGCACTGGGGCATTTTCTAAAGCTTTGTAGTCAATGTGTGACAAGCCAGGAGGTGAGCACACTGGACTGTGCAGTAACTGCACATTAGAAGTTCCTTAGTGCACTTTGCCATACTCCCTCATTTCAGTCGGGGTACATCAAAGTTCAGTCTGAAACTTCTGGCATGTGGGATCAGGGTCTTCATGGCCACTTACTGCACTGTAGATTTACACCCCAGCTTGCCAAGCGCTGACTTTCCATTTAGACAGGACCTTCAATTTCTTAAGTCTTCAGGTTGCCATCAGGAATATCCCTGTCAATTATTATCATTTATATGTGTTGTGACAGCACTTAGAGGCCTCGACCAAAGTCAGAGCCCCATTCATAGAATTGTAGGACTGGAAGGGACCTCGAGAGGTCTTATAGCCCAGTCCCCTATACTCAAGGCATCACGAAGTATTATCTATTCAAGACCATCCCTGGCAGGTGTTTGTCTGCTCTTAAAAATTCCCAGTGATTGAGATTCAACACCCTCCCTAGACAATTTATTCCACTGCTTAACCACCCTGACCGTTCGGAAGTTTTTCCTAATGTCCAGCCTAACCCACCCTGACTGCAATTTAAGCCTATTGCTTAAGCCCACAGTTTCTCACACACTTTGTGAGGTGCAGATGCCTCCCAGACTGGGCACGTGGGGCTGGGAAAGGGTAAAGCTTGCGTCTCCAGTTAGAGCTGGAGAATCAGGCTGTGTAGCCAGGCTTACCTCTTCTGGGAATCAGGGACTTCTAATACACACTGATCAATGGGTTACGCTCGACTGACCTAGAATTGGGACCTGAGAATCTTAGGTACTGAGGGCTTGACTGTATCTGGCCTTGTATAAGTGCTTGAGTGCAGGGGAGAAAACAAGTGGCCTTCTCCCACTGCCACGCACCACACCGGAGAGCACAGACATTGCTCATGGCTAGAGTCCCAATAACACCAGCTACTTAAAAGGGGTTTGTAGGATGAAGTTGGGGGGTGGAGGTATAGTGCAGGCCTCTTCGCAGAGCTGGATGGCCGTAGATGATGCATGAGTGATGGACCTGTCATTTTGTGACTTCTTCAGCACAGAACCCTTCCGCCTGGCTCTACAGCACGAACACGGGCTTAAAAGGCCACACTCTGGCCTGTGGTATCATTTCCTTTCCCCAGCACTTCTCCTTCAATCTTACTTTTCATTCTTACCTTGTTACTTCTTGTTATTTCTCCCAATTTAGCTGATTTGAAGCACTAGCCAGAAATTACGGGCATAAAAGAGAGAGATATCTCAGCAGTAAACCGGATTCTCGTCTATTTCTCGTGATGGATAGGAACGTTACAGGAATTTTCCCCTCTGGATTTGGCAATGTTTTATGGGGACTGAAAAAAAAAATTAAAAAAAGTACCACTGAGCATATACACAGCTCTGTAGAAAATCCAGAACCCTGCAATGCTGCATCAGGGCATATTCACTGAGGATCATTTGTTAGAAGTAGGGCAGAGAATGAATGGCTTTTTAGGCCTCTTTGAGGAAACACCATTGGTTTTGGCACTGCAGATGCCAGGCTGCTAGGAATGGTGCATTTCTACATTTCTATGATTAAAGAATTACCCTTAATGTCTTTGCTCATTCCCCTCTGAGGTTTTTTCCTTTTACAGGAAAGGGTGTTAGCCTGTGACTTCAGCGACTCGGATTAAATAACCTCCTCTGCCACAGACTTCCTGTGTAACCTTGGATAAGTCACTTAGGGTATGTTCTCACTGCAGCAGGGAGCAAGCCTCCCAGCTCGGGCAAACAGACTTGCACTAGCTCGAGCAAGTGCTCTAAAAATATCTGTCTGGATTTGGTAACTCAGGCTGGAGCTCGCGTTCTCAAGCCTAGGGGGCTGCGTGGGCTTGAGAGCCTGATTTGCAGCTTCCACCCTTGCTGGAGCCCTGCTAGCATTAATTTGCCTGCTTGGGCTGGCAGACTCCTCCCAGCTCCTGCCTAGACAGACTCTTCGGATAAAATTTGCAAAAATGCACCAGATCCTCACAGGCATGGGACTTAGGTGCCTAAATACCTTTGAGAATCTGAGCCTTAGGTCCCACTTCCAAAGAGACTTAGGTTCCTACATCACTTAGATGTTTATGAAAATGTTACCTTTAGTCTCCCTGTGCCTCAGTTCTCCCCCTGTAAAATGGGGATAATAGCGCTACCCCACCTCAAAGGGGCTATGTGTGGATAAATCCCTTAAAAGATTGTGAGGCGCTCCAATACTTTGGTAACAGGGGCCGTATAAGTACCTAGGATATACCTAGATACAGCTAACTTTGGTTTCACCACAGACATACTTTTCATTTTAATTACAATGAAGCAGATTTGCAGCAGCTGAAAGTAGCCCTTGCCTGTGGGGTTTTATATTTTAAACATTACTCTTAAGCCATAGAAATAGCCTTGGAAAATCTCCATGAAACAGCTGTAAGGTAAGAGGGAGAAAAAGATTGATAACGTTCAAATGTCCTTAAACACCTGCATGTCCTTTTAAGCTCATGGTGACTCAAGCTGCCCTGTGTATTAGCACAGACCTATGGGAATTGGGGGCACTGAAAAGAACCTGGTCCCCTAATTGCCAAGGAAACCAAGCTATCTGCAGTCTGTCCCTTAAATCCACCAGAGTGCTGAGATATTGACATCACCATCAGGAAGTGACAGCCCAAGAAGATAAAAGAATAAGTAGCACCTCTTGGCAACAAAATCCAAGGGGCTGTATATATTAAACTGCTGGACAGTTGGCTGTGTCAAATGCAAAGTACAAGGAAGGTTAAAAGGAGCATGCAAATCTAAGGGCTGAGATTGCAAAGCTGAAAGCAGAGGAGGGAGGAAAGAGAATGAAAGTGACAAGGCTGTTTATTTTATTATTAGAGGTGGCCGATCTAATTTGTATAAAACAATATGGCAAAATTGTGATCACATAGAACTTCTCAGTTGCCTCCTATGCTGCAGCCCATGGCCAATCACAACAGCAGCAGGGAATTATGGGCTCAATGCAGGAATCATTGGATGAAATTCTAAGGTCAGTGTTCTGCAGGAAGTCACGCTAGATGGGCCCTTATAATCTATGAAAACTCAGTACTTCCTACTCCAGCATTACCATTTCAGGCAAAAGAGAATCCTCATTAAATGTTAACAGTAAAGTGCCTATGACACAGATTTGGGTTGTTCTGAATCTACCCCATAGAGAGCAGTGGTGCACATAAGCACACACAGTTTGTTATATTAAGAATCCACCCAAGCATGTTGGTGCTTTTCTGAGCCACTCTTCACTCAGTGTTCTCCTGTCACTTCCCAGATGGTCAAATCTTGAGGGTCCCTACTCCGCTCTTTGTCAGTCAAACCCTAAGAGATGCTGAGCACCAGCCAAACCTGGAAGTCCTCACTCACGTTTTACTCGGATAAAACTCTTGCTGACTTCTGTGAGAATGAGGGTGATCAGACAACAAGCGTGAAAAATTGAGATGGGGGTGGGGGGTAGTAGGAGCCTATATTAAAAAAAAGACCCAAACATCAGGACTGTCCCTATAAAATCAGGACATCTGGTCACCCTAGTGAGAATTTTCCTGTGCAAAGACCCCAGAATTTTTCATACTACACATTTCCTTTACTATCAGGGTCTAGACCCCAGTTCACAGACAACAGCTCCGTGATGACTATGAACACCAGTGCCTCACGCGATGAAGCACCATTGATGGTGTTGCTGTGTGTCCCATACACCTACTGTGTGCAGGCACCGCTGTGGAGATCAGACCTCAATTCGCAGTGTCGCTGGTTAACTCTGGCTCTATTGTGAATGCTCTTGTTGTGGAGCAGCTGAAATCTCTAAATCATGGCCCTCTGCAAGATCTTAACAATGGAAGAGCATTACCTGCCATTTCCAAAGTGCTTTATTTACTGAGGTTGATTTGTAAACCCACACGAGGTTTATTGTTGCTGGTTGTGGACAGGCTGTGCATTGCTCTTCCCTGTGTTGCATGTGGTTGTATAAAATCATGCTTGAGGAAGGTAGTAACATGGTATTTGGTGCATTCATTATGAAACCACTTCAATTATATTGACATATTAGCTCCTGCTCCTTACATTTATTCCATACACCAGAAACACTTTGTATCTAATGATTTCCTGGACATTTGTACATGCTTAATTTAATTTAAATCACTGTCATGGGAGAAGATAGATGGCTCTAAACAGGCCCAGGCCTTGTGGTTTGAGAACTGGATGGTGGGAGCCATGCTGCAAAGGTCAGGTGGAAAGACTTGCATTCATGTATCTATCTGTCTGTCCATTGTCCATCTTCCTGAGCTCTGGCTATCAGATTCTCAAGGCTGCCCATGTAGATGCTCAGTTCTTATTAGTATCATTTTGGTTCCACTTCATAGTCAGGTTCCATTCATACATTGTTTATAAAAGAGTTAATCAATGATGAGTAGTTCTCTTAATAAATGCTTGTGATGGGGGCTAATTAACCAAACAGGCCACAGCTGAGGGGAATCAGTGCCCAAGTAATCCCAGGACTCAGTAAGGGAGCTGGGTTGGAGCTATAAAGGCAGGAAACTGGCAGCAGAAAGGGACTGCTGGAAAAGTCTGCAGTCACTCTCTGGGAGAAGAGAGGAGTGTTTGAAGGGCATGGGGCCACGTAGCCCACAGTTATTCTCTGGGAAGGGGAGTTAGTAGGCTGGCAAACCTCAGAAAGTGGGGAGGGCCAGTCGACAGGACACGGCTCAGGGAAAGGCAGTGAGCTCTAAGAGGGAACAGAACTTGACTGCTGACTAGAGGGTCCCTGAGCCAGATCTTGGAGCAGAGGGTGGGCCCAGGTTCCCCTGCCAGCTGCCAAGGAAGTGGCACAACTACACAGTGACTAGGAAGACTGTCTGTGGGAAGAGACTTCCAGATGGGGAAGCCATTTGATGACCTGGCCAGAGGGCCGTGTCACGAAGAGGCACCCACCGCTCGTGGAGCGAGAGAGGGGCTACACACCCAGAGAGACAGACACCGTGCAACCGTGGGAAGGGGCATCGACCTGGACAGCTATTTCCCAGAGGTGCCATCACCTTGTCACCGTGGTTAACTGATGGTTACAGAGTCTGACCAGGTGCTCGTAACCATTTAAAACATTTTTGACTCGTGTGCCTGTAACCATCAATAAAACCTACTCCTCATCTCTGTAACATGCTTCTAACACTCATGAATTATCTAGTAATTGTCTATGAGCCACTTATAAATAGAACCTTAATACAAAGCAGGGCCTTAATTTCAATGAAAATTGTCGCTTAGACAAGGATTTTAGATCTTTCTAGGATATGAATCCATGTACATTGTCCGGACACTGCAGCATCCGTATAATGCTTGTCATGTGGAATAGCAGAGCTTTTAGGACTCTGAAGTGTGCCTGCCCTGGAGGAGGTGTTATCTTGTCAGTACAACAATAATATTGTCCATAGTTGTATTTAGAATATGGCTTCTCCAGAGGCAATCCCCTCAATGGCTTGAGGAGGGAGTGGGGGAGGGAAACAACCCCGTTCCCCCAACCCACCTCCAAAAATGTGACACCGCCTTGTAAACGGCTCCTCTTTCTACATGCAAAACAACACAATGTAGAATTATTTTAATTTTATAACCAAAGCTCCTATTTTGTGTTCTCTTTCCTCCCTCTTTCTTTCTTCATCCATTCCCCCACCCGCTGTATCTTCCTAGGAGCTCTACAGCATTTTTAAATGGCTGTCTATTTCCATTGAACCCATTTTAATTCTACATTTTTTTCCTCCGATTTTCCCCTCTGTTTTTCATTGAGTCTCTCATTTTCCCCTCCCCTGGTTCTCATGGTTTTCATGTTAGCATTTTTAATGCAAAAATGATAATGCTTCACTCATATATAGCACGTTTCCATCAGTAGATCTCAAAGGACTTTACAAAGGAAGGCATTATTATCCCCATTTTACAGGTGCATAAACTGAGGCACTGAGTGAATGGGTCACCCAGAAGCGAAGCCAGGAATGGAACACAGGTCACTCGAGTCCCTGTCCAGTATGCTATCCACTGGGCAACACTGCCTCCCCTACACAGACTACTTTTCTTTATTTTGCCTTAGTCTGATTATTTAGTGCTTGTATAGCAGCTCTGTCTAGCTGTCTTAATCAGGATTGTGGCCTCATTATGCTAACTCTGTATAAAAACACAGTAAACCATGGTTCCAGCTGTCTGTATGGTCTCTGAGTCCCAGCAAGAAATGTAGCTCTGAGGCCAGGGGCTGCTGATACACCATAGCTTTCCCCTACCCATCAAACTGGAGCAGGTGCAGAGAGAGGCTGCTAGGACAATCTGAGGAATGGAAAACCTACCTTATGAGAGGAGACTCAGTGAACTTGGCTTGTTTAGCCCAACCAAATGAAGGCTGAGGGGAGATCTGACAACTCTCTATAAATACATCCCAAATACCAGGGAAGGGGAGGAATTATACAAGTGCCAATGTGGACACGAGAACAAATGGATAAAATGGTCACCAACAAGTTTAGATTTGAAATGAAATGAAGGTTTCTAACCATCAGAGGAGTGAAGTTCTGGAACAGCCTTCCAAGTGGGAGGGGTGGGGGGGCAAGAAAACCCAAAGTGGCTTCAAGACTGAGGCTATGTCTACACTGGCACTTTCGTCATTGAAAGTTTTGTCGCTCGTGGGTGTGTGTGTGTGTGTGTGAAAAACAGCTTCCTGAGAGACAAAAAGTTTTAACGATGAAAGGCATCGGTGTGGACAGTGCTTCGTTGGCAGGAGCCATTGTTAGGTGCGCAGTGTAGACATAGCTTGAGCCTGATACATTTATGGAAGGGATGGTATGATGAAACTGTATACAACGGCACATAGCCAAGCTACGATTGTGAGCAGCAAATATCTCCAATGGTCAGTGATGGTGCACTAGATGGGAGGGGCTCTGAGTTACAACATAGAATTCTTTCACAGGTGTCTGGCTGGTGGGTCTTGCAGAAATGCTCAGGATACAACTGAATGCTGTACTTTGGGGTCAGGAAGGAATTTTCCCCCTGGTCAGATTGGCAGAGACCCTGGTTGTTGGGGTTTTTTGCCTTTCTCTGCAGCATGGGGCACGGGTCACTTGCAGGTTTAAATGAGCATAAATAGTGGATTCTCTAACTTGAAGTCTTTAAATCATGATTTGAGGATTTCAGTAACTCACCCAGAGGTTAAGGAGTGGATGGATGAGGTTCTGTGGCCTGCAATGCGCAGGAGATCAGACTAGATGATCCTGATGGTCCCTTCTGGCCTGAAAGTCTATGAATCTGAGGGCAAGTTTTTGTCTGTAATGTATTTTGTCTATGGTGTGTATATTGCATGAGGTTTTATAACTGATTGCTTTGCCAGAGAGAAATGATCAGTTATAAGAGTACTCGAGCCAAACTGATCATTGGCTTGGTTTTGTAAAAGCCAAACCCATCTGAAACGGTTGTGTGAAAATAAGACTAAGGGTACGTCTACACTTCAAGCTGGAAGGTATAATTCACAGCGCAATGAGATGTACCCATGTGCTGCTGGCAAACAGGTGCCAGCTCTAGTCAAGGCTTTAGGCCTCATCTGAGCTCTGACAAATTAATTGCTGGAAACCAGTTCTGCTCACGTGTGTTAGTAGGATTAAAATGGGTATTGAACTTCCACCAGTGTGTTTAGTGTGTTGACTTTATGACATGCTCGTTTAAGTAGCTCTATGCATTAATCTCAGAATCTTTATCACATGCTATAATGTAATATTTAAGTTTTTGCTTTTTAACTGTTAAAAAAAGTTTGCCCTGAAACGGTCAACCTCTCAGAAGTGATCCTTTCATGCTTAGTAAGAAGCTATTGTGGGACATCACTATACAAAGACATCATGAATAGCTCCTTCACATATCAGGAAGAGGCTATATGCAAAAGGCCTTGTCCCATCAGCTTGAATTCTGGAAGAAGCAAATAAAGATAACTGGCAAGAAAATATTTCCTCTGAGTTACAAAAGAAAAGCAGAGATCTCTGGGGTCAATGTGGGTTAGCCTTAAAAGACAATTAGTGTTGACAGATTGCTACAATTCTGTCACCTTTTGGAACCATAGAGTGTAACTCATTTAATATATATATGTTGCCCACTTTAACCTGTAAATAACTCTCTTGTTTCCTTTTCCTAGTTAATAAATCCTTAATTAGTTTACTACAGGGTTCTCTAGAAGCATTGTTTTTGGTGTGAGATTTGAGGTGCAAATTTACCTGGGGTAAGTGACTGATCTCTTGGGACTGGAAGCAAGGTGAATTGTTTGTGATCTTTGGTGTATGGCAACCAATTAGCATTCAGTCCAGCATTCAGTCTAGACTGGAGTGCCCAAGGGGACTGTCTGTGACTCCATGGTAAGATGGTTATCATGCTTCAGGAATTCACATGTTCATGGGTTGATGAAATCTAATGACAGAACATACAGCCAATTTGGCCTGTCTGCCCTGCTTCCCGACTGTCTGCCCTGAGGCTGGCACTCACGGTTGTGAACCACTCCAGACAGTGTCACGCCCTACACTTGCTCTGATTGAGCTAGCATGCTAAAAATAGAAGTGTAGCCATGATGGCATGAGCAGCGGGAGGGGCTAACTGCCCCTTATTCACACCCTCCCTCCCTCCGCCCAGACCCTGGGTACACGCTTTGGGCAGCCAAACTCTCCTGACAGTATGTTGCACTGAGCTAGAAATTACCTCTCTAGATCAAAGTACAGACACACACTAAGGTCTCGGCCCCCGTGGTTTGGCTGCTGGTGCACCGATACTGCTGCTTATCCTGCTGACCAGCCTTGTCCCATTGTTTTCTTGTACTGCCCTGTCTGTACCCATGTGTTGTTTCTTGTCTCATGCTTAGAATCTGAGTTCTTTGAGGCCGGAGACCATGGCTTTGTTCTGCATTTGTTCATGACTAGGGCTCCTAGACACAGCGGGTGTGGTTATAATTTATTGTTGTACCATGACCTCCCAATCCCAAACGCCAAGCAACCCGCCCACCAAACGGGCGTGAACAAACCCCACAAAGCACACACAACAGGGCACAACGTGTCTGGTTTTTGCAGTGCAGTGTTACACCTATTTGGGGTGAGGAATCAGAGCAGCTTTGCTTTGCATGTGACAGAGGGAAGGAGGATGAGTGACAGAATCTTTTCAGGTTTAAGATTAGCAGCCGTGTTAGTCTGTATCCATAAATAAAATGAGGAATACTTGTGGCACCTTAGAGACTAACCAGTTTATTTCAGCATAAGCTTTCGTGGGCTATAGCCCACTTCATCAGGTGTTTCCACAGCCTAAGTGGATCACTTCGTATCTCGCTATCCAGACAGAAAGCAGAGCTCAGCAGAACTATGGCATTTTCTGCTGCCATAGCAGAAGTATTGGACATCTGCAGAGATTGCCTTCCCTCATCTCATTTTAGCCTACTCATCAATAACTGATTATATTATCATTGTTACCCTCTGTGTCTTTAACAGTGATGAAGAGGCTGCACGGTGCTCTGGTGATTTAGTTTTACATTATAAGAACATAAGAATGGCCATACTGCATCCGATCAAAGGTCTATCTAGTTTAGTATCCTGTCTTCTGACAGAGGCCAATGCCAGGTGTCCCAGAGGGAATGAACAGAACAGGTAATCATCCATCCTCCATCGCCCATTCCCAGTTTCTGGCAAACAGAGGCTAGGGACACCATCCCTGACCATCCTGGCTAATAGCCATCCTCCATGAATTTATCTAGTTCTTTTTTTAATGAGTTTTTAGAAGTCGACTGTAGGAATAGAGATATTGGTTATTAAGCTCATGGTTTTTCCATTATGTTTGTTGAGCAGTGGTAATAGGCCCATTATTACTATTTCTTGTGTGTACTGTGATAGCACTTAAGAACATCAGTCAAGGATCAGGGCCCCATTGTGGTAGGCACTATGTCAGGCAGGTCTCCTTTATGGCACGGAAAGAATCCCATTGACTTCTCTGGGCTTTGAATCAGGCCCAGAGCGTTTAGCACTCTACGGAGCCTGGTGACACAGTCCCAGTGTCAGAGAGCTTACAGTGTGAGATGACAATCAGCAGACAGCACAAAGAAGAGCACTACTTCTGATGGTGAATTGACAGTAGACAATGAGGGGAGTTTTCTCCTAGTGTGATCTGGGTGCTTAATTGAGGCCTGTGATGTAGTTCCAAAGTAAACCAGTACGAGAAGTTTTGTTTAAACACCAACATCTCAGCAGGCCTCCCGGGTAAAAGGCAAAAGCACCCCAATCACCTGCTCCTGAGCCAAGACACGAGAAGCCCGGCTTTCAAAGGTATTTAGGTGCCTAAAGATACAACTGAATGAAAACAATGTTCAACAAAACTGTTTTCCATTGAAGGGGAGTGGGCAGGGGGATGCAGTTTTGTCCCAACCGAAACATTTTGCAACACTCACGTCATTTTCAACAAAAATACATTTAAAATTGTTTAATTTTGAAACAAAATAAGTTCAGACAACTTGTGAAGGAATCTGGCCAACACAGTGTCATTCCATTGGAACTGCCTGAGGTTCGACTCAAAAACTGGTTGCAACTTAATAATTGTGAAAGGAACTTGCTTGAAAGTTTGGGGGTTTGAATGAAACGCAGGGATGCAAACCAAGGTGAATTTAGAATGAGGAAAAAGCTCCAAGGAAGTGAGCCCTGAAACTTTTTTCCTATATAGTTCTAGCAAGTGCCAGCATTTTCATGACCTATTTCCCTCTTCATTGAAATCTTCTTGCCTTTGTCTGAAGTGACAAAGAGTCCTGTGGCACCTTAAAGACTAACAGAAGTATTAGACCATAAGCTTTTGTGGGCTAATACCCACTTCGTCGGATGCATGCAGTGGAAGTATCCAGGGGCAGGTATAAATAGGCAGGCAAGAACCAGGTTAAAGATAACAGGGTGGGTCCAATGAGGCTGAACCAGCTGTATCTCTAATCAGGGAGGGTGAGGTGTTCCACTAGCAGCTGAACTGGAGGTGTGAACAGTGAGAGAAGAGAAACTGCTTTTGTAGTTCGCTAGCCATTCAAAATCTCTATTCAGTCCCAAACTGATTGTGTCAAATTTGCAAATGAATTGCAACTCTGCAGCTTCTCTTTGCAGTCTGGTCTTATTCCAGACTAACACGGCTACCCCTCTGATTCTTGCCTTTGTCTAATACACTACAAGGTTTCATCTTTAGTCAGCACTGTGTAAGCAGCACTAAGCACTCTCATTTTAGAGTGTTTAGTTTCTTTAATCTTAGAGGCACCTCCAGCTTTTTTGCTTTGAGCAACGGCAGAGAGAGAGAGAGGGAGGGAGAGATCAGAGCTGAGTACGTCAGTTTTCATTACAAACTGCAGTTGAAAATGAAATCCTCTCAAAGTTAAGGCATGGTCCTGTGGACGACCTTCAGAAATGCCTCCGGTGAGGCCAGCAGGAATCCCATTACCATCTTTGATTTAAAAGGCAACTCACACTTTGCATGCACCCAGCATCATTCTTGGGAGAAATCCTGAAACCCACTCTTCCAAGTTTTGCCAGGCAGAACTCCCCAGGAAAATACTGGGATTGTGACTGAGAAAGGCATCAAGATTCAGCCCATTGTTACTGTTTGTTATTTGTATCCTCTCAACAACATGCTAAGTGGTTTCGGGATGGATAGGGAAGGGATTCTCTAGGTAACTGTGGCTGCTTTAGATCCCCCCTTCTCCAGCGAAGGGGGAAAAAAGGGTATGTCTGGGGCATTTCAAGATTGGAGCAAACCTCTGCTATGCTAGTGATATAATGAAGAGCAGCTTCTTCACTGCTTTAGCTCATGGCAGAGTCATGAAGAGGCAGCCATGAGGCACAGGAGCAGGGAACAACTGCTGGCTCCTTGATGGTTCCTCCATTAAATGGATCAAGTGGAACTCTCATGAAGAGGAGAATTCAGGCCAATGGATTTCTTCATGTTTGCAAGGGTCTGCTCAGACCAAGTCAGCTGCAGGACTGGGGCCTTGGATATTATGGTGATGGACACTATAGAAATAGCTAAGATAGAGAAGAATGATTTCTTCACTGGGCTGGAGTGGGGCATGGCAAATGTTTTACACCACACAGCAACTTGAGAGATGAAGGATGCAGTGTAATCCAGACGCTTATAACAGGTGACCCACCAGCACCATTAACGTCCATGTTCCCGCTGCTGTAGAATATTACTTTTTGAACACTCATTTGTCATGGGCTGCTGAGTGCATAGGAAATCCAAAATCTGACCTTCCCATCAAAGCTTGTCCAGAGGTCTGCGATCGCTCGGGACTCTTCCGGTTCCCTTGTATATATATTAAGGGAAGCAATTTATAACTGTGATGTTACTTTCTTCCTTGCAACAGTCATGTTGTGCATGAGATCTATCGACTGGGGCACCGAAAGTTAGGTGAGATCACTGATTGTATTAAAGCCATGAACATGTCCATAAATAGGTTTATTGGGCAGGTGACAGCCAACCTTACATTGATGGAATCATTACATGCTGCTGGTCTAAGAGACCACGCTGGGGAAGTTGTACATTATGGCATACTCAACCACAGGCATACATTGGAGTGTTAGTAGCCGGGCATCAGTACAGAGAATGCAACCTTATTCCACACAGCACCATCTAGCATTTCCACAACATTTAGACAGGTCCAGTTAGATGGTAATAGTCTCTCTTGCCTAGTCTACAAAGATATAACAAGATCCAGTGTCTGGAACATCATGATCAACACTCCTACCTATATAAAGTTAAGTGATTTGCTCTTGCCATTAAATCAGTGGCAGAGACAGGATTAGAATGCAGGATTTCCCTTCCAGTTCCATGATCAATTCACTAGACCATGTGGCCTTCCAGTTAAACAGGGTGGGACACATCTGCTGTAAATTGACCTAGGTGAGGAGTTGACCCAATATTTTTTTAGCAAGTTACTCTTCCTTACATTTACAAGACAAGGTCAAATTTGGATTTTGGCTCCATGTACATAATTCTTGGAACCTGTCTATGGGAGGACAAAATTTGGCCAGAAGTGATTAGAAATTGGAATGCCTTTTATATTATAATGTTGTTTCCCCATTAATTTAACAAAAATGAAAGCCCGTCCTACAGCAAGCAATTGCATCCCATGGCCATAATGAACCCCAAGCCATACCCATCTTCTTATGATTATACAGCATGACATCAGGGCTTCACTTCATACAAAGCAGACGTTAAAAGCAGCTCTATGACTGCTTTTCATTTTCAGTGTGTCTAGAATTCTACTGTGGTTAGTGTGAAAACAAAACTGTCTTTGTTTTATTATTCATATCACAGGGCATCCAAATTATATATCCTTACAGAATCCACTTAATATGAGTTTCAACACGATGCTTATAATGGAGCCCTGACTCGTTTTATTCCACGTACAATAATGCATAAACATTTCTAAAGCTTCTCAGCTATGCATGAATGGTACCCTATAGAAGAGAAAAATAAACATAATTTGATGCTAAACTGCCAACTGAACATGGCATGAGAGATTTCTGAACCTCGATCTAGTCATTTGTATGCCTCCTACCAACAGTTAGCAGTTTTTTTCATACATAAAAGCCATCCATTTGCATACTGGTCTTCCTTAATGATTCTTAAAATCAGCACTGAAAGAAGCACAGAGTCATCCTCTCCTAAAGGTGTATGACTATAAACAGCTTCTATGGCTAATACCAACTTTTAGTAGCTGCATTATTCTCCTTAGTTATATTTACCCCAGTAGAAAGGCTCAGGATCTCAGGGGTAATACGGAGCTTAAAGGAAAATTGTAGGGATTTGCTACAATATTTAGAATGTAAGCTCCTTGGAGGCAGGGAACCAGCTTTTTGTAATGTATGTGTGTATGATGCCTAGCACAATGGAGCCCTGATTCCTCACTGGGTGCTACCTCTAGGTGCTACCTAGATACACAAAATAACAATACAGTATTTTAAATGGTTACAAAAATACTGGCTATATCAGCAATTTGACCTATCTGCCTCTGCAGGTGGAAGAGAGGGACACTCCCAGGATTCCTGCTAAGGGATGACAGAAAGAGGTAATGCCTCCTCCAAGCACTGTTCCCTGATCTCACAGAAGTCTTTCTCTGGTCAGAATTGGCAATGTTTGGCTGGGAAGGGGGTGGAGTTAGGGGATTTTAGACCATCATGCTGATCCTGGTTACATTAGCTCACCTGCTTCTGCCCCCAGTCCACAATGTGAAACACCCCATCCAAAGGATTCAGCCAGAAGCTCCTGAGAACCGGACCACGGTGGAGCTAGAAGGTAGTCAGGAGACTGCATGAGACATTGGTCTGGTTCCTCTGATACAGGTATAATTCCACTGGTTTCCCTGGAGTTACTCCGGATTTACCCCAGAGATCAGAGTCAGGCCCATAGCCCCAAGTACTTTACTAAAACCCAAAGCTCTTCCGGGTTCTTTTCTTTCACTAGTTTTGTCATTTTTAAAAGTGAAAACAAATGAACCACCTAGTTTTTCTGGTCAGATCTGTTATTTATAGCCACACCCTCCATGCTGTTCACTGTTCCCTACCGAATGATTTCCTCTCCCAGCATTTGCACCATTATATTACTGGAGGCAGGTGTCAGACTCGCAGGTCCACAATGGACAGGATAAGGGCTTTGTCCCTTTTTGAAGATCAGTGCTCTGTCTGCATTTCTCCATTCTTCTGCCACCTCTGTAATTTCCCATGGGGCCTGGGGAACATAACTGACTGCTTCAGTAAGTTTGTTTGCTATTTCCCTTACTATCCTAGCATGCATCTCATCCAGCCTGGCTGATTTGTATATGTTCACCTTTCCCATGTTGCCCTTTACTAACAGCCATGTTGATATATTATTTGTATTGCAGTATTGTCTAGAGACCAGGATCCCCACTATGCCAGACGCAGCACAAACACAGAACAAAAAGCTAGTCCCTGCCCTGACACCCTGCCAATCGACGGTATATTTATAAGGGGTCTCTTAGTTCTCTACAGGCATCTCCTTTAAAATCCATATGCAAAGAGAAAATAAACAGCACTCCACTATCCCGGCTATTTTTAACTCATCAGTTTCAGACCTTTCTCCGTTAACCAATGAATCTGTTTTCTCTCTTTTCCCCAACGTATTTACAAATCCCGACTTACTGTCTTTAAGCCTGTGACTTATACTTGTCCATTCTGCTATCTTGCTGCTCATGCTTTTTGTCTGAAGGTATTCACTGACTGTGCTCTCGCTGAGTTGTCTCTTGCATTTCCCTTTATAGCACCGGTTCTACTTGAACCTCAGATCTTGGAACAGTCCGGGCAAAATCAGACTGGCCTTTTCCCTTGCACGTTCCTTTTTCAGAGGAAGCCCCAGTGCATATCCCCATATTTATAGTGTCTTCTAGCATTCTCCGGATGTCACGCACACCAACTATACAACCACACTGGAAATTGCTTCTCTCCTCACCTATTCAAATGGGAGCTGCATTTTCTTTGGGTCTGCCCCAGAGCCACTGAAGTCAATGGAAAGATCCACATTGACACTGAGCTTTGGATCAATGTCACCTTGGGGGAAGATTTTCAGAAGTGCTTATGGTGTTTAGAAGCAGAGGTTCCAATGACTTTCAATAAGATGTGTGCTCCTAAATCCCTTAGGTGCACAGCTGGTTGGGAAACGATTGTTTTATCTCCTCCTAGACCCATATAACATTTTCAGTGGAGGTCAAACATTTGTGTGTGGGGGGGTTGTTTTTAATGAAACCTCTAGTTACTTTTTAAATTGTACATTCTCCGTCCCACGGGAATGTCAGTTTTGTCAAAAAGACAACTTCCAGCAAAATTATATAGATGGGAAATGTTTGACCAACTCTTTTTAGGTGCTTCAGAAAAATCTCTTCCTTCAGATGATAAAGATGGCAGGTAGTTAATCATGCTTTTTCATCGACATACTAAAATAATTCTGCTGCAATGTTTCTTTTTCTCTCAGAACTAGATGGAGTGACAAGAATAACTTTTGCCTTCCACTGCAGCTTTTCTTTAAACCAAGGTTGCATAAATGCTTTCACACATGGGTAAGTATCTTTTAGGTGAGACTACATGGTTCAATTATCTCAATGTATCTTACTTTTCAAAATACACTTGGTTGCTCCTTTTGATTTACTAGCACCCTCCGATAATTAGTCCTCTTTCTTTCCCCTCGCTGGCTTTGTTTGATAAGGGTTTTACTCGAGTTTCAGCATACGTAATTTAAAAATCCCATTTGTAATGCAGTACGTCTCTCTCCCTCTCTCTTTGCTCTGTCCCAGGCTCGGAGCAGAACAAAAGTCTAATTGCCACTGTTTACAAACCGTTCCACTTGGGAGGAGTTGTGGCGGCATTTGATAAGTTAAGATGTGAATCATGAGAAGATAATGACTAAATTCATTCTTGGAGCCATCTATGACTTCAAACAAAAGACCAGGTTCATTTGGAAGGTTTGTACATTATGTCATAAATCAAATGTAAAGAACTTTATAATAGGCTGGAGCTATGAGCAGCTAATGATTTACAAGCTGGTTTTGATCAATCAAAAATTACTGGAGAAATGAGAAATGGGCTTTACATGAAGCTAAGGCACATTCTTAATAATAAGTCCTGTTACCACAATAGAGCTCCAAGGCCCAGGTCAAGACCAGCTCCTGATTGTGTAAACCTGAATGACAACATGGTTCCTGACCCAAAAAGCTTGTGGTATTGTTGATTCATTATTTGACCTATGGCAGCACTGAGAGGCCTCAACCAAGACGGATGCTCCATTGTGCTTGGTGCTGTACAAACACAAGTGTAAGTCTTCCACCAGTTGTCATTTGCAGTAACATGGGCTGGTTTTAATAGCTAGGGCTCCCTCTTAAAACGAAATTACATCTAGCTCAAATTTCTGATTTTTAATGACTGCCCTTAACAGGCAATACTGCCACACTCACATGCGCTATGTCTGCATAAGAAACAGGAAAACTTTTTGGTGGGAAGAGAACACAAGATCAGCTTGGGAAAACACAGCAGCCATTTATCTAAATTTTATCTATCTATCTATCTAAAAATTCTTCCAGGGAATGTTAATAATAGTCCATTAATTTGGCCCCTCACCCATAGACATGAACATCCACTAGCAAATATCCCTTCTCTTCACCACTCCTACCCTGTAAACCCCACTCACAGTTTGGTATAAGCAGACAGTACAGTCACAGAGTCCTGAGATGCACTAACACAGGCCTGCCTCTAGGGCCTTCAAAAATGCTAGTCAAAATTCTGAGCAAATCCCTTGCCTTACTGGCCTTCAATTTCCTTCGCAACCAATTCTGAGTATATGTACACTTATGGTGACTTCTAAAATATAACTCAGGGAATTCTTGGTAGAAAACATATGCAAATGAAGCCCTCTGTGAAGCCCTACTTCCTCCTTTTTACCAATAAATTGTGGCAGAGGGTGAATCCCCTCTGGAGCATTTCTCCAGCTGGAATTGTGGGGTATCTTATGCAGATGTGGCAGCTCGGAGGCCATTCTTCCCCTTATTCACCAGCATATGGGAGCAGAGAACTTCTCACACTCTAGTGCTTCAGGCCACATAGTTTACATTGTCACGATGAAGGGTTCATTCCCTGTACAGGCCACCACTTGTCACACTGCATCCTGGAGGTGTTGCTAGCAGCTTGGATCAAACGTAGAACATCTGGATCTTAATATATGAGCCTCCATTGTTTGCGCTAAAGGCCCCACTTCTGTTTTCCATGGTTGTAGTAGGTGCAACCACCTTTCAGTGGCCTCACCATAAGCAACCACTGACTGGTCACCATGCTGAGTGGGGGCGGGTTGCACAAGAAACACTCCGAATCTAAATAAATGAGGCAGACAAAAGAAACACTTAAAGGTGAACTGAGGTCCACAGAGAGATGAAATTCAATGGGACTTAGGTGCCTCAATCCTTTATGCCCTTCTGAAAAATCCCACCCTAGCTGATCTATCCAAGGTCACCCATGGAGCCTGTGGCTTCTCGAGTCCCCATCCAGAGTCTTCACGATGTTTATTTGACAGCTCAGCCCTGGAGATGTTTAGATTCTAAAATGTATTTCCATGAAGCCAGGGAGAGACAAGTTCTGAGCAGAATGTGGGGTGGAATAAGAAGTCCTGCCTGATCCTCAGCCTTGTCCCAAACAAAGGCAAGATTCTGCAGACATTAGCATGTCTGAATGCTTCTCTCACAAAGGTTTGCCTGAGCGTGTAATTGCTACCACTCAAGCTTAGCTGGAGAGATACGGCATGGTAGTTGTAGTCATACATACTAAAATATTAGGGGGTTGGTGTCTTCTCTTTACATCCTGCCTGCCTTATCCTTAGAGCCAATTAACCGCTTCTTCTCAGTGCACAGCCTGCTGAAGGCAGGGAATTCAACAGTAGCTGAATCCTTCATTGTAGCTGTCTCATAAACTGATAAGTCGAGCAACTGTTTCGATCTTGAGGCCTTCAGGGAGTATGACTGACTGTGGAGTAAATGCTTCCCTTAGCCCCTAGTAACAGGATGAAAGGGTGACAGCATAGACACAATAAAGGAAGTGTGGTTGTACGGTTAGAGCAAAAGGACCGGGTCCGGGACAGCATTGGCATTGTCTGGGACACATTTACTCAGTCTTATTTCTCTGTTTCTTTCTGCATCTAAGCAAAGTCACACATCTGGCCCTAGATATGTGGCGTTTTCCTTTGACTTTGAGGGAAGTAGTATTGCCTAGTGGTTGGACTGGGACTTGTGCTGTGATTTTCCAGCAGAGGTACCCTAAAGTTACATACATACATAATCCATATTTAGGCAAGTATCCTAGGCTTAACAGGTGCTGAGCCCACTTTCCTCATTGACTTCAACAGGCTTACACCGGGGATGAATGTAGGCCGCTGAATCCTAGGTGAGACTCCTTTACTTCACATGTCAAGACCTCACATTGTGGGTCTAAGCGTTTTTTAAGAGCAGATTACTATATTATCACTTCTCATACGTGCTTCTCTGTGGGGGTGATTGGTGCTAATATGGTTCAGTTGGATATTCATCCCACATTTAATGCTTTATTTAATTTACCTACTATAAACTAAACTACTATATT
Source organism: Dermatemys mawii (assembly GCA_007922305.1). NCBI lineage: Eukaryota > Metazoa > Chordata > Testudines > Dermatemydidae > Dermatemys > Dermatemys mawii. The sequence goes on from ML677507.1 coordinate 3,780,575, forward strand.
AACTAGTAGCAGTGGTGTCTAGGAAATACTTCAAAATAAAATAACACAATTCATCTTGAATGCACAGGTCTCAATTCCTGCATCTGAAGTGGAAGTGTGGTCTAGTAGGTAACGCAAGGGCCTATCACCAACAAGGCTTGGGTTCTACTCCTGCTCTGAAACTGGGGTAATCTTGGGCAAGTCTCCTAACTACTCAGTGCCTCAGTTTCCCTATCTGTAAAATGACAGGTCATCCTTTGTAAATCACTTTGAGATCTACTGATGAGACATAATATGTAAGAGCTAGATCTTAGACTAGATGACCTTTCTAGCCCTATGATTATTATTTAGTATCTATTCAGAAAGGCCCTGCTGCCCCTAACTTGTTGACTTGGCCAGCGATTTTTAAAAGTTCTAAAAAAATTAACAAACAAAAAACCACTAGCTTTGTGCAGTTGGGAAGGAGGCAGGGTTAGGAGAATAAAGGCAGGGTTGATGAAATTGAGCAGGCAGCTAGACTAAGAACCAGACATCTGTATGCTCAGACAGTAAATATTCCTGCAGCCATCCATTATGGTACAGGTACATACCTGGGGCAATGCTGAGTCATTGGCAGTCTCTCTAATTTATCAATATCCTTCTTGAATTGTGGATAGCAGAACTGGACATGGTATTCCAGTAAAGGTTGCCCCAGAGCCAAAAAGAGAGATAAAATACATTCTACAAATACATTAGAAGCAAGAGGAAGATCAAGGACAGCGTAGGCCTGTTACTCAATGAGGGGAAAAAAACAATAACAGAAAACATGGAAATGGCAGATGTGCTAAATTACATTTTTATTTCAGTTTTCACCAAAAAGATTAGTAGTGACTGGAGGTCTAACACAGTGAATGTCAATGAAAATGAGATAGAATCAGAGGCTAAAATAGGGAAAGAACAAGTTCAAAATCACTTAGATGAGTTAGATGTCTTCAAGTCACCAGGGCCTGATTAAATACATGCTAGAATACTCAGGGAGCTGACTTAGGAGATATTTGAGCCATTAGCGATTATCTTTGAAAAGTCACGGAAGACAGAAGAAATTCCAGAGGATTGGAAAAGGGCAAATATAGTATCCACCTACAAATAAGGACAACCCAGGGAATTACAGACCAGTCAGCTTCAGAATTTAGAAAGATAATGGAACAAATAATTAAGCAATCAATTTGAAGATACCTAGAAGATAATAAGGTGATAAGTATAAGTCAACAGGGATTTGTCAAGAACAAATGCTATCAAACCAACCTAATAGCTTTCTTTGACATGGTAACAAGCCTTCTGGATTGTGGGGAAGGGGAGGGAAAGTGATAGATGTGGTATATATTAACTTTATAAGGCTTTTGATACTGTCTTGCATGATCTTCTCATAAACAAACGAGGGAAATAGAACCTAGATGGAGCTATTGTGAGTGGGGGAAGGGAGGCATAACTGGTTGGAAAACTGTTCCCAAAAAGAAGTTAAGAGTGGTTCATAGTCAAGATGGAAGGGCATATCAAGTGGGGGTCCCAGAGTGATCAGTTCTGGGTCCTGTTCAATATCTTCAGCAGTGATTTAGATAATGGCATAGAGAATACACTGATAAAGGTTGCAGATGATACCAAGCTGGTTTGGAGGATAGAGTTAAAATTCAAAATCATCTGGACAAACGGGAGAAATGGTCTGAAGTAAACAGGATGAAATTCAATAAGGACAAATGCAAAGTACTCTACTGGGAAGAGTAATACACTCAGAATGATGTTTGCTTTTTTTTGCAACAGTATTACACTGTTCACTCATATGAAGTAATAGTTAGTTGCACACATACAAAAAGGGGAAATGACTACCTAGGAAGGAGTACTGCAGAAAGGAATCTACGGGTCATAGGGAATTACAAGCTAAATATGAGTGAACAATGTAACACTATTGGAAAAAAAAAGCAAACATCATTCTGGATGTATTAGCAGGAGTGTTGTAAGCAAGACACAAGAAGTAATTCTTCCTTTCTATTCCATGCTGATTAGATCTCAATTGGAGTATTGTGTTCAGTTCTGGATGCCACATTTCAGGAGAGATGTGGACAAATTGGAGAAAGTTCAGAGAAAAGCAAGAAAAATTATGAAAGGTCTAGAAAGCATGACCTATAAGGGAAGATTGAAAAGATTGGGGTTGTTTAGTCTGAAGAAGAAACAACCGAGAGGACTTGATAACAGTTTTCATGTACATAAAAGGATGTTACTAGGAGGAGGGAGAAAAAATGTTCTCGTTAACCTCTGAGGATAAGACAAGAAACAATGGGCTTTAAATGCAGCAAGGGTGATTTAGGTTGGACATTAGGAAAAACTTCCTAACTGTCAGGGTGTTTAAGCACTGGAATAAATTGCCTAAGGAGATTGTGGAATCTCCACCGTTGGAGATGTTTAAAAGCAGGTTGGACAAACACCTGTCAGGGATGGTCTAGATCAGGGATCAGCAACCTTTTAGAAGTGGTGTACTGAGTCTTCATTTATTCACTCTCATTTAAGGTTTTGCATGCCAGTAATACGTGTTAACATTTTTAGAAGGTCTCTTTCTATAAGTCTATAATATATAGTTAAACTATTATTGTATATAAAGTAAATAAGGTTTTTAAAATGTTTAAGAAGTTTCATTTAAAATTAAATTAAAATGCAGAGCCCCCCAGACTGGTGGCCAGGACCCGGGCAGTGTGAGTACCACTGAAAATAAGCTCGCATGCCGCCTTTGGCACACATGCCATAGGTTGCCTACCCCGGTCTAGTAATTACATAGACCTGCCTTGAGTGCAGGGGACTAGACTAGATGACCTCTCAAGGTCCTGTCCAGTCCTGGGATGCTATGATTCCACGGTCCTTGCCAGTTGGCTTCAGAAGCCCGTCCAATCTTAGAATGTCATTTTGGTGCCTTGATTGCTGGAAGGCAGCACATCGTCCTGTTCCCCCATCTGTCCTTTGCAGAATATTCCTTTGAGTTTTCTGAATATTGAATGTTCAACAAGGAACAGTTGTTGGAGAACTCTTTGTAGTCAAGCTTCATTTTCTAACAGTGTGGGACGAGCTGCCACCCACCTCTGTCCTGCACATCTCTTGGTTCCCTTGCAGTCGTAAACCTGCTAGATCGTGAGTGATATCTTCTAGCTCCCATGTAGAAGAACTGATATCTATTTGAAACGTCTAGCTGTGTGGAAGTCCTGCTGCTTCTCTGCTCTCTGGTGGCCACAGTCTGCCTGTCCTCATCTGTCTCCAGGCATGCACAATACCACCAAACTCAGGAGAGAACCAGGGACTGCATTTGAGTACAGGCAGAATTAAGAATGTTTATCAAGAAAGTGTATCTACCAAGAAATGCCACTACAGGGCTGGCGATCATGTAGTTGCCAAAAGCTTTGATGGTGCGATAAATTGTCAATGATGAATATAAACTATCTATCCAGCTGGATCACCTTAAGGACCTAGCTAGAGACTGATCAAGGTGATGCACAATCTTCAAGGAGACTATGCGTTGAGGATGATAACCTGAAGACTCAAAAAGAATGGAGGCTCTGTATGCCTTTATCCATCTTCCACATTGTGCATCAGCTTATGGACCAGGAACAGTCTGCCCCTGTAATTGAGCCCATGTGTAATTCAAGAGATTGGCCTCAGATCAGGAGGGCCGGGTGTAAGGACTCCAAAGGGAACCACATATGCCTTTCGCATAGACGAAAGCCAATGTGTGCACAGCCTGGAACAAAGTGAGAGGCTACAGGGGAATGTGATTCTGGAACTGCACAGAAGGACCCTAAAGAGGGGCAAGAGAGACCATGGTAATAATGGCAGACAAGAAATGCCAGACTTAAATGTAAACAAATGTGTAGCTGCTAATGGTACCTCTCTGAGAAACAGCATGAAAATAAGTCTACATGAAAACCAGTGAGACTTGGAGTCAGCTGCAGTTCCTTGGTAGCATATTTGCCATGCGTATGTGTGAGGGCAAACATAAGCTGCTCTCTCAGAGGCTTCCCCTGATGAATTTGAGAGAGAGAGACTTAACACAAACAGCAAGAGAGATGTCAACACACCAAGCATTTGTTGGGAGCAACAGTTGCATCCGGTGCTACTCATGGCTGGAAGACTTCCCAGGCAGAAGGCACGAGGAGCTATTTGCTGAGCACCAGTGTGCTCAGAGTTATATGGGACATCAGAAGAAAAATGCTGTGATTGGCCCACAGTCTCAATGAGAACAGGTCAGATACAGGCCAACATGTTCTAATGTGGGTGTTATAGTTGGGGTTTTACGCATATTTGTCTCTCACTAAGCAAGACTGGCCTGATTTTCCAACTACCTGTGTACCCGCAACTGTCACTGATACATCAGCATTTGCTGGAGTCTTGGCCCCTCTGGGTTTGGGAGCCTAGTGTTATGACATCCAGGTTTGAAAATGTTGGCACTACATCTGCATACAGGCGCCTAAATAAACACTTAATGGGAGGTAAGGGTTCTTAACACCATGTTTTATTTAGGTGCTAACGATTAGACACTCAAGTGGGAACACTTGGAAACTGGACATATGTAGATACAGGTCTCAAAGGGTGAGTTTTTTAATTCATTTTTAAAAAAATGTGTAGAGACCCCAACCAAGACTGGAGCCTCATTGTGTCAGGTAGTCGCTGTACAAACACGCAGAAAGAGGCAGTCTCTCCCTAAAGAGCTTGAAGTCTAAATAGACAAGGCAGGCAAAGACTCAGAGAGCGGAAGTGTCTCAGCCAAAGATACATAGCATGGCAGTAGTAGCACCACAAATAGCATCCACATGGCCTGAACCACGCAGGGCCCTGCTCTGTCCATTAGACCTCATTGCCTCTCAGTGGTGGATCAATATGGTTAGACTGCAAGGAAGAGATGGGTTCTGAGGAAACTGAGGCACAGAATGACTGTTGATAGATCAGGGACTGGAAGCCAGGTCTCTTGATTCCCAGGCTTACAAGCCAGCCCCGGGACAGCAGCTGCTCTGTAGAGCTTTCGGTCTAAATAGGGGTTAATGTGATTTCCCCAAGGTCGCCTAAGGCAGTGGCAAAGCCAGGATTAGAATACAGGTTTTCTGAGTTCCATTCTGCTGCCCTACTCACTGGAGCAAGCTGCCTTTCTAGAACAACAGGGAGACAAGGTGGATGAGGTAATATCTTTTATTGGATCAACATCTGTTGGTGAGAGAGACAGCCTTTCAAGCCACCCAGAGCTCTTCTTCAGGTCTCGGCTCTGTGCAGCTTGAAATTTTGCCTCTTTCACCCACAGAAGTCGATCCAATAAAATATATTACCACCCTCACCATGTCTGTCTAGTATCTTGGGACCGACTACACTGCATTTCTAGATCAAAGCATTTTCCGGGCAGGACCAACTTGCTGAAATGGGGTACACAAATGGTCATTGCCACCAATAGGCTTATGGGGAAGGAAAAAAAGTCAGGGAGAAACTCTTAGGGTATGTCTACACTACCCGCTGGATTGGCGGGTAGCGATTGATCTATCGGGGATTGAGTTATCATGTCTAGTGTAAATCGATCCCCAAGTGTGCTCCCCGTCAACTCCGGAACTCCACTGCTGCAAGAGTCAGAAGTGGAGTCAGCGGGGGAGAGGCAGTGGTCAACTCACTCCCATGAGGACACCCAGGTAAGTTGACCATACGTCGACTTTAGCTACTCTATTCGATCCCCTCCACTTCCCCAGTGTAGACCTGGCCTTAGTGGAATGTCTCCACTGTAGTTTGCCTTGCCACATTTATCCAGTGACCACACTAAATCCTGAGAACAGTGGTTTAGTTGCTTATCATTGAATCACTTACGTGGCATGTCAGCGGAGCACCCAGGAGAATAAAGTGCACCAGAAACGACTCTCTCATTTCTCTTTTCAGATGAAGTAATGATCTTTAATGTACAGTGGATCTCATTAATTAACTCTCAGACTTTAATTAACTCTTTGCCTAATTCATCTGCCATAATGCATTATCAAAAATGGCAGCTTAACAGAATCTTCTGATTTTGAGGAACGGGAAAAAAAATCAGGTTATGCAGACATCTTTTCCCGACCCCTTATTTATGCATCTTTCAGCGCAGGACAATATGCATATCACAGCACCATCAACTGCAAAAAGATCAAGTCATAGACTTTTCAATGAATTCAAGAAGAGAAGACTTAGCAACTTTGTGTCTGTAGAATGGTCCAATGAACATCTACCTTAAATACCTCTGTGACACCCATTACTATAACCTATCCTTACTCTTGCTTATTATTTAATATGAAAATGCTGGAAATTCCTATTGTCCATCTTGGTCCCTTTTTGGATCCTGTTATACTCTAGACCTTAGTGGTTCTGTAGCGGGGTGAGACAACTCACATGGAGGGTCAGCCTGCCACATGGCTGGCAGTCTGTGTTCCATAAATAAAAGACACAGAAAGGAGTTTGGGCTCTTGGTGGGGCCTCACAGAAGTAAGTCCATGAAACGAAGCTCTCCCCTGAGTGGTACAGAGCTTAAAACTGTTTATAGGTCCCAGGAACAGCTGGCCACATAAACAACATAAACTGTGAAAGTTCTTCCTAAATACTAAATAATTCACAGCCAGATAAATATTTTACACCAACGTGGCCCAAACATACATTCCTCCATGGTAGAGGAAAACACTGCATGCTACTTCTACTGTGGTGCCGGGGAGGAGAGAGAGTCCCAAGGGGATGTGATAGATGACCCGTCACTTGTGTTATTGGCCAGAGCAGCTCAGTGTGCAATGCAGAGACCAACTCTGCCTCAGCTCCCAGTGCGATGTGATGGTTGACCTAAGCAGCCTTTTCCATCTTCTGCGTCTAAGAAATTGATTAAAGAGGCTCTTTTACGTGACTTGTAGCAAATCCATATGCTGCAGAACACACACGTTCTGCAGAGCGGGCCCTTGAGTCTGATCCTTCATCTCCCCCAAAACCCCAACACAAACCTCTACCACAAGAGGTAAAATAAGATCTTTCATAGCTGATAGTAATAGTACATCCTATATTATAGGCCCAGTCACTTGGAGACACCACTCTTTCACGCACACGATGCCAGTTCACTACAGATTGCCCTCGGCACTTCTCTCAGAAGTTGTCTTGATTCTGAAGTCTATTTGATCTGTGACTATATTGACCATATACACTTTTTTTTAGTGAGATTCTTTCCAACCCAGGGCCTGTGCAGGGAGGCCTGCTTCATGCAGCCCCTTTCTTCTGTCTCTTTATTCACCACATCTCTCTCCTATTTCACTGTTAACTGTAAGAAGAAGTTCTCAGTCTCTGCAGTCACCTATCTGAACTCCATAGTCTGAGGCCCATTCCAGCACCCCGCAGCCCTCTCCAGTCACTCAGTGTATAGTGATATATTTACCTGCAGCTATATGACTGAGCCACTAGATGTCACTGTGCACCATACAGCATTGTAGACTGTGTGCTTGGGCCCTGTTAGCCAAGGGAGACAAAGCTAGAACTCAAGCTATGTGGAAGCCTGTTTGTAACCGTGGTTGTAGTGGTTTTATTGAATAAATGCCTCCTTTCCAGGACATACTCTGATTCCATATTTCATAGCATGATTTACCCTTCCATGTACAAATGCTTACTCGCTGTCTAGCTCACCCAGTTGTGTCACCCCATATCCCATCCAGCTCTGACAATGCAATAAATGCATGACACACAGGAGTAAAGTAAACTTTATTTCCTGGTCCCTATTACAGATACTTGCTCCAACTGCTCCCAGTAGAAAAAAAAATCTCTTCACCTATCTTCTTGGCACAAAAGGGCATTTGGGCTTCCTAATCCCCTGAACCAACTGAGAGTCAGGTAGCACATGGAGTAGAGGTACCAGCACAATGCTCAGAGGCCCGGGCTATGCTGCTGTGTTGCAGGAAGATGTAGCACTGATTCAGCACATCCCCCACAGCGACTTCCATGGCCAGGGGCCCTCTAGTGCATGAGAGCTGAACAACACCGTGAGTGGCTTTGGATTTGCAAAACTAGAACTGTGTAAAACCCTTTGTATCTGGCCGAGGGTAAAGTATTTGGATAAACCATTCTGGTTTTGGACCCTCTCTATTTTCTATCAGCCATAGTGGTCACAATGCACCAACATCACGATCAGGGAGGCTGTCTTGGTGAGCAGACAATTACCGTTCATTTCTTTAGCTGAAGTATCAGTTGTCCAATAGAGGAACTATGTTAAACAACGGAATAACAAATACAGAGTTACACTTGCTACTCCAAGCTTAACTCCCCTTGGGGGTTGCAGCAATCTCAGAGCAGAAGGTGAACGTGTGTAGCCAAGCATCTGCAATAGCAAAACACAGTGGGTTGACTCAAGGACAGCAAGGCCGTCTTTCCTAGGAATTTCTTTGTTCTCATTGATGAAGTGAGGCTTCTTAACATGGCTTCTTGTCACGATCCCATGTACTACACCAAGCCAACCTAGAATGGCCATATGGATCCCACAGATTCAGTTTGGGAGGAGGCAGGCATCTTAACCAAGTGTAACCCACACACCTCCTGGGTGTGGTGTTCTGTCCCATTTAGTGTCACCGAGACCCCTTAGAGGACCCTCTAGCCAGCAGTCCAGGTCTGTTCTCTCTTAGACCTCGCCACCTTTCTCCGAGCCCATTCATACCATCTTGCACTCCTCTCTCTCTGGGGTTTGCCAGCTTACTAACTCCCCTTTTGCAGGGAATAACTGTGGGCTAGCTGCCTCGGCAGCCTCCAGACAGTCCTCCCTTCTCCCAGGCAGTGACTGCAGACTTTCCCAGCAGCCCCTTTCTGCGGCCAATTTCCTGCCTTTACAGACCCAACCCAGCTCATTACACCTCAGCTGGGTTCCCTCCTGAAGTGAAGGGATTGCTCGGCCACCTGATTCCTCTCAGCAGTGGCCTGTTGGGTTAATTACCCCCCTTCTCAATCTGCTTTAACCCTTTAAGGGCAAGTGCGGGGTAAACACCCCATCACACCCACCCTGGAGCACTGCCTCCTGTTTTAGCCCTTTCACTGCCCACACCCTCCCGGCTTTGCCACTGCTATGCAATCCAGACTGGCATCACTGGCTCATATGCCAGTCCTTGTTATGGTTATATGATGCCTGAAGGTGTGATGCTAGATGTATGGCACCTCAGTTTGGATTCACAGCACAGCTAGATAATCCCGTCCTTGATCTCCCCCAGCCCCGAGCTCTGTCAGTGCATCTCAGTCCAGCCCTGCCCGCAACACTTCTCATCCCTCATAGCCCCCCACAGCTATCAGCAAACCTTAATCTTGACCAACAAGCTCCCTTGCTATGCCAGTCATGGCTGCCCCACACAGTTTCACCTCAGTCTTTCTAGACCTACAATTCTTGTAACAACTTCCACTCATCTGTCACTGAGAGCGGTGCTAGATGGAAGCATAGATCTGTGATATGAACAAATCTCCATCAGGCAGTGGCAGGAGACCGGATGACTCATTTCCCCTTAGGGCTTAATCACTTAGGGCCTAAACTGAGATTCAGTGAGGTACAGTCTAGGGCCTGAGGGTGGGACTGGAACTTGGTTGCTCATAAATTTTAATCCCATCCCTCATACTGACTTGCTTTGCTTCAATAAGCAGCATCCATAAATCCAACCCTTTGGGAGCACTACACTTCTCATATATGCCCCCTGTGGTTGCAGAGTTGGCTGCCTGCCTCTTGTTAAATGCTAATACCTGATCTCTCTTTGTACTCACATTAAAGAAGCTGGTGTGATGTCACCGACAATAGCTGTGCATAGAATTATTTGACTTGGAAGGTACCTCCAGTGGGCCATCAAGTCCTTCCCCATGGCATCAAAAGCATATTGATTTTATTATCGCTAACACATAGATATATGGGGGTATGACTCCAACGGTAGCAATTCCACAACTCCCATAACAACTTCTTCCATTGCTAGACTGTTTGCAATTATAACTTTTCTCATGAGGTGTTGCTCAGACCTTCTGAGCTGCAGCAGCTTTAGCTTGTCACGCAACATCTTGTTCTAGTCTAGTTAACTAATGAGAATAATTGATCCCTGACCTTTGCACACCATTCCTTTAAGCAACTACCATGATTCCCCTCTGGCCTCTTCTCACCAGTCTAGACATGAACAGTTCAACCAACCTCTCGCTATCATAAATCTTACACGATGTTGCAGACTTTCATTATTATTTTCTTTCTCTCCTCTGAACTCTCTCTTAAAAGAACAGCTGGTGCCCAATACTGAATGCATTCATCTAGCTGAAGCATCTATTGCTGCTTAGACTCAAAGTATATTGACCAGCAAGCTTTTCCCAGCCTGGTGGCCACATAATTAATCTTGCTGGATATCTTTGGGGTGTGGGTGGGATGGGAGAGGAAAGCCTCAAGTTGTTGCTGTTTTCAGCAGGTTTTCATGGCGATAGGTTTAAGGAGACTTAAAGAGCTCAATCTGTTTAGTTTATCAAAAAGAAGATCAAGGAGTGACTTGATTACAATGTGCAAGTACCATCACAGGGAGAATATACTGGGTACTAAAGGGCTCATTAATCTGGCAGAGAAAGGTATGACAAGAACCAGACAAACACAAATTACAAATAAGGCACAAATGTCTAACAGTGAGGATGACTAACCTTTGGAACAAACTAGCAAGGGATTCTCCATCTCCTGGGACCTTCAAATAAAGTCTGAATGCCTGAGTCAAACATAAGTTACAGTGGAATAAGTGGATGACATTCTATGGCCTGCCAAATGATCAGTGGGGCCACTGGATGACTGAGGTGCTAAAGGAGCATTCAAGGAAGATAAGGCCATTGGAGAGAAGTTAAATGAAAAGTTGTAAATAGTGAGGTGGCAAAATTTGCAGTGATACAAAATTATTCTAGACAGTTAAAGGCCAAAGCAGTTTGCAAAGAGCTACAATGTGATATCCCAATGCTGAATGACAGGGCAACAAAATGGCAGATGAAATTCAATGTTGATAAAGGAAAACATCATTCCCGCTACACATCTAAAATGATGGGGTCTAAATTAGCTGTTAGGGATGGGGAAGAGTTTATGAGAGGCTTTTCCCACCCTTTCCAGAAAGCATAGTTCATATCAGAAACCTACTGCGCCAAGCCTTTTTCTCTTCCCCAGCATCTGGCCATGGTCACCTTTGCTGGCTACTTTCCCATTCTTCCTCCTTGGGACTCCATGGAGAAACTCACATCAGGTCCTTTCCCGTCTCTGAGCTACAGGCATCTCTTTTTATATCTTGGCTTCTATCCCCCAGAAGGCTGTGCTGTGGCTTATAATCATCCTGGCACCTGACACCTCCCTCCCCCCCGCCCCGGAACTGCAACCCCCAAAGTGCCTGGCCTGAAAGGAGACGAGCAGTTGGAAATGGACTGAACTAATCCAAGCCTGGCCTAGAGGGAAAATACACTCCTGAGTGGTAGAATTTCATGATGTGTATCATTATAAGGGTTAGGGTTAGGGTTAGATGTGTCTACAGTTTGTTGGACACAATTCTTATAGTGTGAGCAAAGCTAGTGAATGTGCTTACAAAGGGTTCTAATGTGCATTTCTAACTGGCTTTTTGCACATACCCACTTTGAGACTGAAAAGGCAGTCTGTATGCACAAAACTTTGCCAAGCCATAGCAAATAATTTTTTACCTGCAGAACTGTATGAACACAGATCAGAAAACCAGACTCATAATGCTGGGAGCAACAGATGAACTCACCATAAGAGACAGCTACCCAAACACTATATTTAAGCTTATCTAGATTCAGAGAATGTGTGGCTGGTATTAATGCAACTTTATTTGCAAACACAGTCTTGTTATAGTTCTAGAAGAACAGAAGAATATAGAAAAAGGAGTACTTATGGCACCTTAGAGGCTAACAAATTTATTTGGGTATAAGCTTTCATGAGCTAAAAACCCACTTCATCAGATGAAAGCTTATGCCCAAATAAATTTGCTAGTCTCTAAGGTGCCACAAGTATGCCTCGTTCTTTTTGAGGATACAGACTAACACAGCTACCACGCTGAAAGAAGGAATATAGATTATTCATCCCAGAGGAAGGAATAATAATCTCAAGAGATGAAGAAAGCATCTGTAGTCAGAAGATTTTTTTTAAAAAATAAGTTAGATACACTCTGGAAAAATGAGACTTGGTATTCAATGTAAGCACATTAATTATGAGGAAGGAACACTCTCAAACCACACAAGACACAACATGTAGTTCCAGAGGAATCACATTGCAATTTAGCATTAATGACCACTTATTGCAGTGTGTTACCTTCTTTCATTCTAATGCCCCACATCACAATGAGGTCATTTGTTATTCAGAGGGACCTCACTTGCATTTCCCTTCATGTCCTATTGAAATGGAGAATTACTTAATAATTAGTTAATGGACACTGAAAAAAAATCTCTGTTTTCTTCCTTGCCATGACATGAAATTAGATCTACATTAGATCATCTCTGCATTTTGCCCAATCCATGGGTAACTGATTTAGGTTTATATAGGGAACAGGTGTGCTGCCTCCTTTCCTATAGCGCTCTCGATGGGAGGGACAGGAGCGCAGAAACAGCTCACAACAGAATGTTAGAAAATACATAGGCTCTCTCACAATTTTAGGCTCAGCGAGAGTTTTCTGGAATGCGACAGTCTTATGAGCTTCTTCTAGTATTCATAATGTAGCTTAGATGGTTATTTTCCTGGGGTGAAAAGGACTAATGGAATAAAACGGTGCAAAGGGAACTTTTCCGAACAGCGAGATATAATGATTTTCAGAGTAAGTAGTGGCTGCCCCACTGGTTGGTTAATTTAAAGTAGACTGGATGAAACACTCGCGCACATACTAAGGAACTAACCTGCATTGGTAGGTGTTGGATTCAATGTCCTAAGAGATTTTTTCTATTTCTAATTTCTATGATTTCTATTAACCTTTAGTGAACAAGAATTTGTGCAAGTTAAAGAAGAAAACAAGTGAATGAACTGAGTGAAAACTCAAGAATTAACTACCATAGAATCATGGAACAACCCCCAACTAAATCATTGCAGCCAGGGCTTTGGTCAAGCTGGGCTGTAAAAACCTCTAAGGAAAGAGATTCCACCACCTCTCTAGGGAACCCATTCCAGTGCTTCAACACACTGCTAGTAAAAAAAGTTTTTCCTAATATCTAACCTAGACCCCTCCCACTGCAACTTGAGATCATTGTTTCATGTTCTGTCATCTGCCACCACTGGGAATAGTGTAGATCGGGGTAGGCCACCTATGGCATCTGTGCCAAAGGCAGCACGCAAGCTGATTTTCAGCAGCATTCACACTGCCCAGGTCCTGGCCACCGGTCCGGGGGACTCTGCATTTTAATTTAATTTTAAATGAAGCTTCTTAAACATTTTAAAAACCTTATTTACTTTATATACAACAATAGTTTAGCTATATTCTATAGACATAGAAAAAGACTTTCTAAAAATGTTAAAATGTATTACTGGCACATGAAACCTTAAATGAGAGTGAACAAATGAAGACTCAGCACATCACTTCTGAAAGGTTGCTGACCCCTAGTCTAGATCCATCCTCTTTGGAACCCCCTTCAGGTAGTTGACGGCTGCTATCAAATCCCCCCTCTTCTCTTCTGCAAACTAAATAACCTCAGTTCCCTCAACCTTTCCTTGCAAGTCATGTGCCCCGGCCCCCTAATAATTTTCATTGCCCTCCGCTGGACTCTCTCCAATTTGTCCACATCCCTTCTGTAGTGGGGGTCCCACAACTGGACACAGTACTCCAGATGTGGCCTCACCAGTGCCGAATAGAGGAAAATAATCACTTCCCTTGATCTGCTGGCAATGTTCCTACGAATACAGCCCAGATATGCGGTTAGTCTTCTTGGCAACAAGGACACACCATCTGGTATGCATGTGCAGTACTGCCCTCTGCTGGATGGAATCAGAGCTGTTCCGCTACCGGTCACATTCTATACCGCTAGCCTTTTTAACATATACTATAGTGGTCTTCTCTTTTTGAAGCATGAGAATCTGAATTTTGTTATCTTGGGTTTTCATACACATATGGCAAACATATTGCAAAATTTCAGTGTGAGTTATTTTTATTTTAGATCAAATAACACATACAACAGAAAAAAAAGTATGAAATCTCCAAGTCCTAAGCAACTCAGGATTCGTCACAACATCATCTGTCATTAGAGCCTGCTTGAAATTTCCTCCCAGCTTATTTTTCTTTTTACAGCTTGAATGCACCTTCATTTCAACAAAAACAAAGAATCTCCTTCCAGGCAAAAGCTTTCCTCAGATGCAATGATTTAAATTGTGGATGTTTGCAATAGAATAACTGTCCCAGATAGTCTTTGCCTTTCAGTGTGTCAGACTAATCTGATGTCATCTAAGAATGGCATTTCCGATTCCTATCTTGACCTTTTCTTCTTTGGAAAGCCCAGATTGGAAAACAAAGTTTAAAATGAGCTGATTCTTTTAGGTTCCTTTGCAGGCGTCACTGTGGCCTGCTGCAGTCCCATTGGTTCTCAATTCCTGTCTCCTTGTCTGGTGGGTCCTAGTGTCCCCATTCTGCACCAGTGCCTCTTTCAATCTTAATCTCCCCCTGCCCTACAGGCTCTTTGTCTCCCCTCATTTCCCTCCCACGTTCCAAGTCCCAGTCTCTTTGTCCAACCAGTCTGAGTCTCTCCCTCTCCAAATCCCAGTTTCCCTCTCCCCACCGGCCAGCCTCCAGTGCTAGTCTCCCCACAACGTGTCCCAATCGATTTCCCCTACTCCCACCCACAGGTCTGGCGCTTGTCTCCTCTGCATTCAAATCAGGAGCTTCGGCCCAGCCTAGGATCGAGGGGCACACAGGAGAGACAGTCTCCCTGCTCTCATTTCAGGTGCCCAGACCTGGCCCCAGCAGGAGATGCAATTGCAGGGAAAGTCCGGCTCAGCACTTGGGCTGGAGTGTGTCCAGTGCAGACATTCTTCGGGGGAATTCATCTGCTAAAATCTATGGAGCCTTCACTGAACATGTGAGAACTGCTGTTTTTCAAAGGCTTCTAACTTGGTCAGATTTGGGCGGATGTTCATGGAGGGGCAAATGTCAAGTCCCTCCTCCAGAGCATAGGGCATTAAAGATGCTCAAAGAAAAGGTTGCCAGAACCTGTGTAGTGCTTTCTGAAAACGCTCTGGCCTGTGCTTCAGTGGAGAGACACTGAAGTGCCTTAGCTCCTAGACCATACGAGCATTTGCCCTAGGATGTGGTCATCCATAGTTTCTGGTGGATGCAGATGAAATGCTGCTTACAGCACAGTGGTTCTGTTTCCTGCCTCTGCCAGTCAACTGACCTTTTATTTGCATGACACTCTTCTAGAGCTGATCGGGAAACAATTTTGTCCCTTTACTAAAAATGTAGACAATAAATGATATTTTTCACCCCTTGAAAATTTCCTTCCAATTTTTTGGGGTGTTTCAGCAGCCAAAACCCTAGAGCTTTCCAAAGAAATCTTGCAGCAAAATTGAGAACAAAATTGTTTTTGTTTCTAAATGGATTCTTTCCAGCTTTCAGTTGCTAAACACTGACAAACCCAAAGCCCATTTTCAATTTTTTTGGTGAATACCCAAAAATTTTCATCCAAAATGATCATATAACCAGGTGCATCCCTATGTCGCCCTTCCGGGAACAACTCACGCAACTGCATGTCTCTGTCACAGCAATGTCCAGTATAGTGGTACTTCAGCTGAGGAAGGCTGCCTGGGACCAGGGGCTGCTTGCTGCTGGCAGCAATCTGGGAGCTGGCTGCAAAGAGAAGGCTGGTCAGTTTGGGGGCTGGTGATGAGAAATGGGCTGGGAATCAGCTTGCTGCTGGTGAGGTGGGTGGCAGTCGATATCTAGAGGAGAGGTGCACCACAGCAGTCACAGTGTCCTTCTGCAGCCGGATCAGGTACAATATAAATGTGAATCGTACATTTTTGTGAAGCCTTGGCATTGCAAGCAGGCTCTGCATGGGAAACCAGGTGGGAAAACATGTCCTGCTACATCGATGCAGGAGGTTGCACTGGGGAGCACAAGTAGGTTTGCTAGTGCTTCCCATAGAACATCACACTGCAGACTGAATGTATTTAGTAGGGGCAGGGAGCTTGACTATGGATCCAGTTTGCCAACAAAGGTGCTTTCTGGGTTGAAAGTGGACCCGTCTCCTTGTCCCCCACCTCTTCCTCGGTCTCAAGAACCATACGTTGGCCCACTAATTTTAAAGACACATCTAGTTTTTATGCAGAGACTTCCATAGAGTCTCTTGAGACTTGTTCCAGGCTCACAGAGAGGTTCGTGATGACTCTGGTGTGAGGTACTGAGTTTCATGAGGTTTGGGATTTTGCTGGGAACCTTCCACATGATGTGAAGTGTTTCCCACAGGTTGGAAAACGACAGACCAGGCCTGTCTATTCTCAGTGGTGGGAGATGACAGAACGAGGAGTAATGGTCTCGAGTTGCAGTGGGGGAGATCTAGACTGGATATTAGGAAAAACTTTTTCACTAGGAGGGTGGTGAAGCACTGGAATGGGTTAGCTAGGGAGGTGATAGAATCTCCTTCCTTAGAGGTTCTTAAGGTCAGGCTTGACAAAGCCCTGGCTGGGATGATTTAGTTGGGGATTGGTCCTGCTTTGAGCAGGGGGTTGGACTAGATAACCTCCTGAGGTCCCTTCCAACCCTGATATTCTATGATTCTAAGATGAACTTCTTACCAACCCTTTAAATAAATTATCCTTTTATTACTCTTGGGCTTCTGAGAATGATTAATCAGGACTCAATACTTAGATGGGGTGGTTGATTTTTTAATCACTAAAGCACTATAAGGAATTGCAATCAATAATGTAATGGGTTGTTCTGAGTTTTGTTTTTTTCTTAGCCCCCAGGCAATGAGCTACCAGCCAGCTCTGAAAAACATTCTGCTTCACTTCATCCTCTGCTGAGTTCCTGAACAACATTCATTTTTCCCGTGTCATTTACACACCAAAGTCAAACTCATGGATCCTCTCCAATTAGCACCATGAAGAAAAAGGTGTGGGGCAAAAAAATGGTGATGAATGCATAATTTTCTTTTTGTTTGGCCGTGATTCCTGCATTACCATAACTTCTCAAAAATATTAAGTCTCTCTCTCACACACATACACTCACATTCTCTCATTTGAGGAAACCAGCTGAGGAATTCAGAGTTAAAAAAGAGAGAGAAGCTTGTAAATTACGGTGTGTTATTATTGGGAAAAATAAATGAAATCTCCTATCTTCACAGGATTGTGTCATTGTGTTGTAACTTTGATTGTTCAATAACCTCTGTCCCTCCCAAAAGAAAATAACAACAACAACAAAAAATGTGTGGAAGGATTGATCAGTGTTTTTTTTTTTAACATATATTGTCTTTCAGATGTCTTCTACCACCTCTGCTTATGTGTTGATCAAAGAAAACATGCCTTGGCAATTTTTAACTTAAGCAAAGAAACTTTTCCTTCTTTTCATAACTTTTTTTTTTTTAAAAAAAAGCTAAAGCTGGAGTCTTTAGGATAACAAAATAATTGCTCTGCTGGGTGAGACCAATGGTTCCGGCCTTGTCTCAGTGATACCATATGCCTGAGAATTTCAGGGAGTTGGATAAAATGGATTCTGGGTCTTGCCCATATAGAAATTTCCTTAATGGATCCACCATGTAATCCAATATCCCATCTTAGAGAGTGGCTGGTACCAAATGCTTCAGGGAAGGTGAAAGAAAACATGGAGTGGATAATTGTGAAATAATTAGCACATAATGGAGGTTTCTTCCTCTCTCCCATCAGTTAGAATTATGGTAATGCCCTGAAACAGATGGGTTTAGATATTTCCTTTTAAAAAAAATATCTAGGGATGTCTAGATAATACTTACTCCTACTTCAGTGCAGAGGACTGGACTAGATGACCTATCAAGATCCATTCCTACATTTCTGTGATTCTATCATACAACTGCAGATTGTTCTCATTGTCCCCATAAATAGCTAGCCCTTTTTTATCCTATATAGTTCTTGGCCTCCATTATATCTGGCCTTAAAATCGATGTTTTCTAGTGGCAAGGAGCTCCACATGCCAATTGTATGGGATCATTTAGAGAGATGCAAAGAGCACAGCAGGTCACATGTAGTTACATGAAAAGTAAATGTTTTATTGATAATAATCCAGAAGGGGCACAGAATTATCAGAACTCCCAGAAGGGATGAGACCTGCGTTATTAACTCTTTAACTACCTACTATCTCCAACTAGAAAATCTGGGACTTCTGCAGGTCATGAAGGAGGCTGCTAACCCAAGTTTTCTCACTTCTGTCTGTTGCTATTAATTATTAGTATTGATTGGAATGCCTTGGCAACATTGTATGGGAAGCTATAAGATTCCCCTGTGTGATGTTATTCACACACATTCCAAACTGATGTTGGTGAACAGGTCTGTCTCAAACAAATGAATGTGTGCACTGCTTAATGTGCAATTAAGAAGCACAGAGAGTCACCAGGCAGGAAGGGATACAGAGGGAGTTCAAACAGGTGCGCAAACCAGCAGAGAATAGCCTTACATATAGACACTGTATGTCCTGAATCTCAGCTGGAAATGTTTTCCAGGAGGGGGACTGACACTATAACACAGAGGAATAAATGCCTCAGGTATAGGAGGCCAAGCTCGCCCCCTTCCTCCCTTCCTCCCAGTGCCTCCTGCATGCTGTGGAACAGCTGAGGCACTGAGAGGGAGGGAGAAGAGTGGGGATGGGACATGCTCGAGGGAGAGATGTGGAAAGAGGTGGGGTGGGGCCTTGGGGGAAGTGGTGGAGTGAAGCTGAGGCAGAGCAAGGATGGGAAGAAGTGGGGTTGGGCCTGGGGGAATGGGTGAAGTCGGGCGGGGCTTGGGGAGGAGTGGATATTGAGGAAGCCCCAGGTAGAGAGGAAGTTGGGGCCTGTGCCTGAAGGGACCCCCTCATCTCTCTATTCCTGCATATCGATTCACCACATGAGAAGGGACAAAGGAAGTGGCCATTAAAGAGAGGAAGCAGTCCTGGCCTAAGAAGTTTGGGCAGAAAGACTGCTGAGAGCACGTGGTGAGAAAAACTTTGTTTTGAATTGAACATAGTTTGTTAAATGAGGCATCAGTTGCGTTTTATCTTTGGGGTTTTTTTTGTCGCTGTCTCCGACTTTTATGCCTCATTACTTGTATTCACTTAAAATCGCTGTGTTACTAATCCTGTTTTACTGTTTTAGCTCATCCAGTGGGTTTAACTGGAAGTGTCTGAAGAACTGTTTGAAATACTAGGCTGTCATATCATCATTTTTAAAGAAATAAGAGATTTAACGTCCTTGTATTGTCCAGGAGAGGGTTGAGCAGTACAGGACATACATTTCTGGAGATGGGTGTGCATTGGGGTCATGCTGCAATCTAACCAAGGCTGGGAAGAGCCAAGACATGACTGGCTGGCTCCAGCTCACACACAGACATAGCCGGGAGTGACTTGCATGCTGGAGGCTGTTTGAGCTTGCCAAGCCGAAGGCTACACCAGCAAGGCATTTTCAAGGGCACTCCAGGAAAGAGGACAGAGGTGACCCAGCTACTCATTCGTCTAGATGGCACCTTGGGAATGTCACAATGTCAAGCGAGACTGAATTCCGCCGGTAACTGCCCTGCACTAAATGCAATGTCACAATGTGAAAACAAAAAACCACAAACCGAACACAATCCTGCTTTTGCTTTTACTGCTCGGAGCTTTTAAAACGTGCCCAGGTGGAAAGTTGTTAGCAACCCCTTTTCACTCGAGGTCTGGGAGTGTTGCTGTTAGCTTGGATCTGAGAGATCCCAGAGTGCAGGCAGAAAGAATATTCTTTCTCTGCCATACAATGGCCCATAGTCAGAGCTCTGCTGGAAATACAGAGTCTCGTGCTCTGAATAACTGCAGTCTCCATAGATCCCATCTGCCCTCTGTGTCCAGGGCTGGCCTTGTAGCTCACGCAGAGAATTCACGTGGGAGGCTGAACAAAGACCGGGTTTTGTTTGAACGGGTGTCCTTTCAAAACACTTGGTTGGGAGATGAAAGAAACACAAGTCATTGGGCCTGAAACATATTGATCCACAATAGTTCTGATCTAAGCTGGAGAACGGGTTTTCGGAGATGGATTCCGGGTGCACTTAGTCCACCCTGGAGATTTGGCTGCCTGGATGGAAAGAGGGTCTCAGGTGACCACATAACTTGGTTGCTGGTGTCTGAAGCTGGGTCTGGAAGTGTAATTTCCAGCCCAGGTAGATGTCCACATGCTAGCTCTGCTTGAACTAGAGTGCTAAAAATAGCAACGTGGCTGCAGCAGCATGGGCTAGCCACCTGGATACAGCCCCATCCGAGATCCTAGGTACATAGGTAGGCAGCTCGCCTGAATCGCCATAGCCACATCGATATACCACAAGTAACCCAAGTATGTCCCCCGAGCTGGGAACCTCCCAGCTGCAGTGTAGACAAAGAAACACGTGCCCAGGAGCTTACACCAGGAGTTAAAATGCCTCTGGGTGTACTGCAGACCATTCTAAGAGGTGCCACTCCATTTTCTTTAACTGGCAGCGAGCGTGATGAGCTGGCACCCGTACTTCTGATGGTGGAGAGGCATCTCACCCCATTCTGGTGAATGCCAGGATAGTCCCATCTTTGTGGGATAGTCTGGCTTCCACGTTGGCAGGAGATGATTATTCTTAACCGGCATAACGGCAGGTTGATATCATAGTGATGATGGGGTTATAAATGCCTAGATTTGTAGATTATAAATCACACAGGAGGAAAATCATGGGAACCTCTCCTAGGAACCACAAAGCAATCCTGCTTTTCATGAGCCCCTTTATCATCACAGCAGGAGGCTTTACCCAGCATGGGGGCAGGTGGAAGAACGAGAAGCCATCCTTACCATCCTCTGTACCTAAGGAGAAGGCTCAGTGGGGGATGGGGGTCATGCGTATATGATCAACAGTTATCAGTGTCTGCTTTAATGTATCTGACCCAAAGCGATGTGACAACACATGGCTGTTGTGCCTTCTACTCACAGCAAACCTTAATTTAAAAGCAATGGGTCTGCTACTAAGCTAATGTACACTCCAGAGAAGTCAATGAAAGCCAGGTGAAAGTCAGGGTATAATTCAGCTTAAGATGTCGATGGGCTTTGCTCTACTTGGGAGAAAGGCTGGTCCATTGGTTAGGGTTCTAGTCTGATTCCTGGTAGAACTGAGTTCAATTCCCTGCTCTGTTACAAGCCTTGGCGTGTCAGTTACTTAGGTCTAGATCCACAGAGGGACAATGCTGAGTGTCATGGTGCCTAGAAAAAGTGCAAGAACGACACTGCAATCCACAAACCTGAGTCCGGCCCCTATATTATGAATGAGGAAAGATGGGTGCCTTACAACGTGATCCACAAAGGTCAGCATGCGGGGCAAGGTGAGGCCTAAGCTCCCAGTGGGAAATGCCGACAAGAAGACTATGTTTTCAGCCCAGTGCCTCTCCTCTTTCTCAGAAATAGGCACCTAAGTCTGGGTTACAGGGAGGCACCTCTCTCTGCTAGTGATCCACAAATGGGAACCTGCCCCCCGGCGGCTTAGGCTTTTGGTATCGAGTTACATGCTGACCTTACGCCACACAAAATAATCAGAGGAGCCCCCACTCCACCTTACAACTTTTAAGTCCAGTGGTTGGGCACTCAGCTGGGATGTGGGAGGTCCAATTGCCCCCTCTGGCAAAGGGGGAGAAAGGATTTGAACAGGGGACTCCTATGCTATGGGATATTCCAATGCAGGGCTCCCTCAGTCTCCTCCAGTGAAGCTGATCCAGTTTGTATAAATATTGAGAGTGTGATTGGAGCCCGGGCACTGGAGTCCGGGTCTCCAACTTCCCATGTAGGCCTTAACAACAGTCTACAGCATCATCCTCTGGTTCAATAGCTGTTTAAGTATTTACAGTGGGACTCTATCTGGAAGGCAGCCCCTGAGCATGACTTGCGGAATTGGCCCTGCATGCGACTTAGGCAGACGAACGGCTATTTTCCCCCTCTCATGAGTTGTGCTGCGGCTTAGACTGGAAATAAGGGTCTCAAGGAGGGTATCATGAGGATGAACCCATTAAAGGATGTGAGATGATAGGGTACAGGGGTAAAGGAGGCTATAGATGAAACAGCAAGCGAAACACTGTTCTTTCCCAGGTATGATGCACGTTGTCTGTGCTCAGTTTTCCCTATTCATAAATACTTCCTTTGCAAAGTGCTTCAAGATCTATAGATACGTGCTATTCACAGACAGTGTGTTGTTATTACCGGAAAAGGATCCAGTTTATTAACAAGTATGTTCCTAGTAGCTAGGAATGTTGATTTTTTTCCAAGGGTAGTGTTGCCAGGGAAATAATAAAGACAGCATTTGATGAATGTATGCATTTTAGTTCAGATCTGTCAGAGGATCATATAAAGGTTGACATCAGTGTGGAAACATAATTGATGGTGTTTCAGATCACATCCATCTTCACTTGGATGCACATTGATCCTTGAGGGGGAAAAGAGCCCAAGAAATATTAATTCTTGCATTCACTTGCTTTCCCAAAGTAGTTTTCTTATGAAGGCTATGACTGGAATGGACGGGCAGATAGGGTCACTGAGATCATTACTCAAAGTTCAGTCCCGAGCTGAGCGAGACCAGACAAAGTTCAGTCCCG